>OX346247.1:67832811-68432811 GCA_947049315.1 Epistrophella euchroma
CTTTCCACAATTACAAAGAAGCAGAGTTCTTATCGTGCCAACATATAAGTACAATGTTTCTAAGCGACAGTTTTTCGTGTACGCTGTGGGTCTGTGGAACTCCTTACCTGCCGATCTGAGGAGAATAGGCAGCTGCGCTAGGTTCAAAACTGCCATTATAGATCATTTCGTCGTCGTTCTTTGAAAACTCCCTAAGTCCATTTTTTTAAATTTTGTAACATTGACATTTGTTATGGAATTTTACTAACAATAACTTGAAAATTTTTGAGTTTGATAAATTTTATATTTAGAATAAATGTAGCAAAAGAGTTGGGTACTTTTTACAAAAGTTAAATTTTGGTATTTAATTAACTATGCCGTGTTTATGAAAGGTTCTTCAGTTTCTTAAGAAATGGACTTAGGGAGTTTTCAAAGAACGACAACGATTTGAGGTGCTAATTTCGTTCATTCGTTCTTTTGTTTTCATTTCTAAAAATCTATTATTATTTTTCTTTTTTTATAAATTATAATATTTATTGCGGGACCCACTTTTTTCGTGTTCACCATTATCGTAATGTCAAGTTTGATTGTTATCTCAAGTTCGATTTTTTGCACGAATCCATAACTTTCCCTATAGTACCACGCAAGTAAAAATGTGAATGTAAAAGTTTTAGCTTTTGAGTAATTATACACACTTTTTTCGTACACCCAATAGATTTTGAGAAAAACGTGCAAGAACGTTAAGGTGTAGTCAATTTAGCAGAACAAATGCAATAAAATTGCACGTTTCTGTGGACAACATTTTTTGTGTGATATCTGTTTGGGTATATGTATATTCTCATAAAAAAATATTTTAGAGAGTAAAAATGTCTAAGAAAATAAGCTTCACAAAGATTTATTCTTGTTACTGATTTAGTAAGAAATTGCTTCTTGAAATAATAATAATTTTTTAAATACGTTTCTTTGAATCTTTCAGGTATATTTGTGACATTTGTGGAGCTGGTTTGAAACGTAAAGAACACTTGGAAAGGCATAAATCTGGACATAATCCCGACCGACCATATATATGCAGTATTTGTTTGAAAGGCTTCAAAAGAAAGGAACATTTAAATTTGCACTTTGTAATTCATAGCGGAGAAAAGAATGAGGTAAATTTCTGTTGTTTATTTTTTGAAAAGGTGCATTTAATTTATTGTTTCTTCAAATAATTTTTTATTTACAGATTTGTGGAGAATGCGGGAAAGGTTTCTATAGAAAAGACCATCTGAGAAAACACGCCAATTCGCATGCTGCAAAGCGAATAAAAGAAGAGCTTCACGCAAAATCAATTAGTTCACTAAGTGATATTGAACTGACAATACAAAACCAAATGAATTCAGTGCCGGAAATTGTCAGTGACAATAATAATTGTTCAATCTCAATATCGTTAGACGTCAATATGACTGACAAACAAACAGATACACAAACAATGTCTTTGTCAAATTAGTTAACGAAAAAAAAAAAAATGATTATCTTCTTGTTTTATACCTATGTAATAAAATATGGTTTGGGATCATTGTAATTTAAATTAAGAGAACAATAATATATTTATTTTTATTAGGAGCAATTTATACAGTAAACAAACAAAACGTTATTAACTACGCTTGAGTGTTAAAATTTTAAGCAATAAAAACAGTTATACTATTTTCGGGTCAAGCAATCAAACAGCTGGTCTGACGAAAACGGTCAAGTATACGATAGTATGTGTAGTGCTTCCGTTTTTTTTTAAAGCAATTTTAATAATGTATTATTAATTTTTTAACCATCGCTTATTTTACTGAAAATTACATTCCAAAAAGATAACATTATATGCATTATAATGGTTTATGCATGCACAGCAGCTCATAGTTAGAATTTCATCGAAAGAAAGGTTTGTTTTTTTTTATTTGCATCTGTCCTTAACATACGAAAAGGTTGTATTTATTGTTAAAACCTTAGAACTTATTTTGTTTAATTTAACTGTTTTAAATATGAAATAATTTAAAACTGCACATTCCTCTTGTTCATTTTTAAATAAACTTCATAAAGCAATAAAATATTTGTTACATATCTTATTAAATTTTTACTAAACTATATGATAGTTTGTGTGCCTAAAAATGTTGGGTATAATAATTATATGATGACGAAAATTTAAAACTATTAGAGTTTTTTTTAAACAAAATGTAAAACAAAAATAATAAAACAAAATAGTATATTTTTCTACTATACGAATGTATGAATTTATAAACTATAAAAATAGAATGGATCTAAAAGAGTAAGAATAAAGTTTTAAATATGTATATTGGACTTATTTTTGAGGCAAGTGGTTAAACTACTAAATTTATCATTGTATAACATGACAAATCGTTTTTATTTTTCCCTTTTCTTATTTATGTTGTTACTGTAGTAGAGAAGTTAAGTATTATTTTATTTATAGTCGTTTTAATAATAAAAGCAATTTGAAGCAGTCATGATTTTTATTTCTCTAAACGAAACAACTAATTACCTTATAGTCATTTAAAATCCAAAAGATTATAATGTCTGGCTAATATTACTGTCTAGCATTATTATTTGTATAAAGTTTGAATTACTTATTCATGAAGGCTAGTACGCTGATGATGCCAAGGTCTCCAACACGACAGGGAAATGCCTATGAAAAAACATAGCGAACAAAAACCACTGAAGGTGTCACCAATTACAAAAAGATAAAAAACAAACAAAAGCGCACAAAAAGCACAAAAGAAAAACAAAAAAAATGTAAGGCCAATTTTTAGTATTTATTACTTAATGCGAAATGATCCAATATAAAAAAATGACTATTATCCAAATATTGGTATTTAAAAATTTAAATATACTCCCGACAAGAAAAATGGCTAGTTTTTGACAATCTTACAATTTGTTAAGGCCCTGAAAAATACAGGAAATCTATACGAGGAAAACTTTTCAAATACTCGTGAGGTCTTTGTTAGTTTTTTGACAATTTTTGCTATCCCATCAGATATACCCCCTATATAACAACAAATTTTATGAACACAGGGGGGGTTATTCTCGCATGCGCAGCGGATCGCTTTAAAAGCGAAACCTCACTTTCAACCGTGTTCGCTTTTTGTTACTTTCAAATGCGATCGATGACGAAAATGATCTTTCCAGTTTCTCCCACTTAATTCCAAAAATTTCCAGGCCACTCCCATTTTAACTTCTACTCTTTTCATTTCTCTATCAGCAGTTTCCAAAAATTAGACAGTAGCAGTCTAATTAATAAACAAATTATGTCTAACTTTAGACAGCTAACTCCAAAATTGTATTAATAAACATTGGGTACGTTCAGAAGACATAGGGAACTTCATAGTAGTCAACTAGCAAGTTTAGCAGGACCAAACGGGTTTAGTTGTTGTTGAATTTAACACGTAAACTGTTAAACCCCGACATCGTTTTTTTATCCAATTCCCTTCGGGCTTGCAAAAAAACACAGCTAAAGCGCGTTTTTAGTTGCGAACATAATTTCCCAGAACTCTTGCAAACTACAATATAATGCTAAAAGATTCATTGTTGTTTAAAAGTCCCAATTCTTCATCTAGCAAAGTACACACATATTAAAGGTAATATCATTAGTTAGCGTTTTAATTTTTGTTGTGTTCTGCGCACCTATCAAAATCGATAGAAAATGGTGGATTCAGTGCTCCTTAGCTTATCAAATTTCGATATTTTTTTTGTTGTTTTTACTAATGTAGGGTGAAGTTTTTGGGAGCACTCGAAAAACCATTTTTTAAATTCTGGGTAACCGTCGGAGCGGAATTCTCTCCGATTTCCTACGAATTGGAGACATTTTGCTTCGAGGTAGTTCTCCGATCAGCAAAATGTCTCCGATTCGTAGAAAATCGGAGAGCATTCCGCTCCGATGGTTACCTAGTTAGGGCCGATTACCTTAGATTTGTGTACTGTGTTCATCTAGAACCTCAGCATTATCATCTTTTAAAAATTTGGAAATACTTTTCTAATGCCGTTTTTCTTTTGCAAATGGGATTTTGATCCCGGATCACGAAACGCAGATTGGATTTGTTTTTTGTTTGCAAATGTATGTGTGGGATGTCAAATTTAATTTTGTCAAAAATAATTTTAATTTAATAAAGCAAAAAATAATTTTGATAGGCAAAGAATCAAAAACGGAATGCAAATGAAATAGAAAATCACAGAATCACAGAATCACACAAAAGCACAAAATACGTTTTATAAATAGTGTGTGTGCAAGTGCGTGTTTCATGTAGGTGTAAATCTCTCTTTAATTCGGGATCAGAGATTTTGATCCCGAATTGTCAGGGATTGATTTTTTTTTGGTTGAATGTAATGCAAAAACTTGTCTGGGATCAAAATCCCCTCACAGGGATAATTTTTTTTGTGGCTGAAAGAAAAACGACATAAGAAGGACTCCTAGATGTTTGGGCAATAATGTTAAAGTGCGCTTGTAACACCTCATCATTCAAACATTCGATGAATTCTTGCAAAAGTTTTAGATACATATATTCGAGGGGAGTACAATTGTAGTGAGGGGAGTATGGGAGTACAGTGAATGCCAGTGGAGTAAGAATACTCCCTTAGTACTCACTTCGGCAGCGCTGCCTCAAAGCTGAACATACGTTTTTTTGTTTTTAGATTTCGCTAGGCAACATCTTTTGTGGTTTTCGATTCAACCAAAAAAGTTGAATTTTATGAGGATAAGTTGATCTTTTTCAGATTTCGCCTTCGGTTCAACCAAAAAAGTTGACTTTTGGGCGGTGTCTATATTTTTTTGATAGATCTTTTTAATCTCGATTTTATGGCAGATTTACACAGATTCTCACACGTACTTGCACACACCAAATAAATGACATAACTAAACGTCATTTTTAATAGGTATTCAATTTTTCATACGGAAGAATTTCCTTGTGGTTCGAGTTAATCATGAAATAAAATAAAATAAAATAAAATAAAATAAAATAAAATAAAATAAAATAAAATAAAATAAAATAAAATAAAATAAAATGGACTTTTGAATAAATAGTACAATTAGTGAAGTTTTTTCATCTTTATCACGGAAAAACATGTTTTGGCTACCTTCCAATCTCCGCACGAACTCACATAGTTAAAAAAATACAAAAACAATACAGATTCGTTAGATTTACTACAATTTATTAAACCTTTCATGTTTTACATATAATCGCTCTTTGTCGTGACTATCGTTTACTTCAGGGCCCGTATTACAAATTACGATTATCGTTTAAAATTCCTCGTCATCGTTAATTTGCGATTACATTTTACGATAGTCGTTTTTTAAAACGATACTCTTTTTCTTTTACGACTGCTTTTGGCGATCTTATTTTAAGTTTTGACACTTCTGACTTAGGATTATTATATATTTCTCTCATATATTGAAAAATCTAATCTGGCAATATGTTCATGCATAAATCATAGTCGGTCTATGTCATGGCTATCGTTTTCTTAGGTATCGTTTGTTTTGCCTTTCGTTTCGTAATTTGTAATACGAGCCCAGTATCGTTTGCTTGCTGCTATTTCGTAATATGTTATAGGGCCTGCCTAGAGTGGGGCTCGAACCCACACCTCTAAGCTAATAGTCAAGCACTACATCCACTACGCCATTGCCACTTGTTGTTTTGTTTTTTTTTGTCTCTCGAGCCAAAATGGCTCAAAACTGGCAAGGGCCTAGCTAATTTTTATAGCTAGCCCCTTATAAGTATCTACATATGAACAACATATATGTACCTATGTAAAAATTTCTAGAACTTCATCAAAAACTAGATCATTTTTGACATGGATTACATGTCTTTCTCGGACGGTTGGGTGTGATGTAGCGAAATGAGGACCGTCACGAAAACATGTACCGCTCGCGCACTACCGCTTAGTGACTGTTTGCACTACAGACATCCTAAGGCCGTGTGCGAATTCGTTTAAAATTACGATTAAATTTTATCCGAGATTAAATTTTGACACTTCTACGTACAGATTCACCTCACTAGTGTCAAAAATTAATCTCCGGATAAAATTTAACGCGATTTTAAGCCAATTCACACACGGCCTAAATATACCAATCGATAGATAAAGATTGCGCAAAGATTATAGAGGAATTGTTTTATAGCTATCGCCTCATAGTTTCATGTGATGAGTCATCGCGTTTTGGGTAAATTGCAGCAAAATTAGGAGTACTCAAATTAATTTGAGCTCAATTTCTTCGGATACATAAGTGCCACTGACGTCATTGATATCTCTTTCGAAAGGGTTTGAAAAAGGGCATCCCTACGCGTATTTCCCATATCGTTAATTCACGTAATAGCACATAAGACATGTAGTCCATGTTCGGTAGGTGCCACAAGGGCAATCTACCAAGGGTATTTTTTTTAGGTGGGCTGTTATTTCAACTTGTAAGAACATCTTTAGTAATAAGCTATATAATACAAAATATTTTAAATCGATTAAACAGGTTTATGACATTTTTCTTTTGTTAAAAATATTCTAGATAATGTTAAAAAAACCGTTTGCTGCTAAGTGTAGTAAAAATCGACGATGCCGATTGTTTGTTTTAAAAATCGAAAAAAATTCGTATACTTTTCAAAACATTCTCCATAATAATCTCTAAATTCAGCTAATTCTTTTTCGAGAAAAGCAAAACACTGTAGAATCTTGTAATTTCACACAACGGTAGGCCTTATAGTGAATAAAAATAAAATAAATTTGATGGCCCAACAGCTCATGAAGAACTAGGGCTTAGTGACTTACCAACTCTCAACCATTCTTATGTGCGATGTCTGCAGGAATAACGGGGACCTACAGTTTATTGCCGAATCCGAACGGCTAACGAGTGGCACTTTTCTGTGGCAGGAGATACTCTTGGAGGATTTGTCAATTCCTCGCAAGAGGCAGTAGAGGTTTTTTCTTTTAAATAAAAAGGTGGCAAGGCTGGGTATCGAACCTTAGACCTCCGGCATGACAGTCCATCGCACTAACCATCACGCCACGGCTTGTTTTTGTTGTGAATTATGAAATTCGGGTGAGGGGAAGGGCGTGCAATGCATGCAAAGAAATTTATAAGTCAAGAGGCATGGCATCCACCCACTTTCTCAGAATTATTATAGCACAGTTTACTTAAGCATGAGTTTAGCGAACAACTATGAATACGCACCATAGTCTTTACTTTTGTGAAATGAAAAATAAAAACATTTCAAAATTAATGTGCAAAAAACTTCCAGTAAAATATTTGATTTAGTTCGGATTTCTTGCATTTCAAGATTTTAGATATGAATTGTCCTAGCCCCTAGTTTTTTTTTCTTGTCATAATTTTAAGAACTTCTATATTTCATTAGTGCCTAGAATTATTTCATCAATTTTTATAAATAAATAGGAAAGTAATTTTTAGAAGCCAAAGACTAACAAATTTATTTTGGAAATTAAACTATTTTTTTCATATCTATAAATAAGTTTAACACACATTTAGCAATAATAAACTTCTAATTCAGAATGGACTATAAGAAGGTAAGTACCTATACAATAATAAACGCGAATCAACAATGGTAAAATGACACCTTAATCTACTTTCAACTAACATCGGAAATTATTTTAATTATAAGAATAAGCAAATAAATAAATAAATATGGAAACAAAAGAGTGAGTCATAAAAATGAAATTTTCCGCGGCCACAAAATCAAAATAATAAATTTCTCTGCAACCAATAGTAGGTAAGGTATATGATGAAAGACCGCGAGTATCTCAAGCATTTGATGGGAAGTCATACAAATATTCACATGAATAAACAGCCTTGATATTCATTTGGGAAAGTCATGCAACATGAAATTAGCAAAGATGACGGCTTATATTACCACAGACCATGAAAAACATAAATTAATTAACCACCACGCTCTCGTTTTTTTGGTTTCTTTTTTCAGTGTTAATTAACTCATATCTATGTATTAAATCGGCAAACAAAAAGGAAAAACTTGGGAGTGCAGAAGACTTGTGGCTTTGAGGGTTGCTGATCTCTACGAAGTTGAAGAAGCCAACTTTTCTTATGCGTTCATATTGGTACATATACATATGTAGGTATATAATGTATACCTGATTTAAAAACCTATTCCCACTCAAATAAAATATTTTTTTAATTTTTATGCGTTGGTAAAAATATAGAGAAGCAAATGAAAATAATATTTTCACTTTATTCCACGAAAATATCCTTCACAAATTGGGTTTACTTTTCCTGATGGATAGTTTCAGTGAACCCATGTTGGCGAAGTGACGAAAGTCAGTTTTTGTTTTAATTTCATTTTCTTGAAGAATTAAGGATTCCCGTTATAACCAGGTTTAGCATGCATGCATATGGTTACGATTACGAGTATCCGACATTGTACGATTGGTCTAGACAAGACAGGTAAAAACAAAGTAGACCTATTATACGGGTAGCTAAAAACCCTGTTTACTGGTATACCGAACAAACTCAATCTTTTTAATCTAAGCAGCGTCAAAGAGATTGGTAAGTAGATACTTAGGCCAGATTTAAAACATACCGATTCCGGCGGATTGACTGAGGTTTAAGCAATGGTTCAGGCATGTAAGTGGCTATTATTGCACGTAGGTACTTGAACCTTGAAACATCGTTTAACCTCAACTAATTTGCTGAAACCGCTGAGTTAAAATTGGTGAACCATGGTCTGGTCACGGATCAAATATTGAACCATTTTTGTATACAACTAGCCCTTAATAATCGTAGGTATTCATTAGATTTCCTTAGAATACTCGTGACACAGCTATCTAGTTAGTCTTTGTCTTCGTAGTTGGACAGCTAAATCAGACCTTAAAAATTCACAGTGAATTTGAGTGAACTTTTGAGTACCCCCGTTTTCATTAATTAATTTAAACATAACTTTGCCTTTATCTTCATTAAACGTTCCCACTCCACTTTTGATAATCAAAATCAGTGTGAAAAATAGACAGAATGTTGAACTGCTGTCTAAAGTAAGACATACTTTGAGATAGGTTTATATAACTATGACCGTTGAGGTTTATCACCTTATAGCAATAATAAATAATAGTATAGTTTGAGTCATAGGCGCCCGCAGGGGAGGACAAGAGGGGGCAGTTCCCCCCCCCATGGCTCTGGGACATAAGATATTATCAATATATGTTTTATTTTTTACTAGGGACTTATGACAAATACAACTGTTGTCTTGTGGTTTTTAGTCGAAGCCCAGGTTTTGCCACCTTTCAAAATACTCTTTAACAAAATTTTGCAAAAAAAATAAGTTTCAGAAATGTAATAAAAGCGCGCGCTTCTTTCTTATTGGATAAAATGAAATTCATTGTTGCGACTTGAATTTTTAAGGGTACTTGCTTAAAAAAGATACTCTGGAAAAGAGAATGAAGAAAATTTGATTTACTCTGTATTTTGAAGAGCAGAATTTTGTAAAACCACATTCAAAAAAAAAAAAGAATTTTGAAACCCATAATTTTTTAGAGGTATATCTGAATTTTAAAAAACAGATTCTCGAAAGCAAAGTTTCGATCTTAATTTTCATGAAGTATAAATGTAAAGCTAGTTATAGAAATGCCAAAGAACTGAATTATTATTCTTTGAATACGTTTGACTTTTTCAACTAATAAAAAAAAATTATATATTTATTTAAATAAGAACATATTCTTTATTCATAGTTTTCATCGCTATCTACGGTATTGTATGTTGTGATCAATAGGATAGCCTTTCTAAGAAGTTAGCTTTTTATTTTAAAAATAACATTCAACGTAGGTAGGTGCTATTTGGAAAGGAATAGGTAGGTGTTGAAAAAGGAAGGTTCTCCTCAAAGCTAGAGCCTAAACGGGTGGTCAGACTTGCAGAAAAATTTGATTTTTAACCTCACAACAATTTTGTTTTTTTTTTTTAATCCATTCTTATTGCTGAGAATTATCATAAACAGCTTCAACGGCCACTCATACTTTTTTAAAATTCTTGGTTTCATGCAGGGCCATTATGAATTATTATAAAGACGTTATTAATTTTTGTTTGTCTCCCCCCTGGGAAAAATTCTGCGGGCGGCTATGGTTCGAGTATGGATCTATCTTGTTCTTGATTTATAGTCCAGAAATAATTTTCTAAGATAGTTCGACTTAAAATTAATGACAGCAATACTGAACGAAAATTGAGTATTTTCTTCCAAAAAAAAAAAACATTATAATTTTTTTTTACACTTAAAATTCAAATTACTCAAAAAACGTTAAGCGAAAAAATTGTTTTAGCAACAAAATAAATGAATAGGTTTTTGGATTTTCAAAAAGTTATAGTATTGCATTATATAGGTATTTCCATTGAATTTTGTATAATTATTTATCTACTTTACGCCAATGCTTTAGAAAATGATCCTTCCCTTACAAAAGGAGGGACTTTGACACTCCACTACCAATTTTTTACTTAGTAGAGTTTCAAATATTATTTTCTAAAGTAATTGTCAATAACTTGGAAGCACCCAGTATATTTTTAACCTATGAAGAATTTTTCATATGAATGCAAATTCCAATGCTGTAGCAAATGAATAAATTAGAAAATTCTAATCCTCACCACCTATTTAAAATCACTATACTTACTCCCCCCCCCAACTCGTTAATGGAATAATTGTGAATATTACTTACTTTTTGTTTTGTTATTTCTAGGTAAATTGATCAATAAACACTAATAAGCTAACTAGCTGACCCGGCGAACTTCGTTCCACCTATAATCGATTAAATTATATTAATGTTCATTTCGAAAGTCGAGCAAGCTTTAATTGTTATCACGACTTTCCGACTTTTCCGGCCTAATATTCCAATTTTTATCTTCGTAGTATGTGTTTATCTGGTTCAATACAAATCCTGCAAAAAAAATCCTTAACCAAATCGGATAATGTTTAGCCGAGTTATGCACACAAAAGAGGATTCATATGTTTTCTTGATATTCTATCTTTGCCGGTTGAATTTTCTAATTTTCGTTCAAATTTTTCAATTTTGGGCTTCGTTGTGTGCCCCGTGTTCCCAACCAAATCGGATGATGTTTAGCCCAGTTTAGCCGAGTTATGCGCGTACGAACACAAAAAGAGATTCATATAGTTTCACGATTTTCTGACTTTTCCAGTCGAGTTTTCTAGTTTTCGTTCAAATTTTTCAATTTTGGGCCCCGGTGTTAATCTGGTATGCATGTACGAACATAATTTTATTTAAAATTTTTTTTTAATTTCAAGACGTTTTCATGATTTTCCTACTTTTTAGGTCCAATTTTCTGATTTTTGAGGGATTCATTTATATATATATATAAAGAAGATGACCGTTTTTTAAAGATTTATTGACAATATTTCTGATTTTTCTACCCCGCATCTTCCTTAGTGTCGCTCCTAGCGAAAATATGTATTAATTTAATTTTTTGTAGGAAATTTAATTTTTGTAGCAAAGACCTTTCCACTAATACGCTTGGATTTTAAAATATTCGTGAGAAAAATTACAAAAAGGGACATTTAACCCCCCTGGAGACTTTTAATATGTTGGACCTGGACAATCACCCCTTACCACTTAAAAATAATAATATCAATTGGTGAGTTTATATTTCAGAGCGCTCAGTAATTTTCCTCCTTCACTTTGAAAGAGCAGGAGCATTAAATATAAACAAGATTCCTCAAAACTACTTTCTTTTCCTTTCTTTCTTATTTGGTTTACTGCGACAGAAAATAATTGAGCAACGAATCCAAAAAAAAAACCTTCCTCAGTTTTTGACAGCAAAACTGAGGAATTTTCGTGACGAATTGCGTTTATGTTTCTGAGAATACGGATTCCTCTGAGATCTTTGAAATATAAACTGGCCAAATGTTCATTGACAGATTTTATTATTATTCAAAAATATTTTCTGTGAATGAGAGTGAATATCGATTTAAGTTGCTACCACACGTATATCAATAATATTGACAATAATCCAATAAATTTCTTTTTGGAATTTGCGAAAATTAAACACAATCAGTGCCCATTTCTTTTTTATTTTACTTGCTTTGAACTACATAACATAACGTTAACATTGTCATTGAAAAATAACTTTGATCTGCCAACAAACCATCAAACATCAAAGTATTGTCAATTGCATTGATGAAAACCGAATTGATTTTAGTTCTCATCAATGTGGTCATTAGGCACGTTTGCAAATACAAATCTGAATAGGTTTATGTTGTTGTAAATTGTTATCCATTGTAAAATAAAATGCCCGACTGGGTTGCATGCATTCACTCGTATTGTGTGTACGGTTACACTTTGGTTTTAAATAAACCTGATTATTAACAAAAAAGTTTAAAAATCGTAGGAGCGTTTTTGAAAAACAAATATTAGGCAAGTTCAGGAAAATGAGATCTCAGAGCCCTCAGCAATCTAAGTTACGTAAACAGGATTCCTCAGCAAAATTTCTCAGTTTTGTTGTCAAAACTCTGAGGAAAAATATAAAATTGGATTCGATTGAGAAATCTAAGAAATCTCTTTTTCCTGAACACCTCAATTTTTTATATATGAATGTGCTCAAATATAGTTTTCTTTAAAAATTTTAAGAAAAAAAATAGAACGTCACTTTTAAGTATTGATGTATTTATTATAAACTTGAAAATGATCAACCCAATAATATCGAATTTAATTTTTTTTTTTTAAATTTTGATAAAAGCATATTATTTAAATTGGTTGTTTAAATCGGTTAAGCAGATACTAAAATGTCTGAAAATTAGAGCTGTGTCAATCGTTCATTTTCAAAGATCGAATCAATCAATTATTGATTGATTCAAAGATTCGGTCTTTTCAATCAATCATTATGGTCAAAGATTAAATCGTTCACTATGTCAATCAGATTAATTCGGTCTTTGTGATTGTGATACGGTTTAAACTTGAGTTTTTTGCAAATATCTCAGAAACGGTTTGTGCTAGACAAAAATTTTATTTGACAATATTATAGCTGAAGCTATTTTTCAAAAAAATGGCATTTATAATTTTTTTCGTAGCATTAACCGTTTAAAAGTTACAGCACATTTTCATGACCTTTGGCCCCTTTTAAGGGATTTTTTGACGTCGATTTGCTGTAACTTTTTAACGGTTAATGCTACGAAAAAAATAATATATACTATTTTTGTGGGAAATGCCTTCAGCTATAATATTGCCGGAAAATTTTTTTTTCTAGCACAAACCGTTTCTGAGATATTTGCAAAAAACTCATTTTTATGACTTTTGACCCCTTATACTGACCTAGCTGTCATCGGATCGGTGAGGAACTTCATTGTTTTTCTTTTATGTTTTTTATTTCTTTGTGTGATGTGATTCAGAATGAGTGGAATGATCGAAACATATATGCGTGCTTCGGTCGTTTATTCAAAAACTGAAATGATTGACGTTATGAGATTGATTGTGTCGGTTTACTGTGATTGCAACCAATCATTCATTTTGATGAACGGGTCATAAAGACCGAATCAATCACGATTGACACAGCTCTACTGAAAATTACAAAATAGTATTATGAGAGGTACAGTTAAAAATGGTTTTGTAATACTTTTTTCTCTTAAATCGTAAAAGGTACTTACCTACATACATACATATATATTACATACATATATTAGTGTACACAGAAATTTTAATAATAATCGTAACATTCCTTTTCGATTTTCTGGTTTTTAAACAGTTTTTTGGTTATTTTGACTATACGATCAGTTTTTGTTTGAAAATATGTAAAAAAATTGAAAGTTTATTTAGAAAAAATGTATAAAAAATAAATTTGATGGCACAATAGCTCATGAAGAACTAGGGCCTAGTGACTTACAATTCTCAACTATTCCTGCAGGAATGGAGAGGACTTACAGTTTATTGCCGAATCCGAACGGCACTTTTCTATGACAAGCGATACTCTTGGAGGTTTTGTCAATTCCTCGCAAGAGGCAGTAGCCGTGTTTATTTTTAAAAACTATAAGGTGGCGAGGCTGGGGAACGAACCTAGACCTCCGGCATGACAGTCCATCGCACTTTTTTTTTATTTTTTAAATTCATTTTTATTTTTCATTCAACTTAACTAACTTAAAGCCAGACAAAAATTTATAAAAACTAGCCTACTAAAATTCATATTGGTTTTATTTTTCACCAAGAAGAATTGAAAAAAACTTGGTTTCTGATAGGTTTTTTGTATTTTTTTTAAAAAAACTTACAAGCTAAATAAAACTAAACTAAAGCTTATTAAGACTACTTTACTACTTAAAGCTAACTTTTTTTGTTTTATTATTTGTGGTTTTTTAATTTTTTTTTTTTGTGCCACGTCTTTACTTAAAACTAATAAACCTAAGCTTATGTAAGTCGGCCAAGACGGAAAGGCTAAGTCAACTTTTAAATATCGGTAAAATTTTCATTAAGCCACCAAAACTGGTTCTCCTGCCATACCCTATCTCTTCGGTCTTGATCGGACACAGTGGTACTGAGCCGAAGGCGCTCAGCGCCGCCTTGTGCGAGGACGTCTCGGTCTAAATAACGACTGTCTAAATAACGGAATGCATTGGGCGGAATGAAGCTGCTTGAACGCACACTCTCATAGTATTCGTTTTTGGGGTAATAGACCCCAAAAATAAGGCTGTTTGTCGAGGAAATCGCTCTTGCAATGTGACTCCGAATCAGCTTTAACAAGAAATTATCTATTCTGCTTATGTTGACCTCTCGATTGAGGTTGTTGGTACCTCAATATTTTTTTTATATAACATCAAATTAACCACACACTTCTACGGCAGCAAAACGTATTATTTTACGAAAATGCAAAATTTTTTTATTTTGATATTTTGTTTTGGATTTTTTTTTTACAGTTTTTAGTACATTTTTTACTATTAATTTCTTCACTTTTGTAACGGCCTGTGATAACGTCATACTACCCTGTGTTAATAATTGTAAAAAGTTCCCATTTTAATTGTAAAACTCACAGACATAATTATTATTAAAAAGCCAAATTAATTTTTTTTGTAGAATTACATAATGATTAAGCAATGGAAACGTTAATTTTCCCATCAATGATTGGACTAATGATTAAAATCATAACTAAACTTTTGTTTTCCTTCGCTACTTCCGAAGGCATTAAATTAACATACCCTATCCCATGAAATTATATGTTAAAAAAATCACATCCGAATTTCAAATGCAAACGGATGAACTAAGTGAATCGCAACAACTTCCTCCCACTTCCTCCTCCGGTTACACATTCGCTATATATTTGTTTACAACATTCAACCACTTATATTAAGAAAATAATAATAAAAAAAAAAAAACTTTACGTAATCTTACGCACACACAATTTTCGTTATTGCAAAGGTGGGGATCTTGTATTTTACTTTCTTGTTGCAATAAAGAGAAAGTGAAAGTGTATTATTATCTCTCAACCAAAGATACATTGCGCTGATCAGGCAGTGTTGCACAGTTCGTTTGGATACTTCATAAAGACAATACAACTAAGGAATATACTCAGACGCAGTGGCACTGGGTGCTTTGACGAAAAAATTACAAACTTTAACTGAAAACTGATGCAAGATGCAATAAGTGGAGAATAATTTTATATTATTATAAAACTAAGGCATCTGAAAAAGAAACTTAAACAATAACGGTGAGTGCATATAGTGAAGTCAATGTTTGTATCAAATTATTCGGTTGCAGAGTTTTCTGTTTAAAGGACGACACAAGGACCCAAAATGCCAGCTTTAGGTTCCATAATTTTGGTTGGAATGATGTCTCTTTCAGTGGTGGTCGTGGCATTTCAGTTTCCAGAGAGCAGAAATAGCAACTATCGATCTGCATCAAGTTCGACGCCATCAAATCTACAACCCACGACTTTGAAACCAAAATTAATTCGAACCGAATTACGTGTGAGCAGAAATTTAAATTTCGATGATACAGAAGTAATCAATGTGCGGGGTAACAATGGTGAGATGACTCAACTGCTCGTTAAAAAACGACCCAGGAATGCAGAGAGCTTTGGGCAGCCTATTAGTGATTCCGTCAATAGATACTTCAAACGTGCTGTGGACAATAATGATAGTTTAAAATTGTTTAATCTTCCACTTATTCTAAATGCGGCCATTAAGACTGCAGACAATAATAAGGATCACCATTATCGTCCAGAAGAGGAAACCTTCGGTCGAACAGCACAGAACTTTTTTTACAACATCATGGGGAACATTCCCGAATCCATAGCCAAATCAACGTTAGCTGTCTTCGAGAAAAACGATCAAACTCAGAAAAAAACCAAACAACCTACAAGCGAGGCTAGTGAAGTTTTATTTTCGCCAGAAGAGATTCCTGTTATCGAGGGAGTTCGTGTGCCAGACGACGAAGAGGACAAGGTCAAGGTTTGGCGAAATGCCAGAGTTATTAAAAACGAACTCGTTCCATATAAAAGTGGTTATCGACCTCCGCGAGCTAGACCAATCCATCTACTTGATATGCCTGCCACCGCCGCCGCCGCCGATGAGTCTAATAAAATGACTCGACGAGCTGGAAGAGCTGGACTGGGACCATTTTTTGTGTCGGATAATATCGAAAATGTGCATGCTGAATTCAAACGGGCTAAAGGTCCTTTCTTTGCCGTAGATAACATACGTAACAATGACTTGTTCATTCACTCACAAGCTAATTCTTATGAATCGAATGCAAATCAATTTAGAAATTTCGGCAATGAAGATGTGGTATTCAAAACGCGCGAACCAGTTCGGGAATACTCCAATCCAGAATTGGGTGTCAAAAAGGTGAATTTATACGAAGGATATGCAAAGCCTTATAGCCAGGATGTCAATCGTCGAGGGCAATTATTGTATCAAAGTGTTCCAATAAAACAAACTCATCACTACAAGGAACCAGAACCAAAAAAAGTCCAGTACTATACCAATCTAAACAGCAACAGTTGGAATGATGTAAGAGCCCAACAGCAAGCTTATTCAAACAGAATTAACAATAACGGAAATGGTTACGACTTAATTTACAATGAGCCATACCAATTCAATAGCAGATGGGGAATAACACAATAAAAAAAAAGAAGCTTTTTGTTTTGTTTCCATTCAAGGTGAGCCGTATTTGTTTTTTAATTCAAAAAAGAAATTTTCTTTATATTGTCATAACTGCGATTAACGAAATATTGTTTTGCAGAAAATAAAATGCTTCGCTTGTGGTTGGAGAATATAAATGAGAAACTTTATATGGAATTCGTTTATAATTTTGGTTCTTTGTGAAATGTACAACAATTTACATATAGATTTAACAAAGTTTACCTGTGAGATATTGTAATTAGTTTATTGTTCATTTAAATCTTGAAATATTTTATTTTGACTTTTAAAAATATGTATAGGTACTTATTTATTGAAACACTGATAAATTTAATATATTTAAAAAGTATGAACTCCTATTTATTTTTAATAGAAGCGACAGAGTATTTAATTAAGTTAATAATTTATTTTCAATTTAATATTCTCTTTTTTTAATGAATATTTCAACACGTAACAACACATTTATAAATATGTAGTTGAAAATTCTATATCAAACCACAAATCCATAATGGAGCTAAACATTAATTAAAAAAGTTAAAATTATATTACAAGAGAAGGTATACTTAATAATATAATATAACATGAAAAATATTTTGTAATTTATTATTGTGAGTTGTTTTGATTATTTTATTTGAACGTTATACAGGGTGATCGGTATAAGATGCACCAAACTGCTGGAGCGAGTAGGTTGGGTTAAGACAATAAAAAAATCGTATGGGAGGGGGTCTATTTCCCCCCATTTAGGCAGGAGGGGCAATTTTCTCAAAAATTGACTTAAAACAGAAAAAAAACATTTAAAAACAACGGTACAATTTCAAATGCCATGCTATACGTTTTTGGAAAGCCAGAAATCTATTCTTTGATTTTTATTTTAAATTAAGTTGTGTTAGTGAATAGTTTTTGAAAAATTAATTTCCAAACTCGAAATTTTGAAAAAAAAAAGTTTCAAACTAATTTTTTTCAAAATTTTATGTAATTAAGTATAATTTTTGTTTTCAAAATTCAATGCTCTTATTAATTTTTAATAAAAAACAGGAAACCGGATGCTAAAATGTCTTTTTGTTTTTGAGAAAATTGAAAATAATAAAATCTACTTTACTACATGTTTTGTAGAAATAGGATCTTTTGAACAACAAAATAACGGATGGAAGTCGAAATTAAGGAAAACTTACTTTTGTTATTTTCAATTTTCCCAAAAACTAGACTGCATTTTGACATCTGGTTTTTAATTTTTGACTAAAAATTGATGGGAGTATTAAATATTAAAAATAAAAATTCTACTAAATAATGTAAAATTTTGAACAAAATCAGTTTGAACACAATTTTAAAATTTTTTTTTTTCAAAAATTTAAGTTTGAAAATTAAGTTTTAAAAAACTGTTCACTAAAAGAACTAAATTTATAAACAAAATGGAAGCACATATTCTTAGGTTAACAAAAAAGGATAGCAAGTTGTTTTAGCCATTACGGATGTTTTTTAATAATTTTTTTTCTGTATTAAGTCAATTATTTTAAAAAATTGCTCCTCCTGTTATTTTCATTTTTGTCAAAAACTAAAAGACATTTTAGCATCTGGTTTTCTTTTTTTGACTAAAAGCTAATAAGAGCATTGAATTTTGAAAACAAAAATTTATCTTTATTACATAAAATTTTGAAAAAAATTAGTTTGACATTTTTTTTTTTCATTTTTTTTTCTTCAAAATTTCGAGTTTGGAAATTAATTTTGCAAAAACTATTCACTAACACAACTTAATTTAAAAAAGAAAAGATTTCTGGCTTTCCAAAAAGGTAAAGCATGTCATTTTAAATTGAACCGTTGTTTTTAAATATTTTTTTTTCTGTTTTAAGTCAATTTTTTAGAAAATTTCCCCTCCTGCCTAAACGGAGGGAAATAGACCCCCCCCTCCCATACGATTTTTTTCTTGTCTTAACCCAACCTACTTGCTCCAGCAGTTTGGTGCATCTAATACCGATCACCCTGTATATTTTATTAAGGTATTCTAGTACATATATTTTTAGGTCATTATTCCTTTGCCTTCTTATAGCCCGAAACAATAACAGTCAGGCGATTAGGCAGTATGATTTTTCTGTGATGACGTCTGGGCTCATTTCTGAATTTTACAAGGTAACATCCCAGATTGACAAATTCCTGAACTACTTCGAGGTTACATGGAATTTGATGAAAAAAAAATCATTTCGGACGTAAACAATTTACGTATTATATGCAACAACAACTAGTCCCCGTTAGGCCAGGCGCGCACATGCAACTAAACAGTTTGGTTTCGATTTTGAGTGCTATAGGATTATATGAGAGTCCGCGCACATAAACCGGCGCGCACTCCCATATAAGCCCATTGTGCTCAAAATCGAAACCAAACTGTTTAGTTGCATGTGCGCGCCTGGCCTTAGGCTTAGATAGGCGCGGAGAAAAACTTTGTTACCGGTAGTCAACGTTGTCAACTACTTTGGGCAAAATAATGCCTGAATTGAAAAAAAATTATGCCTTTTATAATGAAAAAACAGCCTCACTTGATTTTTTTTTTAAATTAACGTTAAATATAAAAATTAAACACCAATTTTATTTAAATAAAAAAAAAAACAATCCTTCATTAAAAAAAATTAAATAAATCACAGGAAAACGTCATCTATCTTATAAAATTCAGTTATATTTATTAATGATTGATTACATACATACCTAGGTAGCTAAGCTAGGTAAGTATGGAATACTAAAAATTCATATTTAAGTACAGTTTGAATGAGATAGCCTTTAAAATCATACATACACACATGGATTTTTGAAATAAATATTATCAGTTTTGTTGGAAAATTATATCTTTAAAAATCGTCTTTTTGTGCAGAATTCCACTTAAAGTATCTGGTTTGAGTCTGTTCCTGAGCTTTGTTTTATTTACATAAATTAAAACAAGAGAAAATCGTTTCAAATGTCGCTGGCTGAGCAATGTGAAATACTTTTGGTTAAATAATTTTAACTAATTTTTTTTTTCTTCAATTGAAATGGTTTACCTAAAAATCCGGAAATGTTTTTTAGATCGTTAGAAATATTTAGTTTTTTTCAAAATCTGAATTCAATAAATATCAAAAATAAAAAAAAGCTTTTTGGTAAAAAATAAGCCTCAAAGCCTCAGGCATTGAAATAATGCCTAAAAGGCATAACAAAGCCTCATTTGGCATCGCTGCCGGTAGTGTACATTACATCCACGTATACGCAGTTCAAGCTAAACAAAATATTATCTCTACAATTGATTGCTAAAAAGCTCGATATATTTTTAAGTTGGAGAGATCAAATGTGTGACAACAGCTCGGTTTAGCGGTCAGTGGAAACGTAGTATTGCCTAAAGAGAGGTTTAGTTAATAAATGAAATGCTCCATATTTGTATTCCTCTTTTTGTTTCACGGTTAAATGAACATGTTAAAGCGATACAACACAACGCCGTCACAAAATCTGCAATTTGTAAGCATTTAGCATACAACGAAGATCATTTTATTCGTTTTGATCGAGCTAAATCACTTGCTACAGAGAGATTCTATTTCTATATGCCTAGGATTGTAAGGGAAGCAATTGAAATTAAAAAAACACAAAAATTTTTCCGTTGTTTCTTGTTCGATTTCGATGAAATTGAAAATGGCTACCAATTTTTTTTTTTATAAAAATTTCAAGAAATTTTATATTGTATAAGAAATTATTTTTTAAGAAAAGCACTCCAACGAATTTTGAAATATATTGTGCATAAATTAATTTTTTTTCAAAAATTGAGATGGCGTTCTTCATTCTGTGATTAAAACATTTTAAGTACTAGTTTTATCAATTTAAAGAACGTCTTTCATGCTTTTTTCCATATTCAAATTTCCATCCTTCAATTTATTAAATGGATATATATGTACATTCATAATAAACTATATGTAATTATATTATATTACTTATATTACATTCAATCTTTAAAATTTGAAGAAACTATTACTACAAGAGCAAGTTCGTGCGACTTAGTCGTGCGACTTAGTCGTGCACTTTATTTTAATTTGTTAAGCCATATTGGATTGTACTGACATTTTACTTTTTGTGGGTTTATTCAGAACCTAATTGCCAGGAATTTTGCATTCGAAAATGAACTCATGCAGATCTAGTTTTTTGTTAAAACTAAATATTACAACTGACCCACCCTTTATTTTGTTCTCACTCTCCCCTACGCATTGATGTATCAGCGTAGTTATCTCAGCAGCTGCGTTAACGCATTGCTCAAATGCAGTGCTGCGATACACATGTCTGCCACTCTACCATCTTCACCATCTTAGATATAATTTGGAAGATGA
The DNA here is from genome assembly GCA_947049315.1 of Epistrophella euchroma. NCBI lineage: Eukaryota > Metazoa > Arthropoda > Insecta > Diptera > Syrphidae > Epistrophella > Epistrophella euchroma. The sequence goes on from OX346247.1 coordinate 67,854,209, forward strand.
AAAAACTTGATCAGTTTTTTAAAAACTTGATCAGTCTTTTTAAAAACTTCAAAATGTTTCCTTATACAAACCCCAAGCTTCAATACAAATTTTTCCCATTGATACGAGGAAACAAAAAATGTAGAAGATTGTTGACGATTTATGTAAACTAGTAGGTCTAACCCTTGAAATTCGAGTGGCAATTACATTATCCTCAAACTGACAGAAACTAATTTTGTAGGTATAATTGATATAAAATTCCATTTTTTTTAAAATATTTTTTCCATAACTCGATCTTAGATATAACCGAGATAATGTCAGTTTCATTTAAATTGCTCCAGAAAAAACGAATTTGACATTTTTATAAATCACCCTGATTTGAAAATATTTTTTTTCTTCATAACTCTATGTCAGCTATAACTTCTATCAATTTCATCGAAATCGGTCAAGAAACAATGAAGTTGACATTTTTATGAATCACCCTGTATTGAAAATATTTTTTTCTTCTTAACTCTATGTCAGCTATAACCTATGTCAAGAAACAAGAAACAACGAAGTTGATATTTTCATATAAAACGCCCTTTCGTGCAGAACGACAAAACATTTTTTGTATCCGACCACGTATTTAAATAAACCCATCCCCCATGCCTCCCAATCCTAATGGATAAGTCACAAATAAGAACGCTTTATTTTTATATTTGTTTCTGCACTAGCGTTCAACTTTACTCTTACCACCCCATTGCTATACCACATCATTTTACCTAATTGTTGCCAGTTTAAAAGACCAGCGAAAAAATACCACTGTCAACTGGATTGCTTACATCAATAACTTCGAAGATTGTGTTTGCGAGGATGTGTCGCAGCGGAGATGTGTCTTTGGGAAGATTTCGTTTGTGAGGATGTGCCGCAGCGGAGATTATGCTTTGAGAAGATTTTGTTTGCGGGGAATTGTCGCTGCGGAGATTTGGTTTTGCAATGATTTTGCTTGCGAGGATGTGTCGTGCGGAGATTTTGTTCGCGAAGATTAGTCGGGTTCCTTACGAATTGTAGTCTATCGAAATAAGGTATGGAGAAAAATGGAGGCAGAATAAGGCATTATAATATTTTATGTTAAAGATTCTGTGTTAAGAATTCTGGTATGTGGAGGAAGCGGTAGATTTTAAGTAGCCCAGCCAGGGCCACTGTATTGTTACCTAGTTTAATTAACAAATAACAAAATGTGGATAATCAACTTTAACAAATGTTGCTGGAAAGATCTAAATTTTACAGGTAAATTCTAGAATTTCCACATTTCGAAGTTTTACAGTAACATAATGCAGGTAGAAGGTATGAAATTTGTGCATAAAGACTATTTTTAAAAACAGAGAGAATAAATTTAATTATTTTAAAATAACTGCCACTACATCAAATGGCACATACAAATTGAAGACTTCACAAGTTGCGTAACCGAACAAAGCAGAGGAACGTATAGTCGCCATAATCTCCATATCGAGTAGATAGTGTAAATGTGTAGGATTTGTTCATTACATTCATCATCGTCTTGGTTACTTACTTCCCTACCTTTTCAATTATCAAATGACAGATGACAGCACGTTTCCTGACAGCACGTTTATGTAAACACAAGATTCTACAAATCTTCGCACTATTCACTTAACAAATGTTTGACTTATAAATCCATAACGGAAATAGAAGATAGAAACAAAATGAAGAACAGCATACTTATGGGGGCTAGTAAAAAGTAAAAACTAAAAACAAATTTTAGTGTGGCAGATTGTATTAAATTGAGGCCTATAGTGACTTATAATCTCGAACAGCTATGTGTGGCCCTTGTTAGTCGGTAGAAATGCAAATTACCTGTACAATTTTTTCCCGAATATAGACGGAGGATTTTTCGCTTCCTCCCTGAACAAAAGCAAAAGCTTATAATCTCATAGCTCAAACGCTGCAGTCCGACCAACTGCTTAAATAAGTCGACGACGCTACGACCAATGCCTGTATCCTCGAATGCAGAACAAATCGAGTCCCATGCCTGTTTTGCTGTTGTACACTTATTCGTGTACGTGTACAGAGAAAATGAAAGTAGCAAGTTCAGCATCGCTAAGAAGTGTTTATCTGTATCCACCTCTGTTCCATCAAAGCATTTCCAGTGACCATTAGTAGCAAGATAGGTTTTTGCGTCAAACTTCCACTCATCAAAGTTCTTTCGGCCTTCTAATTTCCTTTGTTTACCCATTGCAATTTTTATTACCTACCACGTCAACTCAAAAAGTGCAGCCAAAAAACCAAATTCGCTCTAAATATAGAAAACAAATATGTATGCTACCTCACCATTTCTGCAGAAACGCTATTATAAGTCACTCACCATGTCCTGGTTCTTGAAATATTTAGTCAGTTTATATTTCAGAGCGCCTAATAATTTTCATCCGTCACTTTGAAAGAGCAGGAGCATTAAATATAAACATAAGATTCCTCAAAAACACTTGCTTTTCCTGTCTTTCTATTTGATTTACTGTATCTCCAAACGTCAAAAACTCTAGATGGGGGGAAAACAAACACACTATTAAAGGCGCGAACAGTATCGGTGTGTATTTTTATTTGTTTGTATTGTTGTTTTCCCCCCATCTAGAGCTTCTTTTCGATTAAAGAACTGTCAAAATTAGAAAGAGAAAAGACAGAGTCAGATTCTGGAAAAGCCCAATTGAGCAACGAATCCAAAAAAAACCTTCCTCAGTTTTTTGACAGCAAAATGAGGGCACTGAGGCATTTTTGTGAGGAATTGTGTTTATATTTCTGAGAACACGGATTCCTCCGAGATCTCTGAAATATAAACTGGCCAATTTATTTTTATTAACTTTGAACTTTAAATGAAAAGTAATTCATAACTACAAAATCTATGTTTGCGCAAGATAAAGAGATAAAATACATAAGAAAATCTTTTAAATTCAAATTTTTGAATTTTGTTTGCTATTTTTCAGGCGCATATAAATAAAATGTTGAATTTAAAAAAAATATTTAAAACTAATTTCGTTTTCGTTTGGACGTTCTTTTTTCACTCCGAGTAATGTTTTCGGAGTCTTTTCCTGTTCCCTATTACAAAAGGGAGTAGATGCGGAACATACAAATACAAATAAAGTCTTTCGTCGTATTACTTGTCAAAAATGATACATGCTTGAAGAAGGCATTTTTTTAAATGGCGACACTTGGTAGTATGTGTGTTAATTTAAGAATTCGATGTTTTCATATTCAATTGGAATCAAAAAGGAGAAGAACAGTCCAAAAATCTTATCGAAAACGACTTTAAGAAGCTGCGTAAACTACAATTTTGGACTACAACAAAATTTTACATATTTAATTCCGCTAACTTGAGTCTTGCTTTAATGGAAGCTTAAATATTAAAAAAATCGAGGTTTACAAAACAAAGGAGCATTTAACTTGTTAAAAATTCAGCTATCAAAATTATTATATTCCGCCGAAAGAATTAATTTAAATAAAAAAATAAAAAAAAATACGTATACGCCCCAGTGCACTCAAAAACGAAATAGTTTTTTTTTTCCAAAAATATAGTTACTACTGAAAGTACTTTTTTCCTCTTGAAAATTAACGTTGAAGCTGGTATACCAAAAAAAAAAAAAACAGACTACAGACCTTATAGCCCACGAGAAGTCTTAATTAATGCAATAAATATTCAGATTGTAAATTTGATTTAATTTTTAAATAAATTTGACAAATAATATTTATTTAATAAGACAAGTCTATGATTCTAGGAAATATAAATAATAACATAAATTGGTAAATTTTCAAAAAACTACAAAAGTGCTTGCTCTGCATAGTGCATGTGCCAGATAGTGTTTGTTTTAATTTTAACTTAACAATCTCGAAAATAATTCATGTTTCTTAAGTTAAGTTATATAGTTTATTTTAGTTAGTATTTGTATTTATTATTATTATTTATTTATTTTATATTGTATGTATTTAAAATAATTTATTTTGTTATTTTAAATAATTTGGTTTATTGATTTTTATGGTACACTCGGGCATATACGTAACCTATTTTTTTTTAAATTGTTGAAATATTTTTATTTTTTCAAGTTAATTTGAGCATGAGCATTTGAGCAATTAGTGAAAATGACACACGAATACTGTGGGGTTGCTTAAAGCAAAGTCAAAATGTCTACCAAACCAATGAATTGATTTTCTTCAAACTTGGAGCATAACTGGCTGAACAGAATAGACGCGCGGTCGTTCGCGCTAGACATTGCTTAACTTTTAACTTTTGTTGGGCGGCGCGCGTTCGACAGATAAGGAGAAAGAGTAACCACGGCTACAGTTAATGGTATCTCAGAACTTTCTATAGTAGGTATCTATTTTATTTTAAAAATGCAAATATACATATTCACAATAAAACTTCAAAATAAAAGTTCAAGAAATAACCACAAAATCAATTAAAAACAATAATTTCCATCTACTTTTTGCGCGGTCCATTGTATTCACTTTTTTTCGGAAGCGTCGCTTCTCGTAGCAGCGGCTGATTCGCGCGGTCGAGCGCCTATTCTGTTCCACAGTACACATATTGAAGGTAATATCTTCCGAGTTTTTATTTTTGTTCAGTTCTGCGCATGTCTTGTATTTTGTTTTTGTAAATTGTGGACGAGGGTCACTGCAATTCAGAAACACTTGTGTTTTGTTTTTGTAAATTCTGACAGGCAGGTCACTGTAATTTTCGAAGATGCGCAATATATTACCTTCAATATGTGTACTGTGATTCTGTTCAAGATTTTTTGTTTAGCACGGTACTTGCCATACAACCATTTTGAAAAACGTTTTTTACCTCAAAAACGGCTTTAACGATTTTTTTAAAATTTTTTTGTAAACTAGTGTTGATATAGTCTACATTTTGGTGGAAAAAAAATTACCGAAAACCGTTATTAAGGGTAACTGCCATAGAACCGTTTTCTTTATTTTTGTCTCCCTCGTTAACCGCTCAACCGATTTTGATAAAAAAAAATTTTAGTCTAAAGGTCCTCTGAAGTGTGCATAATACGGCATACAAATAATTTTTAAAAATTCAAACTTCCATTCTTTAACTTATTAAATGGATAAATACATATAAATATTATTTATTAATTATATGTTTTATATAACACTCAATCTTTAAAATTCGAATATTCAGTTATTGAGTCAGTGAATCAGTGAGACAGTCAGTTACAATTTTGACGTCCTATATTTCAGAAACCACTAATGCTATGGAGTTGAAATTTGGTGAGGCACCTGTGATTATCCAGCTTAGCAAATATGACGAGTTTAAAATTTCTGACTTTATTGGTTCTGCAGTAAGAGGGGGGTTTAAAATCATTTACCGTTGAGTTTGTTTTTGTCAAAAGCAGTAGTGCTAAGAACTTGATTGGGCATACTACAGTGTCCTTTAATATGTATAAATATGATCCACATTTTTTATCATTGTATATCTATTTTAACTTAATTTTTGGAAAATGTCCCCTCCTGACTGAATGGAGGAATTTTGTTTACCTCATTCCAATTCTACCTTATGTAAAACACACTATTGGGCTTAAATTCTTTTCTTATAAAATGTGAATAATTATAAAAAATTGAGATTTTAGCGGCCATCGAAATACCTATAGTTTGTGTCCCTGTCCAACGGGAAATCTAGAAAGAGTTAATTTGTTTACCAGACGGAAGTAGCTTAAATCTGTAAGCAAAAAGAAAAGAAAAAAAAAAAACGAAAGAGTAACAAACAACTTGAACAAAACCATATTTGACTCTCGTCCCATTTGAAACAACTTAAGCACACATTTAGAACAAACGCGCATTCCAACGAAAAGCAGGAAAGAAATTCCAATTTAGTAAATTTTAGTCCATTTGTTGGGCTTAGCCGACAAATAAAGTGAAGCCATCAGCACAGCACCATCACACCGTGCGTCGGTCGTCACCACAATGGTCAACAAATCAACGACACAATAAGAATTGGCCATTCAACGAGTGTAGTCTATTCGTATAACCTACTTATGTGCTGACTTGCTCGTAGCACACTTTCTTCGATGAATACAAAACACTTTCCTATACTGTCGTCGGGGGATAATGGAGGCATTCTGCGCGGGTTGTGTGTTATGCTTTGTGCGTTGGAGCTTTGGAGCATTTTTGCTTGAGTTACTTACTTATAATTGCATACATTTTGTCTGTTTTTTTCTTCTTCTTTAATTAATTTAAAAATTTAGAAAAAAATATTTAAGGGTGGTGCTTATCGAACGCTTATAAAGTGTAGACTCGAAAAAAATATTTTCCAAGCTTTAAAGTCAATAGCGCAACATTTTAGATGATTTAGTATAATGCGAAAGCATTTTTAGTATGATGCTAGATTAAACACACAGGATTTACAAAATTTTAAAACGAGTTAGAATCATATCATCTTTTTAAGATTTAACTTAAGTTATAAAAAAGATAAATTCATATTTTATCCAAATGTCACTTTGACAATTACAAATCTGGAAATGGTGTGAGCTGTCAATGTTTTAGGTGTGTTCAGATGGAGTTTACTAAGAAAATGGGTTTAGTATGATGCTAGTTAAAAAAAAAAATCAAAATGTTAAATATGTAGATATAGTATCATGCTAATACGTTAACAACAGGCTGTTTAAAATTTTGCGCCAATTATATCACGAGCGCTTAGACTTATCAGAAGTAGTCACGAACACTCAATCTCTTTTAAGTTGATGATATTGTTCTCTCCCAAAAATATTGTTCGAAAATTTTGGAATAAAACAAAAACTTTAGACCGCTCGATAATAACCGCCCTTAATCTGTTTTTTTTTTTCGAATTGATTTATTTGATCACAAAATTAATGGGTTACGAAGTTACGATACGAACTTATTATTTTGAGTTTCTGATTTTATAATATTTAGTAATATCCATTAGAAACCTATCTTCTTATGGTGGATTTACACGAATGACAAAATGTCTATTATTTTTTCCTATTTTATAGCCATTTAATACCAGTTATGTATATATGTATATACCGATGTATGTATAATTAATATATATCGTAAGTTATGACAGACAATTGATTGAATATAATGTCGAAAGTATTAAATCGACCTTATGTTAAATATTATTCCAAAAGGTCAAGGTCATTATTGTACAGAGAAAGCAAATGTTTATTTATATTTATCGGATAGTTAGCTGTATGATTACTTTCTGAACAGAATAGAATGCTAGAACCGGAGCCGCAAACGAAATTGGAAGAGCTATCAAAAAGTGTCGTACGTTATTTATTTTACGTGCCCGCAATGCAGCTGCACAGCTTTGAAATTATTTTGAGGAAAATCAAAACAATATTCTTGTCTACAAGCACAGAATTCACATTTTTTGTTTTCAATAAATAATTTTTTTTTTCGCGATACAAATAACCACAATATTTTTTTCCGACCCAAAAAGTTGTTTTTTTTTCTTCATACAATTTAAAACGTCAAAAGTGCCGTACGTGAAAAGTTAAAAGTTGGCCAACTCTTCCGTCTGTGGCTGCAGCTCCGTATGCGGCTACGTTCCGTTATTTTCGCAACATCGAATTTGTGTGTATTTAATATTTTGACAGCTATTGCAGCTGCGGCTCCGGTTCCGTCTCCGTCACCGTCACCATTCTGTTCAGGCAGTTAACTGATGATTGAAAAATCGTTTATTTGTAATTTTCGTGTTCGAAGTGATATTTTTTGACCACCAGGGTTTGTAATATTAGGGCTTGTAGAGTTGGGCCTTGTTGAGAAAGAGCGATTTGATTAGTAGGTACTTTTTGACAGTGAAAGCATTTTGAACTTGCGAGTCCTGACAACCTGTCATAAGGTCTTCAAAAAATCTATGAAAAATGCCAATCCTCTGGATTTAGATTTTTATGCGAAAATGGAATTTTATGGATTGTCAAAGATTTTCCAGAATTAGTTAATATTTTCTGACAAGGTGCTGACCGTTATTTTGTGAATTTTAAGTCCCCACAAATAACCATTTTGTCACAGTTCTATTGATAAGTTATAATTTTATTTGTAGAAAGCCTGTCATAATCTTTCATTTTTTTTTAACATTAAGGGGTCACGGAAACCCCCATTGTTTTTTTGTATTTAATTTGCGGTCATTTTAATTTTTTTCATAATATTATGTAAATTTATATATTGTTCTTGCGATGCCGCAGATTTGTTCACTTTCCCTTTGAACATTTCAGCCCTATAAAAAAATACAATGATGAATTCTTCTCGATCTCCACAAGTTCTGAATGTTCATCTCCGCAACACAATATGCAATGAACGATGGACGTCTTACGTTTCCACCTCACTTCATAGACATTATCTACATATGTGTGTATACATGATTGTATAATACGAAAAGCCAAATTGATGTTAAAAGACAATAAATAAAGTAAGCACACCTTTGTAGAGCAAGAGAAGAAAAAAAGTTAATAATAAATAAATTGAAAAATCTCTTACATACATTTATATGTACGATGATCATGATCTACACGGATGACGTATCCAACATATATGGCAAACAGTGCCGTTTTCTGTTCTTCAAAGAGGAACTGAAAATCTCATCGGGGATTTAAATTAATATGGACAAAGTGTGCTGTCTTGACTCTTACATATCTTAACTTACCACTCCTCAAGCAACAGCACCAGTACCATTATAGGTGAATAGCTGTGCAAGAACTCGATGGATTTTCAAGCAGTATAGATAGATGGTTGTGTGTTGTTTTGTATTTTGCTTTTGCCAGAGACGGAGATGGAGACGATTACCTACACGCGAACAGGTAGGTCATTCCCACCTATATTCATCCAAATTATACTTTACCGTTTAATTGACTTGCGTTCTCGATTATTGAATTGGCCAACAACCGTCCGATCCGTCGCATCTGACTTCAGAGTACGAATACACCGTGCACTGATTATATTTTTTTAGTTATTCTCGAATTCAAGAAGTGTGATGAACGTCCAACGCGTCGGAAAGTGAAACCTTAAATTTTATGCTCAGATTTATCTCGCGAAAATAAAAAGTTTTATCCGATATAAATTAATATTAATGTGAACAAAGCTCCTTCGTAACCAGCCAAATTTACGGTAAATTTAATTTTTATGTTAACAATAACATAATGCTTATGTACATAAACGGATATATTTTTAAATAAAAAATAGAAAAACAGCAGGATAAAAATAAAATAAATGTTGTGTGACAAGATTCTATTTTACCTAGTAACTTTTTGTAATGAAACCAAAGTGGTCCTTAGAGATTGTTTTGCAGATCTTTTGTGAGAAATCGGTTAGAAGTTGTTTTATAAGTTTTTTTTTTTTTTTCTTAATTTGAAGAAAAGGATTTAATTGAAATTTTTCGTTTATTCTATTTGTTAAAGGCCTCAGAAGCCAAGATAGAAAAAGAAAAAAGTGCATAATTTTTGATATTGTAACTATGAATTACCTACCTATAGAAAAACTTGATTTTATTTGTTAACGCCGCGCCGTGTGCGAATTGGTTTAAAATTTCGATTAAATTTCATCCGAGATTAAAATTTGACATTTTTACCTACAGATTCACCATATTAGTGTCAAAAATTAATCTGCGGAAAATTTTTAATGCGATTTTAACCCAATTCGCACACGGCCTAAAGTGTTTGCAAAAATATATGGTAGATATTATATTCTATTGAAAAATGCAAAATTTTAAGGTATACTAAAATGACACGACTAATCAACTTTCTGATTGAAGAGAAGTTTACAAAAAATTATTCTTTTAAACACTTTTTATTTTTTTAAATTAAACTCCATGAAAACATGGCTTAATCAATGACAGTTCATGCAACAAACTTAACAAACATACGTTTATAACATTTTTACATACAATATCAAAGTGTTATAAATATATGGAGTTAGTACGATGTAATTATATTTAAATGATAAAGAAGGCTTTTGGTGATTCAAAGATTCATAAAATGGTTAAAAGATAATCCGATGCCTAGCACGTTTAAAATTTGCAAACTCCTCTCTTTAACCAAAGTACCATACTTAACATTTTACTTAATCATAACTACAATTTTACACAAAAGTCTTTGCCGAGATGTTGACATATATAAATACTGATGCATTCATAACTACATATGTATATATTCAAATTGATGTGAGTTATACTTACCGCCATGTTATTCACTCGATACATGCAGATTTAAACTTAAATCCAGATGAATTTACATTGAATTTGTATGATTTAAATCCAGATTTAAGCTTTAATCTGAATGTATTGAGTGAATAATATGGCCGTTAAAGATATGTAATTTTAATTCAAATGTGATCTTGTTCGAGTTGGCATGAGTTGATGGTGAGCCGCACCCCCATGCATTTCCTTGAATTTCAATTTTGTAGGATTTTCTTTTAACTTTTGCGTGATGGTGGGCATGGCAAGGTTTTGGTATTTAGGTTTGTTAAAATATATGTACGTTATATATGTATGTATGTATGTAGGTTTATTTGAACTCGAATATGATTGTGTTTCATTTAAACTACTCCTGTTGGGAGTTGCCAGATACCTATTTTGTTATTCAGTCGCCATTAAAATACGTAAAAGATTGAAAAAATAATATATTATGTAGGTACATCTTCAGTCCTGTAGGACCAGAGCCTTCTAACCTAGAAAAAAGCTTATACAATACTTACATACATACATAGGTATCCATATTCATAGATATTTGTTTTCCTTATAGTTTTAACCGGGATTTATCCTTAAGTTGGCAGTGTAATTCTAACGTTCAAAAACAAACTAAAACAAGACCCTTATTTCCCATAAGAGTTAACCTCTTTTTGAAAAGTTTTTTTTTTCACGTTAGCTTTTTTACAATGTATTTACAGACATTCCTACTTAGTTAGTAAAGGGCAAGTTTTTGGGTTGGTATAAAAAAAATCAAACTCGAAATTATTATTTTGTCTGACTTACCTCGACCCACAGCCTAAATTTCCGAAACGATTTTCTTAAAACTTAAGATAGATATAATGATCTTGGGAATTTGTAAAAGCAATTAAAATAATTATTATCAAAGAACATTTTTCTCTTATAATATCTACTATTATTTTAGGTATTAAAAGAGAATCACATTAATTTTAAGTACCAACACATATTCCAGCTTTCCCTAAGTTTTCTGGAAGTGTATAAATAACTTACGTTGGCTTTTTCGATTTCTAATCTGAACCAATAATTCGATAAGTGTGAGCTGTGAAATTTTCTGGTTTCGGTTCGGAAATCAAATCAAATCAAAACTGAGATTGCTGAGGGCTCTGAAATCTCATTTTCCTGAATTTGCCTTTTTCTTTTCTTTTTATAACAAAAACTGTCATTCTGACATCAATCTAATTAAAGCCTATATGTCTATTCGTTGGCTTCCTAAATGTTTACCAATTTTAATTCAATTTTATTTTGTATATTAATTTTCACAGAATGTACTGGATTTACAGGATTTACAAAACATTTTTTCTGTCGAATTCTAGAGACTTTTTTTTTTAATAGTTTAAAATCGGCCAGTATTTTTATCATTAAAAGCTGACAAAAGCATCACCTGCGTTCAATTTTACCATATTATATTAGCCCTGTGAAAAATATTTTTCGGGCGCCATTTCATTTAATTATAAAAATCATTTTATGTGCAAGTAAAAGTGTACTTTAAAGTAACCATACTGGGTCCGCAGTTATTCGTGGTGTAATGCTCTCTTCACCAATGTTTGATTAAATAAAAAGAGAGGACTTCAAATCACTTTGGATTTAGTATTGCGATTGCGAATTCTATTATCGGCATGCATAATAATTTAATCCAATTTTGGCGTAAGAATAATCACTGTTATTATTATGCTTTATAAATGTTTCAAAACTAATAACTTATGGGTTTTTCTTTTTTTATTGGTAAAATAAATCAATTTATTTTTTATTTGGATCTGTCAAAAAGACAATTTCCTCTCTTTTTGCGCTCCATTGGGCAAAATAAATTGATTTATTTTTGATTTCAAATCAAATTTGCAAATCTAAATTTTTCGGCAGATTTACCCCTCCTTGTACTAATACCAACATAAATCCAGCTATCAGTTTGCAAATGTTTTTCGTTGATATTTCGGTTGTGAAAATTATGTTAAAAAATTTGGAAAATAATTGGTAATAAATAAAATGATAGCAGTTTAAAATGAACCGGCAACTTTATCAATTTCATATTTCTCTTCTAATACGGACCTAGAAGCAATAATGCACAAATATAGTGACAAAAATAAAGCAATTTGAAATTGTGTTCCATTCGCCACAAAATAAATCAATTTTTTCATTGAAATCTTAATTTACCAATGGAAAACCCCATTAAATTTTGAACGCTAGTGTTTTCTTATATGTATGTATGAGCTTATTTTAAATATAATAACATAATATAATTTACCTAATGCGTATCTTACCTATAGCTTTTTTATTTGAGATTTTTTTAAATTCTCCATCTACCGTTAATAGAAAAATAGAACTTCAGTTTTTTTTTTTTTATGACAAAAATACTGTCAGTTTTAATATCATTCATAAATTGGTAGAAGTCAATAATGTCAAAACATGAAAGAAATCATGATATTATTTAATGTTTTGTTTAATACATAAATAATTAATGGGTAGATTTTAACTATTTGTATAATTTAAGCGAAAATATGAAACTAAAGCTTATTCAACAAAAAAGAGAAAGCAGGTCAGATATATTAATATAAATATTGAATTAATGAAAGATTATTGATATATTTGAATGCCAAATATTTCTTGAATTTTTAAACTAAAATTAACATGATACTGTAATTAAAAAAAAATTTTAATGAATATATTTTAATGTATCTAATCATACATTCAGCGTGATCATGTCACTATTCAAAATAATATATTAATAATACAAAATTGTCACATTTCTCTTTTCTCCCACAACCGCAAAGCCATCAGACTGATCTTTATAATGAAAGTGAAATTCGATTATCTTGTTTCTTTTTTCTTTGGTTCTTCATAGATGCAAATTAAATTTCAAAAATTTAACACATCATAACAATAAGCTATAGTAAATATGTATGTACATTATCTATACAGAGTATAGGTATTTCGTTATACCTACTCGTAAGACTCGTTTTTTTTTTTTGGGAGAAATTCAAATTTATTTGTTTACATTAATTCACTTTCTTTATTTTAATGGTCCTATTTTTCAAATTCCAATATAATATGACATGTGCAGATATGTATGTTTGAGTAATCAATAAATTTGCGGAATTTTTGGGAACATGAATCATGACTATGTTTTGGTTTTTACACTGAAAAAAAAAAAAATATCTTAGATGGCTTTTCAATCAGAAATTGTGCAACTTAAAATGTTCGTAAATGATACGACAAAAAGTCGTATGACAAAAATATTCACCATTGAAATTTTAAGTTTTATGTCTAATAATTTGTGAGCCTGAGTTTTAAGATATAAAAATATTCAATAAATTGGACAAATAATAATCAAAACATAAAAAATAAAATACAATATAAAAATAGTCATACGAATAACTCTTAGAGCCGATTTTTTAATCATCAGTTACTTACCCGAGGAATACATTTAATTGACTCTTAAACAATCGGGTAGCAAAATTAAATTTTTCAATCATGAAAAACTAAACTACAGAATATTATAATTTGAACGTCAAATTAATTTGAGTTTTTGATACCTTTCAACAAATTTAATTTTTATTTCTTAAGAATAATTTGGTCAGTTTATATTTCAGAGCGCTCAGTCACTTTGAAACAAGATTCCTCAAAAATACTTGCTTTTTTTTTCTTTCTATTTGATTTAATGCGACAGAAAATAATTCAGCAACGAATCCAAAATACCTTCCTCAGTTTTTTTGACAGCAAAACTAAGGAATTTTTGTGAAGAGTTGTGTTTATATATTGGAGAATACGGATTCCCACAAGATCTCTGAAATATAAACTGGCCAATTTATATCTTATATTTTAGAATATTTTAATTTGAACGGCAAATTTATTTTTGTTTGTTTTTGTTTTGGATACACTTGAAAGAATTTAATTTTTATTTAACGTTTATTTCAAAGCAATATTGAAGAAATGTGTCTTTTGACATTAAAAAAAATTGTTCCTAGGAATAATCTTATTTCGATCTGATATGAGCAGATAGTTTATTCTCAGTAATAATTTATATCTGACAAATGAAAAACTAGTTTTGCCCTATTTAAGGATTAAAGGCTCTCCCAAACCAACGCGAATGTTCGGCGCGACGAACGAAAACAACAATAACAACGCGTGGTTGTCAAACAAAATAACACATTGTTATTATTATTTTCGTTCGTCACGTCCAATATTCGCGTTGGTTTGGGAGAGCCTTAAGACCGTGTACGAATTCGCTTAAAATTTCGATTAAATTATATCCGAGATTAAATTTTGACAGTTCTACATACAGATTTACCTCATTAGTGTCAAAAATTAATCTTCCGATAAAATTTTGCGTGATTTTAGCTCAATTCTCCACACGGCCCAAGTAACTGAATATTGAAAAATTGGCCCTAAATCATCAAAAGTAGTTAATGTAGCCATACATGAAAATATTGCCGCAAAATCTTGGACGATAAAGCATTTAAGTATGATGCAGAACCGACTTTAAAAACTTTAAACAAATTAACATTGAATTATCTTTTAAACATTGCAGGCACTTAATATAAATTCGTCAAAAAATACATCTTTTAAGTATCATATTAACTACAAATTTGACTTTGACAATTATACAAATTTGAAAATGGTATATGAACTGTCACTGTTTTAGGCGTGTTCAATAACTAATAAAGTTAAAAAATGATTAAAATTAACAGAATTTTTGGTAAAAGCTTTGAAGTAAGAAAATTGTTAAGTACCTAGTAGGTATTATATCCTGTGAATACCCTAACATCAGGCTGTTTAAAATTTGGGCCATTACGTTAAAAAAATTTGATATTACAAAAATAGAAAAGATTTTGAAGCGAACATCTAAAGCTCGGTACTTACCTCTTTCGATTTTTAAACTAACAAAAAAATTTAAATAGTGTGAAAGTCGTTATTTTTACCGCTTGAGTCTTCAGGTTGAATAGATCTTAATTAAAACCGGAAATCCCGAATTCAAGAAAAAAAACTATGAGCGGTTTCGAGGACCGCATGTAGGTGGTAGGTGGTTAAAGGTTAAATTGAAGTGATTGAAAATCTCGGTCAGTAACTGTAAAGTTTAGAAGCTTCGTGAATAGTTTTGCTCCAGCAAAAAAGTTGTCCTCATAAAATATACTTTTAGCTGGCTCTTCAAAACTTTAAGCTTTTTGTTAAATTGTATTCTGCCTGAAATACAGATTACTAAATGAAGAGGTATGTTCTTTAATTAATTTTCATTTTCATACGAATAAATTCCGAGTTTAGTTTTAGTAGGAAAACTTGTCAAATACTTGGTTAAGCCTTTGCTAGAACTTGTGGGGAAAATTTTGGTATACCCTCAGAAATATAGAAATATCCACTTTATGGTAAAAAAAAAAAAAAACTTTATAACCAACATTATTTACATTGTATGCACTTCTGTTTTGCATATTAGCCCCATGGTTAGCTTATTGTACTGGGACTGGTGAACAGTAAATATCATGAATAAAACAACTTTTTTAAATTCTTTTTGCCTCTCAAGGTAAAATAGTACATAACTGGCAAGGGCCCCTTGCTAGCCCCTTGTAAGAATCTATGTATATGTAAACTATCCAGAATCTTATTCAAACAATGGATTATTTTTCCAGGTGGATTGAATTAGATATATTATATTTATTAGTTTTAATTTATAAATAAACTTATAAACTAAAAACCTACCACGGAAAATATGAATCTATCATCTTTCTGAAGCTCAGAGTCTAGCACTGTTTGAATCCTGGTGGACTTGTGAATGTTTAGTTAAATTCGTTTCCAAGTTTAATACGTAACGAAAAAGGCTGAATTGCATTATGATCAGATTATTATATTTAAACTAGGTTTAACTGCTGTGGTCAGAGCAAAATCTCTATTATGTAAAATAGAAAACAACATAACCATTACGGTGTTGAATCTCACACTCATTCGTTTCTAAATAAATATTATTTGTGTATGTATTCAATGCAAATTCGCTCAACATTTTTAATTCCAACCCACTAGTCTTATGTAACTTTTTCAATGATCGCATCATTAAGTCTGGGGGTTATTAAAATAAGATCAAATATCTTGCAAATGTGTCTAGAGTAAGAGTTACACAACAAAAGATTTTAGTTCAATTTAAAAAGAGAAATTAGGAATTCCACAGTTGAAGTAGCATTCAGACACAGACGGCCACTCCTTCTGCTGGCAACTGAAACCAGGTTAAGTAAAAGCTTCTTATTGAAAAAAAAACCATTGAGGTTCGTCCAAAAATAGCTTGAATTCATTGTCAGTGCCATATATACTATAGGTTGGTATACCTAAACTTATATACTCGTATTTATTTAATTCTTTGCACGCTTTATGTTAATTACTTCTTTAACTTTTATTTTAAACAAATGAAAGTTATGTATATGAATTAAAAACGTCATTTGATGTTAGTTTAAACAAAATTTTTAATTTCTCTTTAAAGGAACAATAAATTAATTAAACACACAATATGAAAACTTGGGCATTGTGTGTCTGTGTGATACTTATCTCAGCTAATTATGCGGATGCCTTAACAACATTTCGCAAAGAAGTTAAACAAGGTGGCAAAGTAACCTTAAAGCAACTAGATCTCCCTGAAGCCGAAATAGATCCGAATATCGGACCCACACTGCCAAATGCTGAAGAGGTAGTAGCTGAAGCAGCCGAAGCTGTTGTAGAAGAAAATGCTGAAAAACCTGCTGCTACTGCTACTGCTGCTGAAGAAGAAATAGCAGCTGTTGCAGAAGAAACTGTTGAAGCAGTTTCATCTAGTCCCGTTCTAACAGAAGAAACAAATCCTGTCAACGAAGATGATCCAAATCAGCTCAGCAAATATTGCAAATGTTCTGATACACATTGTGATTGCTGCCGCAACTTTCAGTTGCCAATTTTGCCAGTTCGAGGACCAGGCTGCGCAAAAATCACGTATCTTGGTAATGAAAGGATGTCTGTTTCGATTAAGTATGGAGACATTGTACTAGCTACAAGAACTATTTCAGGTTTGTTGTTATTGAGGTGGATAATATTTTATAGTTGATTTATGAGTTTTGATTTTACAGGAAAGAAAGCAAAGCCGATTTGCGTCAGCTTACCAGGAGGATATTCAAAATTCTGTGGTAGAGTGTACGGCTTGTCGAAAGGAAAAGATGACTTTAAGGCGTGTTTGGGGCTTGAGCTTCGCGCCGAAGAAGAAGTAGAAGCATCAATGCGAGTATCTTGCTTTAAATTTGGGGCCAAAGGGTTACAAGTAGCGGAAGCAGAACCCTTGCCAGAAGTTCCAAAAGATGAAGAAGATGATGATGATATCTTTGGTTTCGCAGCTGGTAAGATGCATTAATTCAGCACAAAAGAGAAGCACTTCGATATATTTTGTATGACTTTAAAGGTGGTGACGGTGGCGATGATGATTACGATGATGAAGATGACGACGATGACGATGATGACGATGCTGAAGACGATGACGATGATGTTGCCGGAGCTGGTGCTGCAGCTGCAGCTGCAGATGATGCCGACTATGATGGTTTCAGTTTCCTCGGAGGTGGCTTATTGGACGACTTGGATGATTCCGAGGAAGCAAGCAGTAGTCCTGTTCAAGCAACGCGAAACGAACGAAATGAAATAATCCAAAGTAAGGAGGGTGAAGGCATTCCACTCATGGAAATTGAGAATGCGGCTTTTAAAGAATCTACAAATGATGATGCAACAAAACCAAAACCCGATGGAACTAAAGTGAAGAAAAATAAAAAAAAGAAGAAGAAGAATAGTGACTCTGATTTTGCTCTTGACTTCCTGAGGGGGATTCTTGACCTTTTTAATTAGATCATTTCGAGCAAACAAATAAGAGACATTGTGTAAAATTGAAATAACTGTACATAAATACCGTGAAATTTAGGTTTAAGTCTTAATTTATTTATTTATTTGTTAACATGCCTTTAATAAATTAATGTAAATTATTTGAAAAGAAATTATTCAAAAAAAAAAAAAAAAAAAGAAAACGTTGTCTTTTATTTGTATATTTATAACTCAAACAGTGTAGGTTGATGGGCACAATGAAACCAAGAATAAAGGCTAAACAACATTCAAGCCTTTTGTAAAAAGTATTGCAAAAAGTGGAAAAGTGATAAACAAAAATATAAGCTTAGAGATATACCTGTGTGCGAAAAAATTGTGTTCGATCTGAGAAATCAATCTTAAATGACATATCAAATGCATTTTTCATACGCTTGAATGAAGTTAAGCTTTAAGCTGTATGTATACTTGTAAGAAACTTTGTATACAACTTTATAAAAACATGAATATGTATAAGCTAGAGAGCTCAAATTCCCATTAGATGTATAGCCAGCAAATTTATTAAACACTCAGTTTCATTTAGCTAGCTTTTATACTTTAGCAGGAAAAATTTAAGGGCAATTTGCGGAGAAAAGTCAAGTGAAAATTTTTAAACGCAATATTTAATGAGGCATAAGGAATACTCCATCCATAGAACGTCCATTGTCGAAACTGGCTTGCATAAAAATCGATATTCTCATAATATTTTATTTTTAACGGTAAACACTATAGAAAACTGGGTAATTCATGCAATCCTTGTAGATCATAAGATTTTCTATAAAATACGTTTTGAAATTTTTCCTTCTTCGACTTACCATTATTAAAAAAATAATTGTCAAAAATCGAAAATACCTATACTGTTTTTTTGCTTTTAACTCCTTAAGGACAAGCTTTATGAATGTGTGCTCAATTTAAAGAATATAATATTTTTTACAAACAAAAATATTATGATCCTTTGTGTCCATACTAGCGATCAGTTACAAGATATGGCTCCCTCTTGAAATTGACTTATTTTTACTATTTGGAGTAATTATTCATATTTTAGGTACAATTTAGCCGGAGAATAATACTATAAGGTAGTACTGCAGCCAAAAAGAGGAGTATTTTTTTAACGAAGAAGAGAATAAACAAAAATATAAAAGAAAATTATTTTTGTTATTGTTTTAGTGGACTGTATTGAATTAAATTCAAATGAAAAAGGTCGCAAAAAATCTTTCATTTGTATTTTTTTAACTTTATTTTAAAAAAATCATGAAGGAAAAAAATTCAGTAAAAAAAAAAATATAAATAAATAAATTATTAATTTTAATAACAAAAGTATGTAAGTAAACCAATATGTTTTTAATTATAAAAAATATGTCTTATAGCAGATAGCTTAATGCATAGTTATGCTATTTTTAAAATAAAAATTAGAAACTTATTGTAATTACAAGATAATGTGTATTAAATACAATAAATACAAGTGGCTTTACAAAAAGTGTAGCAAAAATATAAAAAAGAAACAAAAATTATTGTTTAAACGACTTCAAACGTGTTTTTGAAGGATTCCATTGACTACATTCAACTCCATTTAATAATTCCTTGCAACTCATAATTGAATTCAATGCATTTACCTCCAATCTGTTCCGTTTTTTATCTATAATGAGAAACAGTTCTGCCCTTAGGTAAAAGTGTTTCATTAATGGGCATTTTTTAAGAAAAATATCTCTAAACAAAATTCTTCTATTTCTAAAGAATTAGAAACCATATTTTGATAAAGTAGTGTTTGGCACTCCATGTCAAAGGTTTTTATTTTCATTAATCAAATCAGGAATGCAATAAATTTATTGCAGTTGGGCTTTCTGATAAATTTAATGTCAATGCCTTGTATGGATTTCAAAATTTCGTCATCAAAATTTTGTGATATCACTTAATTCTTCTTGACCTGCCTACAAGTGTACTCCGAGGTTGAATTTTTGTTATAGAGCTTTGGTATCAAAACTTTTTATGTTCCTTTTAAAGGCATCGAGAGCAGATTCCAAAATGGTATCAACCACATTTATGGCACTCTCCATTCAATAAAGAAACCCCAAAACCTTTTTCAGTTTTTTTTAAATTTAAATATTCAAAGAAAGTTTTTGGGGTTTAGGCAGGTCATTTGATGAGAAACTCAAAAAACTGAAAAAGGTTTTGGGGTTTTTTTTATTGAATGGACAGTGCCACAAATGTGGTTCATACCATTTTGGAATCTGCTCTCGATGCCTTTAAAAGGAGCATACAAAGTTTTGATTCCAAAGCTCTATAAAAAAATTTAACCTCGGAGTACACTTGTAGTAGGTCATTATTGAATTACAGAGAAAGCAACAAAACTTAGTACTTTATTGTCCTGGCGAAGAGCCTCGCCTATTATTGCACCCGCTGTGCCATCGCACCGTGCCTTGCTGCGTGCTGTTCCTTCGTAATTATCAATTAGCAGATACTTACGGCTATATTATTGACTTTCTTCAAAGCTAGTTTTACTGAAAAAAGTAGTTCTATGGGAGTTTCGAGTTTTTATGTTCTCATAAAAAATTACTGATTTGATTTAGATGTCAAACTATGTATGAATATTTTGAATTAGATGTCAAAGTAATAAAAATTAGTGAAACAATTAAAACTCGGAACCTGAATAGAACTAGTTTTTGCTCAAAACTAGCTTTAAAGAAAGCCAACAATATGGCCGTTAGTCACAATCTGAGCGAGGATTTCCAGCTTCTTATCCTGGATGTGTCTCTTGAACAGTGAGTGGAAATCCTTTGACATTCTAATGATGAATTTGTCTTGTTCCATGGCTGCAACAAGATCGTTATTCTCATTTGAGAAGATTTCGTATAAGCAGAATGTTCTGCAAATCTACTTGTTAATAATCGTCCATACCAGGCTCAAATTTTTCGACGAACTTGCGGCGTGTCTGGATCTGGTTTCCACTTTTGACAAGTTTAAAAAATATTTTTGTACCAATATCGGACTATTTTATTTTGTTGGTTTCACAAACAAAAAAATAACCTCAAAAAACTTTTTTTTGTTTCATATAGATGTCAAAATTGGCCACTCAGCCACCTTATGTCATCTTCAATTGGAATGATAAAAGCTGTTATACTTGAATGGTATACACTATCCAGTATATTATAGAGATCAGTGTTTCATACAAATAATATTTTGCCGCTTCGTGAAGTTCTGTTGCCGTGCAGTTCCGCTGAAGTGCAGTTCCGTCGACTGCGGTCTTAACTTAAAACTTAATTTAAAACCCTTTCGTGTAATAATTTGGTGGTTTGCACTTTTTAATCCAATAGTTATAAAATAAAAGTAACTTATTTATAATGTTAATCTTTATTAAGCAAATAATTATGGCAATTTGCCATTTGTTTTATATAAAAAAAATAAATAAAAAGGTTAAAATTAATTATAGGTACATCAGATGACGGATATAAGAAAGTCTAATACGGTCAAATAATCCAAAGAATTTCCATCTTTATTCACTAAATTTAAATTAAATTTAAAGCCACCATTAAAAAGAGATTTTTTGTTTATGTAATTCCATGCAAAAAATGTGAATTTTCTACTCTTAATAAAGCTTTACAAACTAATAGAGAATGAATAATTTGGACCTTAAAGCAGCTTCTAACTCATTGGGCCCTACCAATAATTAAATCTAGTTACGACTTTAATATTTCAGTAAAATTAACCATAATAAAATGAACATCAATAACAACGACCAAACAATAACAAAAACTTAAAGTGCTGATAAATAAGGCAGTATTAAGAGTGCGGACTTGAACCTTTTTCGGTAACGTAGAGTGTCTTTCACTCACAAAAAGGGTGTGAACACAATCACAGAAATCAAGAGTGGGCCTGGGCATGAAAGTGGATCAATATAGCGTTTTATTGAATTTGCATTGCTGTGCTAGCTATGAATTATCAACAAAGACACCTAATATTATGTTGTTCGAAAATAGGAAACCTTAACACTGCTGTTTCCCATTTCCGAAAACTAAAAATTAAAAAATATAAAAAAACAAAACACTAAAAATATAAGGTGTTCGAAAATAGGAGTACCAATTCTTTGCATAGTTTTGGGTACACAAAATTGAAGACAATATTATTTTCCCACAAATTCCTATACAAAACTTTAAAATTAAAAAAAAAAGCTGTTGTCTATTCTCGAACAGATGTTCTGAATAAGGAAACTCGACAAAAATTGTTTTCCTACTTTGAACAGGCAAAAAATCAAATTAACGCTACATTTATTTTGCAAGTTTTTTTCAGATATCATAAACAAATGTATAATTTGATAAATAACATAATTTCAAGTACTTTTCTTAACAATTTCCTTACTAAATTTGTAGTTTCCCGAGCGCCAACAAGTTTTTTTTTTTTTTTTATAAAAATTCAACGAATCTTACTTTTGAAAAACCTTTTGAATATTGACAATTTTTTATAAATGAATCCGTAGGGAACTTTGTGGAATCAAAGAGGGAATGTGCCACAATGTATTTGTACTGGTTTGAAAGAGAAAAATGAAAAAATAACGAAATTATAACGATTTTAGCCAAAAGTGTTCGGTAACTGGAGCTGTTCGAGAATAGGTGTCACTACCTATTTCGAATTACTAACTTAAAACTTTTAAAAATATAACTGTGTTTTACTAGTCAGAAAACAGAAATCTAATAAAAATGTTGCTACGTTTACGACCGTTTCGCTTCAAGATATTTCTATTTAAAATTTGTTTTGGGACTTTTTTTATTTGATTTAGAACGATATTTTCAATTTGACCATTCTTATTTCTTTTTTCATTCTTTGTTTAAGATAAAAGAAAGGGGCCATTTATCATAACAAAATTAAATTACAAAATGAAAAATCAGATCACAATCGGAAAAAACACACCAATTTGCGAAAATGTACTCATTTTTTGTTGTTGATTTTACTGTTCATATCCATACCTAAATTTTTTGGTGCATTCTTAAGTTTTTGTTTGGGGCCATTTTTAATTGCGGTCAAATTTAATGCCAAGATACTTTTTAATTGTATTTACTGCGACAGAAAATTCATCTATATGGTAACGTGAAATTTCTTACAAATTTTCACATTTTGCTCTCAAACACATAGCTAAAAAAACCCAAGTGTGGGAAACTTGGTGAAAATTTCAGGTAATAAGTGAGGAATTTTTCTGAGGAGTTTGTTTATCGTCGTCGTTCTATGAAAACTCCCTAAGTCCATTTTTTTAAATTTTGTAACATTGACATTTGTTATGGAATTTTACTAACAATAACTTGAAAATTTTTGAGTTTGATAAATTTTATATTTAGAATAAATATAGCAAAAGAGTTGGGTACTTTTTACAAAAGTTAAATTTTGGTATTTAATTAACTATGCCCTGTTTATTAAAGGTTCTTCAGTTTCTAAAGAAATGGACTTAGGGAGTTTTCATAGAACGACAACGTTATGATAGGTTCGTAAAATGAAATTTTTACCAAGTTTCCCATACTTGGGTTTTTTAGCTATAGATTTTGACAGCAAAATGTGAAAATTTGCAAGAAATATCACATTACCAAACAGACTGATTAATTGTCATTTTTCACTCTTTCTACTCCAAAGCAAATATACTGAATTTATAAAGATATGAATCCTCGGCTGTCATTTGAGTTTGCCTACAAGCTCTATCAGATAAGAAATGAGAAGGTATGTGTAAAATGGCGGCATAAAACTCACACATTCACAGTATTTATCTTCACAACTTACACATTCACAGTACTTATCTTCACACCACCCTGCTATATTGTTGCTGGATTTCACATCTATTCATCGACACAAAATTAAATTATAAATACAACAATGTAAACAAATGGGTTTTGGAGGGCGAAACGTACGAAGGATTCATTTCTTTATATTCAGTTTCTTTGCTCCAAAGCCTTCGATTGGTTGTTCCGAGTAATGTTTTTGGAGTCTTTTTCTATGCTTTTTCTGTTCAAAAGGGATTTGATGTGGAGCACAAAAATACACAGAAGTGTTAAACTGCGGCACATTCGTTAATTTTTTCTAAAAGCCTAGTTTAAGCTTTCTTAATACACTGAATCCAAGTTTCTTTGAAGTTTCAGGGAATATCGCTTTTTTAGAACAATATTAAAAAGAACAAATGTTTTTTGCACGCAACTTTCATGAAAAACTTGCATGCAACTTGGATGAAAAACTTGCATGCAACTTGGATGAAAAACTTGCATGCAACTTGCATGAAAAACTTGTTTGCAACTTGCATGAAAAACTTGCTTGCAACTTGCATGAAAAACTTGCATGCAACTTGCATGAAAAACTTGCATGAAACTTGCATGAAAAACTTGCATGGAACATGCATGAAAAACTTGAATGAAAAATTGCATGCAACTTGCATGAAAAACTTGCATGCAACTTGCATGAAAAACTTGTATGCAACTTGCATGAAAAACTTGCATCAAAAACTTGCATGCAACTTGCACGAAAAACTTGAATGCAACTTGCATGAAAAACTTGCATGCAACTTGCATGCAACTTGGATGAAAAACTTGCATGCAACTTGGATGAAAAACTTGCATGCAACTTGCATGAAAAACTTGCATGCAACTTGCATGAAAAACTTGCTTGCAACTTGCATGAAAAACTTGCATGCAACTTGCATGAAAAACTTGCATGAAACTTGCATGAAAAACTTGCATGGAACATGCATGAAAAACTTGCATGAAAAAATTGCATGCAACTTGCATGAAAAACTTGCATGAAAAACTTGTATGCAACTTGCATGAAAAACTTGCATGAAAAACTTGCATCAAAAACTTGCATGCAACTTGCACGAAAAACTTGCATGCAACTTGCATGAAAAACTTGCATGCAACTTGCATGAAAAACTTGCATGCAACTTGCATGCAAAACTTGCATGCAACTTGCATGAAAAACTTGCATGCAACTTGCATGAAAAACTTGCATGAAAAACTTGCATGCAACTTGCATGAAAAACTTGCATGCAACTTGCATGAAAAACTTGCATGCAACTTGCATAAAAAACTTGCATCAAAAACTTGCATGCAACTTGCACGAAAAACTTGCATGCAACTTGCATGAAAAACTTGCATGAAAAACTTGCATGCAACTTGCATGAAAAACTTGCATGCAACTTGCATGAAAAACTTGCATGAAAAACTTGCATGCAACTTGCATGAAAAACTTGCATGCAATTTGCATGAAAAACTTGCACGAAAAACTTGCATGCAACTTGCATGAAATACTTGCATGCAACTTGCATGAAAAACTTGCATGCAACTTGTATGAAAAACTTGCATGCAACTTGCATGAAAAACTTGCATGCAACTTGCATGAAAATCTTGCATGCAACTTGCATAAAAAACTTGCATGCAACTTGCATGAAAAACTTGCATGCAACTTGCATGAAAAACTTGCATGCAACTTGCATGAAAAACTTGCATGCAACTTGCATGAAAAACTTGCATGCAACTTGCATGAAAAACTTGCATGCAACTTGCATGAAAAACTTGCATGCAACTTGCATGAAAAACTTGCATGCAACTTGCATGAAAAACTTGCATGCAACTTGCATGAAAAATTTGCATGCAACTTGCATGAAAAACTTGCATGCAACTTGCATGAAAAACTTGCAAGAAAAACTTGCATGCAACTTGCATGAAAAACTTGCATGCAACTTGCATGACAAACTTGCATGCAACTTGCATGAAAAACTTGCATAAAAAACTTGCATGGAAAAATTGCAAGAAAAACTTGCATGAAAAACTTGCTTGAAAAACTGAAAAACTTGCATGAAAAACTTGCATGCAACTTGCATGAAAAACTTGCATGCAACTTGCATGAAAAACTTGCATGAAAAACTTGCATGCAACTTGCATGAAAAACTTGCATGCAACTTGCACGAAAAACTTGCATGCAACTTGCATGAAAAACTTGCATGCAACTTGCATGAAAAACTTGCATGCAACTTGCATGAAAAACTTGCATCAAAAACTTGCATGCAACTTGCACGAAAAACTTGCATGCAACTTGCACGAAAAAGTTGCATGCAAGTTTTTCATGCAAGTTGCATGCAAGTTTTTCATGCAAGTTGCATACAAGTTTTTCATGCAAGTTTTTCATGCAAGTTGCATGCAAGTTTTTCATGCAAGTTGCATGCAAGTTTTTCATGCAAGTTGCATGCAAGTTTTTCATGCAAGTTTTTCATGCAAGTTGCATGCAAGTTTTTCATGCAAGTTGCATGCAAGTTTTTCATGCAAGTTGCATGCAAGTTTTTCATGCAAGTTTTTCATGCAAGTTGCATGCAAGTTTTTCATGCAAGTTGCATGCAAGTTTTTCGTGCAAGTTGCATGCAAGTTTTTCATGCAAGTTGCATGCACGTTTTTCATGCAAGTTTTTCATGCAAGTTGCATGCAAGTTTTTCATGCAAGTTTTTCATGCAAGTTGCATGCAAGTTTTTCATGCAAGTTTTTCATGCAAGTTGCATGCAAGTTTTTCATGCAAGTTGCATGCAAGTTTTTCATGCAAGTTTTTCATGCAAGTTGCATGCAAGTTTTTCATGCAAGTTGCAAGCAAGTTTTTCATGCAAGTTGCATGCAACTTTTTCATGCAAGTTTTTCATGCAAGTTGCATGCAAGTTTTTCATGCAAGTTGCATGCAAGTTTTTCGTGCAAGTTTTTCATGCAAGTTGCATGCAAGTTGCATGCAAGTTTTTCATGCAAGTTGCATGCAACTTTTTCTTGCAAGTTTTTCATGCAAGTTGCATGCAAGTTTTTCATGCAAGTTGCATGCAAGTTTTTAATGCAAGTTGCATGCAAGTTGCATGCAAGTTGCATGCAAGTTTTTCATGCAAGTTGCATGCAAGTTTTTCATGCAAGTTGCATGCAAGTTTTTCATGCAAGTTTTTCATGCAAGTTGCATGCAAGTTTTTCATGCAAGTTGCATGCAAGTTTTTCATGCAAGTTGCATGCAAGTTTTTCATGCAAGTTTTTCATGCAAGTTGCATGCAAGTTTTTCATGCAAGTTGCATGCAAGTTTTTCGTGCAAGTTGCATGCAAGTTTTTCATGCAAGTTGCATGCAAGTTTTTCATGCAAGTTTTTCATGCAAGTTGCATGCAAGTTTTTCATGCAAGTTTCATGCAAGTTTTTCATGCAAGTTTTTCATGCAAGTTGCATGCAAGTTTTTCATGCAAGTTGCATGCAAGTTTTTCATGCAAGTTGCATGCAAGTTTTTCATGCAAGTTGCATGCAACTTTTTCTTGCAAGTTTTTCGTGCAAGTTGCATGCAAGTTTTTCATGCAAGTTTTTCATGCAAGTTGCACGCAAGTTTTTCATGCAAGTTGCATGCAAGTTTTTCGTGCAAGTTTTTCATGCAAGTTGCTACAAGTTTTTCTTGCAAGTTTTTCATGCAAGTTGCATGCAAGTTTTTCATGAAAGTTGCATGCAAGTTTTTCATGCAAGTTGCATGCAACTTTTTCTTGCAAGTTGCATGCAAGTTTTTCATGCAAGTTGCATGCAAGTTTTTCATGCAAGTTGCATGCAAGTTTTTCATGCAAGTTTTTCATGCAAGTTGCATGCAAGTTTTTCATGCAAGTTGCATGCAAGTTGCATGCAAGTTGCATGCAAGTTTTTCGTGCAAGTTGCATGCAAGTTTTTCATGCAAGTTGCATGCAAGTTTTTCATGCAAGTTTCATGCAAGTTGCATGCAAGTTTTTCATGCAAGTTGCATGCAAGTTTTTTATGCAAGTTGCATGCAAGTTTTTCATGCAAGTTGCATGCAAGTTTTTCATGCAAGTTGAATGCAAGTTTTTCATGCAAGTTGCATGCAAGTTTTTCATGCAAGTTGCATGCAAGTTTTTCATGCAAGTTGCATGCAAGTTTTTCATGCAAGTTTTTCATGCAAGTTGCATGCAAGTTTTTCATGCAAGTTGCATGCAAGTTTTTCGTGCAAGTTGCATGCAAGTTTTTCATGCAAGTTGCATGCAAGTTTTTCATGCAAGCTGCATGCAAGTTTTTCATGCAAGTTGCATGCAAGTATTTCATGCGAGTTGCATGCAAGTTTTTCATGCAAGTTTTTCATGCAAGTTGCATGCAAGTTTTTCATGCAAGTTGAATGCAAGTTTTTCATGCAAGTTGCATGCAAGTTTTTCATGCAAGTTGCATGCAAGTTTTTCATGCAAGTTGCATGCAAGTTTTTCATGCAAGTTGCATGCAAGTTTTTCATGCAAGTTGCATGCAAGTTTTTCATGCAAGTTTTTCATGCAAGTTTTACGTGCAAGTTGCATGCAAGTTTATCATGCAAGTTTTTCATGCAATTGCATGCAAGTTTTTCATGCAAGTTGCATGCAATTTTTTCATGCAAGTTGCATGCAAGTTTTTCATGCAAGTTGCCTGCAAGTTTTTCATGCAAGTTTCATGCAAGTTGCATGCAAGTTTTTCATGCAAAGTTGCATGCAAGTTGCATACAAGTTTTTCATGCAAATTGCATGCAAGTTTTTCGTGCAAGTGGCATGCAAGTTTTTCATGCAAGTTGCATGCAAGTTTTTCATGTAAGTTGCATGCAAGTTTTTCATGCAAGTTGCATGCAAGTTTTTCGTGCAAGTTGCATGCAAGTTTTTCATGCAAGTTGCAGGCAAGTCACGTCCTGAGAACCAAGAAAACTTATAGGAATGGACACACGATCGTTCGCTTGTTCGTTTCGTCCGCGCGTCGAACTTTGTCGATTGTTTGACTCTCATGCAGCGCAGATTGTAAAATGGCATGAGGGGTACCTACGGTCGTAAATTAGTATGGTCAAACGAGCGTCCAAATGGGTTAATATATATTGTTGAAATTCACAGATAATATAAATAATGTATATCCAAAATTAAATTAAAAAAATTGAGTTCCTAAGGTACCGTTGAGCTGTGATAGCGGCAATATTAGAACCCTTGTTCTATGAGCTAATATCTTCTTAATGCATGCATAGTTTAATTTGGTTTTATCTTATTCCAAATGTCAGGAAAATAACGATTATTTTGATACTTCATTTGATATAATCGAGAATTTGGAAAAATTGCATAGAAAAAGTGTGTTTGGTTCATTGCTCTCTGTAGTCTACCAGTGGAGAAAGGTCAGTTAATTGCAAAATTGTTTTCAAGGTTAAGGTCTTAGAACGAAGATAAAATGTCAGGCTACAATTGTGTTACAAAAATTTTGAGGAAAGGTACCCCTTTCAACCCAAAACGTAATGGGAGAGCAACTGAATTTGATTCCTGGAATTTTAAATTGAAAAGTTGATGTAAAATTTAAGAAATTTGAGAAATTAATTATGCAAAGTTATTCCCTGAACCCTTGACTAAAATAATGCTGGTAATTTTATAGGCATAAACCTAACAAGAGAGGCAATGGCGGTTAATCAGTTTATAAGCAAAAAAGTACCTATTCTAAATTCAAAAGTTGATGAAAATTTTCAGAATTTTGAAAAACAGTATTCTACATTGTTACTGCCCCAACTCCCCTCTACAAAAATATTATACATTTTATAGGGCTCATTACAACAGGGAAGACGGTAGGGGCCGTTTTTTTTAATTTTCACCCACAATAATTCTATATTAATTTGATGTATCAACCAAAGAAAAGGAACTAACTTAAGGTGATATTACATTGTTATATATATATGACCAATGCTAGTCATATGAAATATGGCACAATATTTGTATATATGAAAAGAAGTATTAGACTATGCCATATACATGATCACAAGCTTTTTATGTCAATTTTTGTTTACAAATATGACACACTAGCTACGAAAAATAAAATATTTAAAAAAATATGATTTATTTGACCAATCACGTCACGTTTCATTAAATCAAATATTTTTTTTTTAAATTCAAAATAGTTCATGAGTGTCATATATATAGAGTCATATATATTTTGTCGACTATCACACTTAGATGACATTATTGAGCCATATTTATTTGGCAAACTTGCCATATATATATGACAATGTAATACTGCCTTTAGTAAAATATTCCGTCCGCGCATACAAAAAGAAGTTCGTGTGACATCAAGAGGGTTTTATACTGGACTCGCTTCCAAATGGAAGTTGGATGCTCATGTGACATTGGCCTTAATCTCCTTAACAATCTCTTATACCTTTCAGTGCCAGTTGTACAATCGTGGTTTAAATTTTGATCCGTGGTTCAGGAATTTTAACTCGCCGATTTCGGCGGGTTAACTGAGGTTCAACGATGGTTCAAGGTTCTAATATGCACTAAAAGCCAATTACATGACTGAACCATTGTTGAACCACAGTTAATCCGCCGAAATTAGTGAGTTTCAATTCCTGAACCACGGATCAAATATTTGTACAACTGGCCCTCACACGCAAGCAATAAAAACCCGGAGATTTTCATATTTTCCTTTTAAACTACTCGAGTTGGATTAGGGTTGGATTTACGACCCAGATTTTTCGTTCATAGATTTGAGAGCTCGATATTGAGTTGAATTGAAATGGTGTTGAGATGACATATGGTGTTTCTCAAGTTAAGTCCTTAAGCCAGGGGTTTTTTTTAGCACAAATTTCGACTTGACTCCGCTCGTGAAGTGGAATCGAGTCGGTTCAAGCCAATTTCAACTCGATGCAGGTATACAAAGGGTCTAGGCGAGCTTGAAGCTAACGGGCCAAGTACGGCCTCCCTGTTTTCGCTGAACCGTATGAAATGACAAATATTTTAAAAATACTTGGCATCACTATGTTTTTTTTTCCTTTTTTTTTTTTAATTGAATTGACATCTAGACATCACCAAAAAACCAAAAACATTTTTCGTTATTTTAAATTTAGTTCTTCATTAATTTAATTTCGTTTCCAATCAATTGTTAAAAACAATTTCGAATATGAATAATTTGAACAGAAAGTCAAAGACAACATCTGTTGAACAAATGACTTCCAAAGATTTTCAACTTGATTCATACGCTCATTTGGATATCTTCAGCCACCTTATCAAGGACACCGTTCGAACAAACAGTTTCCGTGAAGTTATATACCGGAACAAGCATCTCTTCAAAGATAAAATAGTCCTCGAAGTAGGATGTGGAATCGGTTTACTGTCTTTATTTGCTGCTAAAGCTGGTGCAGCCAGAGTGATAGCTGTTGACTGTTCTAAAGCAGCATTGTACGCCCGTCAGGTTGTTTTGGACAATAAATTTGGAGGAATTATAAAAGTTATTCACGGAAGAATCCAGGATGTTGATCTGCAAATCGCAGTAAACTCTGTAGACATTATAATATCCGACTGGATGGGCTACTGCTTATTCTATCAGTCCATCATTGATGCAATCATCTTTGCTCGTGACAAATGGTTGAAACCAGGTGGCTTAATATTCCCCGATAGGGCCAAATTACATGTATCTGCTATCGAGGATCATTTTAGAAAGAATGATAAAATCGACTGGTGGCGGAATGTGCACGGATTCAATATGAAGGCCATTCGTAAATTTGCTCTGTCTGAACCACGTTTTTGCTCCGTCGTCCCCGATCAAGTTGTAACATCTTCGCAACTTCTCAAAGAAATCGATCTCAACACGATAAAAGTTAAAGACCTAACGTTTTTATCACCGTTCCTAATAGAGGGCAAACGTAGTGGCAACATAGATGGTATCATGACATACTTCAACGTTATTTTTTCGAAATCTCACACCCGATTCGGATTCAATACCGCACCTTGGTCCCCGTCGACACACTGGATGCAATCTGTTTTTTATTTCGATGAACCAATCAACATGCAGAATAGGCAGACATTCTTTGGAGCATTTGCGTTGAAGCCAATTGCTGGAAACATGGATCACATAGATATTTGTATTGAAATCCTTACTGGGGAGCCACTGCAAATTGTTGGCGACGTAAATTGCACGTTGAAACGACGAGGTTTGCCCACAAATTCCAACCCCAAAAAAATCGACAAAAAAAAGAAAACGTGATACCAATCCAAAGATTATAGGTATTACTCACAGTTAGTTTAACTTGGGGATTTTAATTAAGTTGTTTTGTTAAAGAAACTAGCATGTACATTACTGATACAGCTTACTGTGAATAAATTTAATCTTAATTTATTTTATTTTTTTTTTTTTACAACATAATGTACATTTTTTGTTTGAAGTAAAAAATAAAATTAACGGTGAAACTTTAATGGTTATTTTTTATTTGAAATAACAGATGAAGAATCGAAGAAGCCTCGAAATTAGATCCGAATAGTGGATCTTGTAAATCTTTATGCCATTAACTCAAAACTTTTCAAGTAAAAGACGATTCGCTTAAGGGCTAAAAATGCATTTTGATAAATATTAAATAGAAATTCTACCGGTTCTACCAGTAATGAAAATGGTTTAAAGACTTTTCAATTTAATTGGTTATTCTATAAATTAGGTAGTTTATTAAGCCCCGAGGTGGAAAATGGAATCTATGTTAACTATCTCATTATGCAAGAGTCCATGGGAAATTTCTTATTTGAATTTTGAATAATAATAATAATTTCACGGGGAAAGGAAGGCAAAGAAGCAATAACAGAGTTAAAGTTTACAAAATGAAAAAATAAGAAAATCCAAAGTTTCGAAATATGTATTACTACAACACAATGACCTTTCTTCCGCAAAAAATATGAAATACAAAATTAAAAGTGTTTTTCGCTTCTACGGATGGCGGAAGATCAAGAATAGAAAGACTCCATTATGGTTTTTTAATAGGGATGGTATTTATTCGGTCGTTTATTTATGCGATTAAAACTTAGTTGGGCAATCAACCACTGCCAATTTCTTTCCACCTTTTCTTTAACAATGGAATTCACCTGCGAAATGAGATTCATAATTAAAAAATGAAAACTTTTGCTATTCTACCAGCCCTATTCTGCTATTCGATCCGATCGAAACTTTCGATTCACGTAAAAGTTTCATTCAATTTGTCTTTAATTATTTTTTTAAATCTTCAGTCTTTAGAGTGCAAAACTTAACTGATATTTACTTCTGAAATTCCTAAAAGAACCTAATTGTTTTAATTCTGTTTTTATCGAAATTTATACAAAATTTAGAGCAATTATTTCCCTCCGACGGATGGCAGAGTACAAACTTTCACGCGAATGTTTAGCAGAATAGGGCTTTATATAATTAATCCTAAACACGGCAATGGTACTGACAATAAAATACGCACCAATCCCGTTCTCTGATAGTTTTTATTTTAAATAAAAAAGAAAAGTATGATATATTTCACGGCTGCCAGAATAGTTTCCTCATATTCGCTTGTGTAATTGATTGTGAACCGCCTTTTGGATACTATTTGTAGACTATTTTCATTTTGGTGTGAAATTTTGTCAGGATTTTTCTCCGAGCTCGGCAAATAACATTTTGCAGCAGGCTAAGTTGTCAACCAAGCAACATATTTTTGTTCAAATCAACACTTCGTTCGGAATGGCCACGAATTCAACAGGTAAAGTACCCCTATCGAAAGGATTTATGCTTCATCCAATGACTACTTACATGAAGGACACAGTATCCACTTCAGTTTCCCCAAACTTTTAGAAAACCCAAGATATTCCGTAAATGGCTGACTCTTACAAAAACTGCAAATAGAAATCCATACAAAAATATCACCCCATATCCATTACAGTGCCGTTTTTTTTTTATTTAACAGTTTTTCTTTTTATCGTCATCATCGATTTCCCTAAAATAAAGTACAAATATACTTAAAAGTGTTAATGAAGAGTTCATAATGCAACATGTAAGATGCTTGATATTGGTTTTAAATAACTTCCCGATTGTTCCAAAATAAAAAAAGAATATAAACGAAATTTAGACCAGATGCTGCCATTACGAATATATAAATTTGTATAAACCTAAAAACACGCAAAAATAAATTCCCCAGAGAAGAATTTTAGTATTTATTTTGCTTATGTCAATTTATGTTGTAAGCCCCAAAGACTTTCGAACTAGCCTCCTTGCTATTTCAGTGAATTTATCTCTGTGCTCACGCCACATAATTGAAGCATCAACATTCGCACCAGATTCATCATTGGGTTCTGAAAAATATTATATGAAGTTTGTTTCCGAGTAAAGCTTAGCAATAACCTACCGGCTAACATGGAGACAACACTGAGTAAGATTTTCTCTACACTTTGAACAGGACTCCAACGCTCTGCTGATAGTTCGTATCCCATTGGATCGTCACCGGGGGCATGAAGAATCGAAATACATACTCGACCATCTGGAAAGACTAAAATCCAGGGTATTAGTTTCTGGGGGCATTTTGAATGTCATTACTGAATGCTTACTATTCGGGTGAAACATTTCGCATGTGAATTTCATTTTCGGAGGGCTCAACGGATAATCTGGGGGAAATACCAGTTTTGCTGGGAATACACCGCCTTCAAAGCAGGTTCCTTCAGGGCCTCTGCAAGTATTGAGTTGGAGAATGCACTTGAATTTCCAATGAACCACATTACTTACGCTATCAGAGCTTCCCATTCAAAAATATTATCTTCACTGATTGGTCCTGCTACAATACCTTCCGGCGGATCTTGTGTTAATTCTGTATGGGCAGAATAAATTGCTTACTTTTTATAAGAAAACGATAGCACAAAAATAATACACACGTTTATATTCAGCCATCAATCTTCGGAGAGCTGAGCCAGCCATGCTGATTTTCTTTCGTTAATTCAGTGTTCGTTTTTTATTCTTAATTGGGATAGCTTATTTTGAACTTAATTTATTTATGTTCCAAATAAAAATTAATCAAATTTGATCATAAAACGCAAATAAAAAATTTGTTTTCGTCACTAAAAAATTTTGTATGAAATGACTAAACGTCAAAAAAGCTGTAGGCTGCACATTTGACAACGACGAGTTCATATTTCAGAGGTACCCAAAATTATTTCCATCACTTGACAGGTAAGAGGACTGTTCGATGTCATAATACCTCTGGTGCCACTGGTTCTGTGATAAGTGAATCAAATTGTTTTCACTTTCTCTTTCACGCATTGCTTTCACTTTTTCGATTTACTAGGTACCTACCTAAAAAAAGCAATTTTGGTTTTGTGAAAGTTTCAGATGAACTGTATTACCGAACTAGCTTATCATTTGTCCTGAAGCGCATGCGGTATTTGAGCATGCAATCCTCTCAATTTTGTTATTATTTGAAGAGAAAAGAGAAGCGCATGAGAAATATTTATTTACATGCGGAAACATCGTTTAATTTTCAATTTATCATTTAATTTGTATTCACCTTAGCATTTTGAAGATGCAAGCCGATTTGACGGCGGCAGCCCTTTGTGTATATTGAGGTGTGGGAATCGAGTGCTTGCTATGATGACATTTCGCCCCGCCGCGAAATCAATCAGTCTGAGTCCGTTACCGGAAGTGATCCAAAAAGCCGCTGACCCTGCTCCTTGCAGCACTCGCCGAAGTAGATGTCACACGATTTCATCCTTCGTATGCCCTCTCCATCCCATCGCAAACTGCAATGATACATTTTATTATCACTTCACAGTTTCACAGAACGAGAATCGACCTCCTGGGCTCTTTTTTGACAAAATGTTTATAAATAATCTGAACGAATTTGATCAAATATTAACGAGCAATTTTGAAAATCATTTTTTCAATACTTTACTTTCTAGCTTTGGGTTTATGTATGGGTTTAGTATTTTTTTTTGAAAAACGTTGTTTCTTATACAGGGTGTCCCGGTAAGAATGGTCCAAACTTATTATGGTGATAGGCCAGGTCATGACCTCTTAGAATTTATTAACTTGTTCTTACTGAATCATAACGGTCTTCGAGTAACGGCTTTTTGTTTGAAATTTGTAAAAACCCTTAATTTAAATGAGTTTTTTTGTTTATCCCGTCCATAATTAATTTTTTATTTTTTGTATTTTTAGACTAAAACATTGTCAATAAAAAGGCATGTTTTGTGCATTAAAATAATTTTGATTTTATACGCCCTTTTTCCTAAAATTACTAAATAAATTCATAGTTTGATTAAAATTAATTTTTGATTTCAATCTTTGAAGAGTATCTTGAAAAAAATTCGTATGATTCAAAATTGGTTCTTACCTTTAAAAAATTACCTTTTTCATCTAATTTCTAAAAATGTATAAAACTTTATAAAGCTAGCCTTAGATCGAAAGTTATAGTCATATAAAGCCAAAAAAACATGGTTCTAAAAACAAATAAAAATAAAATGCTTTGTTTTAAATCGAGCTTTATTTCTAATTTAAATTCTTTTCTTACTACTATTCAAATCTTATATCAATTGAATGACTAATTTCCATTCTCAAAATAACATAGTTCATTCAATTTTAACAATAATGACAGTCTTTTACCTTAATACGCTGAGACCTGAGATTGTTATTGATTAGGGCGAATCCATATTTTTTTTAATCAAAAACAGGAAACCGTAGAAATAGGATCTTTGGAACAACAAAATAATGGATGGAAGTCGAATTTAAGGAAAACCTACTTTTGTTATTTGCAATTTTCTTAAAAAGTAGTATACATTTTGACATCTGGTTTTGGTGTTTGACTAAAAATAGATGGGAGCATTGAATATTAAAATTAAAAATATTATTTAATAACGTAAAGTTTTGAACAAAATTAGTTTGAACACAATTAAAAAAAATTTTTTTTTTTTCGAAAATTTAAGTTTGAAAGTTAAGTTTTGAAAAACTCTTCACTAAAACAACTTAATTCAAAAACAAGATAAAAGCAGGTATTTCCGGCTTAACAAAAAAAGTACCGTTCTTTTCAAATAGTTTTTTTCTGTATTATGTCAATTCTTTTAGAAAAATTCCCCTCCCGTTATTTTTAATTTTCTCAAAAACTAAAAGACATTTTAGCATCCGGTTCTCTGTTTTTGACTAAAAACAAATAAGAGTATTAAATTTTGACAACAAAATTAGTACTTAAATACGTAAAATTTAAAAAACAATCAGTTTGAAATTAAATTTTTTTTTTTTCAAAGTTTCGAGTTTGAAAATTAATTTTTCAAAAACTGTATAGCATTGCATTGTGAGTTTTACCCCTGTTTTTAAATATTTCTTTTTTCAGTTTGAAGTCAAATTTTTAGAAAATCGTCCCTCCCGTCTAAACGGGGGGAAACAGACCCCCCTCCCATATACGACTTTTTTCTTGTCTTAACCCAACCTCTACTCACTCTAACTTTTTGGGTGCACCTTATACCGAACACCCTGTATAATATACAATAAAGCAAAATATTTATTCCTACTCGTTAAAATTAGTGATATTTGATTTTCCAAAATTACGTTTTTAAGAATAAATACTTACATACTACTTGAAAGTATTATGAATTTTGTATGAAGTCTTGAAATCTTTAAAGAGGCTTATACGTATAAAGGATACAAGTTTTTTAACTCTTCCAAAGAGAAGATGTGCAAATGGTGAATTGATTCAACTTTATTTATTGGGAAAATAGGTACGTTATCTCCAAAAAACAAAATTTCAATCGGACGAATTCTCCAAAAAAATGTAAGCCAACACGACGAAATCCCCATGGGGATAGGCGACCAAAACCTCAATAAATATTTTGTTGACACTATTTTTTTTGTTTTGTTTAAGTTAATGCAGTTAATAATTTGCAGTGTGTATGTAATTTTTATACTTATTACATTTATGTGTGTACCTGTAGTACACACATTCCTTTTCTTCGTAAGTAGATTTGGTTATTATTAATTTTCTCAAAACTTTAAGACATGTTGCGGCCGCCTGGTGAGCCATCCTGATGTGTTGATGTGGAAGGGACCTTAAAGTGCGAATAAAATTAATATCAAAATAAAACCTCAATAAATAGAAAATAAGATCCTGTTCATTTCATTGGACTCAGAATTTTCTGAGCCGAAGTTATTGATCCCGGTTTGAGGCGCTCCGGTACTAAGTTTGTTGTGGAGTTCCAGGGCTATAAAAACGTAGTCTCCTGCCAACTTGTGTTGAGCGACAGAGTCCTACCATTAGCGCTCCGCCACCTAAACCAATATACCAGGAAGTCCCTAAAGTACACAGAGAAAAAAGTCAGTGAGTCAAAATCTAGAAAAAAAAAAAACATAGAAAGAAGAAAAGGATCAAAATAAGAAATAGGAGTTTATGCTAAAAAAATGTATGTGTTTGTGTTTGTCCTTTATTAATTTAATGGCGTCGGAGTTAATTCTAATTTTGATATATCCAATCGGGGTATTTAGTGTTTTTATATTATAAAAATGTTTCCTTAAATTTGTCCTAAATTTGAATTAAAAAGCTTAAATTTTTTTGTAAGTGATAAAGGACATAGTTTCTTAAAGTGTCCGCGCGGGTCGTTGGTATTTCTTTTATTTATTTTTGGTCCTTGAGTAGTAAGGATATACTTCTAAAGAGCTCTCTAGGGGTACAAAAAAAACCAAGGCAGCGCCTTTTCCGTCGTAAAATTAAATACCAAAAAGGGTATTTGTTTGTGTATCTTTCTGACACTGCCAAGGAACAGTTCTTAGTCGCGTCTTTTAATTTGAGTCCAATTTTCTTTTTTTCTTGTTAAATGTATTTCTTTCATAAAGAATAAAACTTCGCTCGACGCCCAAAGTCGAAAAGATATCCAATTGTTGTTTTTCTGTTCCTACAAAAGGAACATGAATTATTGAAGACTATTTTTCAGGGGTGCCAAGGGTAGCTGAGTTTCGGTGAAGATGGTGTGATCAGAAACCGATTATCCACCATCTTGGGGGAATCCAAAAATGGCCAAGGATTCCTAAGGTTGGGTGGGTAATGGCCTCACTGCAATAACATCTGCAGTGCCCTGATGTGGCAATAGTCCGTCCGTGTCTTTTCTAGTCCGTCAATTTTTTCCCTAGATTCCCTGGACTGATTTATGTTTTTGTTTGTAGGCGAGGTTAGGTTTCCGGGGGCAAGATCCCCTCCCGTCCGACGAGCTGACGTCGTGCAACCACAAGCAGGCCGCGTCCCCGGGATTTAACATTTCACCTTCCTTTCCTAACACTTCCTTTCACTCTTTCCTTCCTCTTCCTTTTCCTATACCCTTCCACATTACCCACATCTTCCTCTCCTCTTGCCTCGCAACAGACACTCAAATTTAGACTTATTAGTTTTAGTGTTCGACTGGAAATTAATACAAATACATGTACTTCTTATGCGGGAGTGATTTTATCGCAAAAAAAAAATTTCTGCTGAAAAGTTTTTTTTATTGAACTGTGAACTATCCCCAGAAATAAAAAAATTATCCTCACCACTATTCTTCTATAGTTTGTGCTTACACGGTGCCTCAAGAGTTATGACTCTTTATGAACCTAAATAAGTATGAAAGAGATAAAATATCAGATAGTCATTACTCTTGAGGCACCGTGTAAAATTCGACTAAAAACAATTTTGTTTCACCACTGATATTTTTTCCCGAAAAAAAGATTTTTTATTTACCACAATAGTTTTTGTTATTCAAAAGAACTGTATACTAGGCTTTAATTACAAATTATGTAATCAATATTCCAAAATTAACCAACAACTACATTTCTTAATTAAATGTAATTAAATGTAATGTTTTCAATTAATAATTACAATTGAAATTTTTCAATTACAATTACATGTAATTATAATTGAAAAAATTCAATAACTAATGACATGTAATTATGTGTGCTTGTGTACTGTGCAAAGCTACGAATTTTCGGCGAAAATACTTCAAAGTTCATATAAAAAAGATCTAGATATAGAGAGCAAGATCCCGAGTTGTTTTTGTATTACATGTTAAAAAATCATCCTGATCCAGATCCGTACATAATAAAACGCGGCTATTATAGTAGTCGACCTTGTAATCTATTACTGAATGTAATGATTACTTTCCAACTTTAACAATGGTCACTATTCGCTACTCCTGGAATGTATCAATCAGTTAAGGGCAGTATATTAACCCTGACTTTCTGTGAAAATCTTTTCACTTTTGTTGTAAAAAAAAACTTACTCCGAAATTTATAAAAGAAAGAGTGAGAATGCTTTTACTCCTTGTTAAGTTGCTAAACTTAGGTTTTTCCTCCTACTGGAAAATTTTGTGATCTCCTTGTGAGTGTGAGATGGAGATCACAAACTGAATGATTTAAAAACCTTACATTATTTCCGATTTACATTCAGACTCTCTTTTGGTTTTGGAACTTTTTAAATATACCCTGAAAGATATTGGGTGACTTATTTTTTTATTTGCCTCTAATTATTTTAAAAATAAAAAGAGTTTTTAATTCCTGAAATCAACCAAAAAAAAAACCAAAATATTAATGGTTTGGTCGTGTGGAAGGATTTGCCTTTATTTTAATCCTGTTTTTCGTAAGGATTGCGCTGTTGAAGGGTTACATACAAAATAATTTAATGTGGTTCGCCAGTACCAGATGCACATTTTTTCGGTAACTTAACTATGCGATATTACAATGTACAATATTGGCACGAGTGTGGACGACCGGGAACAAATAATTTTTAAATGTAAATGTCATTTCATAATAATTAACGCCTAGAGGATTAAATTAATAATAATTCATTGGCTCGTTTGTGCATTTATTAAAATTCAATTGGGTTAAACCACACACGATGTACGCAAAAGTTACCAAGCCTTGGGACTTACTGTCAAGCGTTCTGAAATACACGCCAGCAAACGGCATGCATCGGTACCGGTGCGAATGAATGGTGAGATGTAAAACCTTAACTATGTACATAATATGTACATGGTTTTAAGGTTGGAACCTATATCTTTTTTTTACGTGGGTGGAATATGTGGTTTAAAAATCTGGATTTAATTAATATGTCATTTATTGCATGCAGATATTAAGTACGACTAGCTAAAATGCCAATTGTGAATGCGGAACAATTAACATAAATCAAATAAAATAAATCAGTATGAATTTGCATAACAAATGAGTCTCAATGGAGGTGGTCGATTATCAGGAGATATGAGGTAAAATTTGTTATTTTAATATCTGAATTAATTAAACAAATATTAAATAATAATGTTCATAGAAATATATTTTACGCAAATGTAGAAGTACTCTCTCTTAGTTCGCTTTTGATTTTATGTATGCGGCATACAATAGAAAAGATCAATCAAAATGTCAAACTGACTTTTGTGCACTGCTTAAATTTTTATTGTATTGAGAATCTTTCTCTAAAACATGAAAGTAGGTAGGATCATATTTATTTGATTTTTAGAGGAACATATTAAATACGTATACGCCCCCGTGAACACATACCCGATAAGTTTATATTTCTCAATTAATTAATTTAAAAGCTTTATTTTGTATGAGATATTTTTTTCGTGTTCACTTCGCTACAAGCACAGTAGTGCAAGAAGCGTTGCGATGTGAGAAATAAAAATGGAATCACTAACTTTCGCCTTTTAAAAGCAACAATCTCTATGGATACAATATTTATGCTTAAATGGTCACGTTTTAAAGCTTGAACTTCAAACTCTAAATTGGAGGTTAAATCATAAAAATCCATTGAATTAAGCCATAATAACGAGAATAACAAATTATACTTAAAAAGGAACCACGCAGTAGGAAAAGTTTATACGCAATATACGCGCCCATTATTAGTTTTGTTTATCGGTGTGCTGTAAAAAAAAGAACTGTTACATAATCTCGATTTATTAGGCTTTTATTATCTTGGAAATAAATGGCTACCACACTTGCAGAAGTTGCTCAAGTTGTTACACTACTGCGACAAGGAATAAGCCAATGTGTTGTGGCCCGTCAGCTCCTTCTAAGCCAATCCTAGTATCGAAAATCTACAGAACGTTCTGGAAAACTGGCTTTTTTCCAAAATTGTCATTTGACTGGCCTTGACATCCAAAAACAGCTCAAAGAGGTACGAGGAAAAAGTGCTAGTAAATGGATTGTTAAAGGAGATGACTTAAAGAAGCAACCCTTACCCCAAAACGACCTGCCACGGGACCGAACGCCACTGTCCATTTCTTCCGGCTTATGAATATGTGTAAAGGTGATATTACATTGTCATATATATATGGCAAGTTTGCCAAATAAATATGGCTCAAAAATGTCATATAAGTGTGATAGTCATATTTATATGACAAAATATTATATGACTCCATATATATGACACTCATGAATTATTTTGAGTTTTAAAAAAATATTTGATTTAATGAAACGTGATTGGTCAAATAAATCATATCTTTTTAAATATTTTATTTTTCGTAGCTAGTGTGTCATATTTGTAAACAAAAATTGACATAAAAAGCTTGTGATCATGTATATGGCATACTTATATGGCATAGTCTAATACTACTTGTCATATATACAAATATTGTGCCATATTTTATATGGCTAGCATTGGTCATATATATATGACAATGTAATATCACCTTAAGTCTTGTATGCGAACGATGCGAAACGAAAAATCCCATACAAAAAAGACACAACGAAATCACCAATGAAAAATTTCGTTCTGCTTTTCGTTCGGCGGTACGCTGTTGGATGAGCGAAATTGATAACTGTAGCAGATTATTTGGAGAGATCTCCCCTCTTTTTTCGCACAGAATTAATTGGCTGTATACCATTGTGTGCGGAAAAGTGACATTTGGTCTCTATTCGTACTTATATTGGTTGTTTCTTTCATCACAACATGGATTTCTGTGATCTATATGCCAGTGTTACCGCTGAAAATTTTCGAAAGGTCGCAAAAAAGTCGCTCTCAAATAAAAAAGGTCGCAAAACTTAATAATTTTAAAAATGTGGCACTTTTGTCCAAAAAGTCGCAATTCAAAATAAAACGTCGCAAAACCTTGTTAAAAATTATTGTTCAGAAAAAGCACTTCAAAATACCTATATTTTTTTATTTTTTTTTACTTACGAAAAAAAGATAAGGTACCTAAAAAACAAAAAAAGTTGCCGCCTTAATCTGCTAAACTTCTTATTTCAAATAAATCACATACAAAAAATTGCAGTCTTTATAAGCGTATAACTTAAGGTAGAATGCGATAACATTACAAAAATACACCGCAACAGAATAAATTATACCCATTGGTCTAAATTAAAATAAAATAATAAAACATAAATTTTGGTCGATGACTCGTTTCGTTTCAGCAAATGGGCCTAAGTGATGTAGAAAATTTAGTCAATAGCCATGAAAGTGTTTTGACCATCTCAAAGACCTCAGCAGTCTCAGAATCAGAAATCTGAACGGAATTCCAATAAAACATAATTTTTTTCGATTATAACGAAACTTCTTTTAATAAAAATTAAAACAATTTTATTATTTTTTTTTTGGTTTTCTGTTCTTTTTTATTGTTACAGTTGGTATTTTGTTTATTTTTTTTTATTTCGGTTTCTATTACTAGCGACTAAAATTCTTACCCAAATTAAATATGGCAATATCTTTTTTTTTACGGTTAATTATATTTAACACAATTCTTTAAATTAAATAGTTCTTTGTTTATATAATATTGCTTATTGCTAATTATTGTAGTAATAATTAAAATATTTTCAATAATATTACTATTACGATGTTTTCTTTGATAAATAAAGAATTTTAAATTTACATTAAGTACTAGTGAATTAAACAAACAAAAATAATAGATATTAAAGTATTAAAAATAAATAAATGCGCGTTGTGGATATATCTGTAAGTTTAAAATTAAATCTAAATATACAAATAAATATATACGATTTTAGTGTATACAGTTTCTTTTTTTCTTTTATTTTTATTTAGAGTTTCTATATAATTTTGTTATTGTTTCATTCGCAAGTTCGCGCCCGCCTTTGGAAGCGTTTCATACGTCTGTACCACTCGTCCTTCCACTCTATAACAATTGATCGTGGCCCAATACCTAGATAACCAGGTGGAGCTTCGGAGTCCTTACCTAATACAAGGTAAGATCTACAAAAAAAAATAAAATTGTAAATTTTAATACAAAAAAAAAAGTTTTTTTTTTTTGAAAAAATACCTATTTATTTTAATTTTTGGACATCGGCATTCCAAATCTTTATATGGGATCATCCATGTCATAGGTCCTCGTTTCATCATCGTACTCGAAGCGCCGGCTACTGGTGAGGACCTTTTGAATATCGCCTGAATGCTTATAGCGAACTTGACCATTTCTTCTTGGCTTTCCTTCGTGTATTGTTCGCTGCTGCTCACTTCTGTGCTCGTTTCTCGACCAATTACCTTTGCCATTATTGCTAATAATAAAATAATATAGTGGGAAAAATTAGTTTCAGATCTTTATGAATTATGATATGATATTTCTTCTTACCGTAGTCTCTTTTGCAATATTTGTTGAGATTTAGCCTTTTTGTGTTTATTTTGCATTTTTCGCATTCTGAAATACAAATAAAAAATAATTTAGATTTTTT
This sequence comes from Epistrophella euchroma, assembly GCA_947049315.1. Taxonomy (NCBI): domain Eukaryota; kingdom Metazoa; phylum Arthropoda; class Insecta; order Diptera; family Syrphidae; genus Epistrophella; species Epistrophella euchroma. Next base: position 67,898,625 of record OX346247.1, read on the forward strand.
TACAAAGTTATTAAATATTAGTACGTGTTTTAAAAACAAAAACCATTAAAAAAAATTAACATATTATGTATTTTATTAATGTCCTTAAGACATACCATATCTGAGCTGTGTCAGATAATTGTAAAAACCCGAAAAATGACTTAAAGCGTGGCAACCCTATGCCTTGGCCACCCTACGCTGGGCAACTCTTGCGCAAAATGTTTGTTTAGACAATACCTATACATAACTGTATACTTCTTATCTGATACCTCGATGAGGGCAGGTCGTTCTATGGCGAGATCTTAAACTGCTAGGTTGCCCCAATACAAACAAATTATTGCCCGAGACTTACCGCCATATTATTCACTCGATACATCCAGATTTAAATTTAAATCCAGATAAATTTACATTGAATTTGTATGATTTACATCCGGATTTAAATTTTTAATCTAGATGTATTGAGTGAATAATATGGCGGTTAAGGTTTTAACCGTTAAGGTTTTAACCGATAAAATTGTTGTCGGAAATTTATATGAAAAGAAAGCTTAATTTCCGGATAAATATCCCAATCTATCAAGCTTGTATGTGCTTAATCTTTTCTTTTGATAATCCAGTTTTGGCGGGTATCTTAAGGCTTAACTACATCAAAGGCTTTTTGCAAAAAGTAGGGCAAAAAGTGAAAATGTGATGAGCAAAAATATGCCTATAGACATGCCTGTGTGCGAAAAAATTGTGTTTTATCTGTAGTATCAGTCTGAAATGATATATCAAACACTATTTTCGCCGGCTTTTTCGCACACAGGCATTTCTAGCGCATGTTTTAGTTTTTCACTTTTGTACTTTTTGCAAAAAGTCTTGAATGTAGTTAAGCCTTTAAAGACAAATTAAATTAAAAATGAACTTTTTGACTAGAGTTCACGAAGTCTAAATATTATAATTTATAAAACTACAAAAGCAAGAAGACACACAGATAATTTCAAAGAATTTTCAAGATATTCGTTAACATTTTTACTTAATTGAGAATTATTCAGTATTAATCATGAAAACTTAAAAAAAAGGATAGAAAAATCTAGATAAAAAAGAATGATAGAACCAAACAAGAAAAAAACATTACAGTTGAATGAAAGACTTTCTTTAAAAAGTAAATATAGAAAGTATTGCGCAACAGAGAAGGTTTTTTGATTAAATACAATATTTGAGGAATGTATCAAAAAGCAAACCCATTTTTGTTTTGGGTCATTGAACAGCGGCATGAAGTCCTTTTTGACATATTTTATAAAGCTAACTACGACAGCTCCGATAAAGTAAAGCCAGTGATTATAAGAGGTCATAATCCGGGAAAGGAAGTAAACATTTTCTTAGTAGATCAAAGAGGATGATTCCCCATTTCATGAGCTAAATACAACAAGCGTCCTCTATGGCAAATATTATGGAGGCTCTATATCATTACATTCCTTAACTAAACAAAAAAAAAAAATTGCAACACATAAAATACGTGACAGGATACTTATTTTGAGCACTTAAGTAAATTTAAAAAGTTAACACCGCCTCTATAGAAATAAAATTTAATCTTTCTCTATGGGTTAAATACATGTCAAGAATGTTTCTTTGAAAAAAAAAAAAAAAATATAGAAGAAATGAATTAAAATCTAAACATGGATAAAACCCTTAAGATGATAAATTTTTTTATTTTTTTTTTTTCAAAGGGAGAAGAACCACTAAGCAATTTGTTAAAGTGTCACTCAATATTATAAACACTATGTGCATAAAACTTATATATGTGGGAGCATCTCCCTTGCACCATGTCCTATCTGCAATCGCGGAAAGTTGAGTTAAACAGTGCCTAATGTAGGTACATCAACACCACCCCACAACTATATAGAAATGTATACAGAACATGTAAACTTTTCCAAGAGCCTTTAGAGGAAGTTGTCGTCTGGAGGGTGTTCCCAGTTTATGCCACAACAACCGGCACACTTGAAGGATACATTGTATGTAGTAGTGATGATGATTTGATGATGACAGCATTGCTGCCTTACGCATTAGTAGGAGTGTGGAACAGTTGCATCATTTTTTTTTGTTTTATAAACAGAATATCAAGTTTATCCTTCAATCAAAATTATCGCGTGTATACATCGGGTTTCAACGCAATCTTAAATTAAATAAAAAATGCATACTGTATATGAATTTTTTTATGAATATAATGATGATGCCTTCTCAAAGGCTGGTATAATAGTCGTTATGGGCTATCTTCAGAATTGTTACTGTAAAGGGATGTACCTATAATGAGTTTAAAAAAAAAGGAAGATACCTGTGTTTTTTTTATTGAGAAATGCTTTAACAAATTGTCGAAACCCCATGTAGAAATAAAAATATCATGATAATTATTTTCAAAGACACACAACTTACTCAAGGACATCTTTAGAGAGCTTAGTATGAATGTGTATTTTTAAGTCGCGTTCAATGTACTAAACATCCTTTTGATTTTTCAGTGCATACATATCCCTGTATTTTTCTTAAGGTTCACTGGCACTATAAGAAGATTTAAGAAGGGTGCAAGGGGTGACTGTGCTAATCAAAGTTCCATGCGTGTGCAACTGAGAGCCTTAAAAGAAATCTCTTATTACTGAAGAATTATAGATAACAGTATAATAACCCGAAGAGTATTGGTGTTACTTGAATCTTGGGACAGTCCAAGCCTGATGGTGAATTTTCCTTTGTTTGGGTTTTCATAAATATTTGTTTAACCAGTTTCCCTCGCATTAAGGAACTACACTTAAATTTGGTAAGTTGACTCTGAATTTGTTTGAAAGATGTTTTTGATTTTTTATCTTTAAAGTTTTTTAGCTCGATCCGCATGAATTCTTTAATAAGAAAAATCCTTATAGAGTTAACTTTAAATATAAATAAAAACAAATAAATTTGGTGGCACAAACGGCTCATGAAGAACCAGGGCCTAGCGTCTTACAACTCTCAATCATTCCTGTGTGCGTGTCTGCTGGAATGGAGGGGACCTATACAGTTTATTGCCGAATCCGAACTGCTAAGGTGAGCGGCACTTTTCTATGACAAGAGATACTCTTGGAGGATTTGTCACTTCCTCGCAAGAGGTAGTAGCTCCGTAAAAAACGTAAGGTGGTATTGAACCCAGGCCTCTGGCATGACAGTCCAACGCACTAACCATTACGCCACGGTTTACTACGAGTTAACTTTAAATACACATTTATATAAAGAGTAAAGAGTTGACTAACTCTGATTCAACTCACGGCTAAAAAACTCGTCCTTATTCATAAGGGCAAATTGCACGAAAAAAAAAACATACATACATTAAACTATCCATGTTTAAATGTTTATATAAAAACTTTAAGTTTTTTAGAATGGAAAATATTAAAATAGCCGAAAAGAATATTTTTTTTTAGAATCAACAACACAACGAACAACAAACATAACATACGTTTAAAAGTAAAGAAACTTTCGCTTGAAAAGTTAAAAAAAAATTATCAAGAAAACCAAGAGAGGATAAATTTTTAAATGTAGATAAAGAGCGATGTGATTTCAAATGAATTAGATAGCGCTCAATTATTAATAAAACAGAGGTCAGAAAACCTTGGTGGAAGTGGCCCTAAATAGCAAACAGTACCTACTTAATGTTTTTTACGATAGTACATTCAATAAATATGTATAATTTATGTATATACAAATACAACAACTAAACCCAATATTTCTAAGAACATCTCTGCTTAAACAGACGCAGTGCCGTAGCTACTCTGTTTTGCGTAAGGGGCAAAGAAATTTTTCTAAATTTAACATCTATTTATGAAAATTTTGCCATTCACCAGCGTATGAACAGAATTCCAAAAAAGAAATCAAAATAAGACATTTCAGAAATCGCTACAAACTATGTTGAAACAAATTACCTCGAATTATAAAATAACCTCGAAAACAGTGAAAAACGACTTTTTATGATTTTTAAATGGGGATATCTGAAAAAAGTGATATAATATCTTTCTGACTTCAGATTTAGCACATAAAACAAAAAACATACATAGAAAAAGTGTACTTTATTTCTTTGGCAAAAAATTGTGTTGTCCAGTGTAATTTATAAAATAATTATACCCATTCACAGAAAACATCTGCTTCACACGGAGAGTAGTCCACAATGAGTTTTTGGGACTTTTAAGCCAAATTGAAGGCCCAGAAATCCCCACTTTAGTGGGATTATGTAAGTCCACAAATGCTTTCGCAAGTTCTTTAGAATTTGTTTGTACAAATATTCAAAAAGTTAGTGTGAAAAATTCAAATTGCGTTTCTGTTTAAATGAAATAATTAAAAAAAAGTAAAAATGAATACATTTTTCAATAAAAAAATTAAAATGTTTCAAAACGTTTTTTCAAATGTTTTTTAGTAAAATGTGAACGATTTTAAAACAGACTTAATAAACTATAAAAATAGTTTTTTTTTTATTATTCCTGTTTTTTAGTTTTCTTTTAAGTTTTTCCTTTTTTTCTAGTATCGATTTCATGTATTAAAAAAAATTAAATGTGTATGGGGGACAAACATAGGCGCCCGCAGAATTTTTCCCAGAGGGGGTGGCAAACAAAAATTAAACCAAAATTTTATATCTTCATTTTTAGTTCACAAAAAAGTTAATTTATATTTTAGGTATTAGGTCAGTTATACGTAAAAATTTTTTCCGACGTCTTTATAATAATTCATAATGGCCTGCATGAAACCAAGGATTTAAAAAAAAGATGAGTGGCCGTTTAAGCTGTTTATGATAATTCTCAGCTATATAAGAAAGGATTTTAAAAGAAAAACAAAATTGTCGTGAGCTTGCTAAAACAAAAAATCAAATTTTTCTGCAAGTCTGACCACCCGTTTAGGCTCTAGCTTTGAGGAGAATCTTCCTTTTTCAACACCTACCTATTCCTTTCCAAATAGCACCTACCTACGTTGAATGTTATTTTTGAAATAAAAAGCTAACGTTTTAGAAAAGCTATCCTATTGATCACAACAGACAATACCGTAGATAGCGATGAAAACCATAAATAATAAATATGTTCTTATTTAAATAAATATATAATTTTTTTTTATTGGTTAAAAAAATTCAAAGAATATTAATTCAGTTCTTTGGCATTTTTATTACTAGCTTTACATTTATACGTCATGAAAATTCAGATCGAAACTTTGCTTTCGAGACTCTGTTTTTCAAAATTCAGATTTACCTCTAAAAAATTCTAGGTTTTAAAATTCTTTTTTCTTTCTCAATTCGGTTTTACAAAATTCTGCTCTTCAAAATACAAACAGTTTAATATTGAGTAAAATCAAATTTTCATCATTCTCTTTTCCAGAGTAACATTTATAAGCAAGTACCCTTAAAAAATCAAGTCTTGCAACAATGAATTTCATTTTATCCAATAAGAAAAAAGCGCGCGCTTTTATAACATTTCCGAAACTTATTTTTTTTTGCAGAATTTTGTTAAAGAGTATTTTAAGTATTTGAAAAATTTTTTTTAAAGTAGAATTCCTAAAGGAGAATTTTTAATTTTAAGTTTTGACCCGATACTATTTTGATCATATCCTAACTTTATTTCTGCAATATACAGATTTTTCGATTTATCAAAAACCATAATTCAAAGAATGTTTTTTCCTTTTCTTGACAGTCAGCAGTGAAAAAAAAATGAGATTTATTTCAAACTACATTTATTTAATTAAAATAATGGTAAAATGCCAGGGGAGGGCAACCCATGGATTCTGAAAAAAAAAATGTTTTAAAAAAAATAGTTCTGTTTTCCAATAATATCGAAACAAGAACATATTAGGGAGGAGAAAGGCAAAAACTGGGCTCCGAATAAAAACCACAAAAAACAGTCGTATTTGTCCTACATTCCTAGTAAAAAATAAAACATATATTGATAAGTTCTTATGTACCAGAGTCAAGGAGGGGCAACTTCCCCCTCTTGCCCTCCCCTGCGGGTGCCTATGGGGACAAAGTATCCTGAATGCCGTTAGTTTTAGATTTAATGCAAGAGAAGCAGAAGTTTGGTTAAATATATTAATTTCAATCAAGAGGTCTTTAGCTATAAAAATTTCATGATCCTGTCAGTTTTTGATGTTAAATATCGTTAAGAAATTAACGAAAATAATTTGCTGCACAACGTATAAAAAGAAATCATCCTTAGATCTCAATTTTGAATCGCTTGTTAGATTGATAATTGACAATAAAATCCACTTGAATGTTAGTTTCTATAGGAATGCTGACACCGTTATTTTATGTCTAATGTTTCCTTATAACGGTCTATTTAAAAGTACCTAATAGTCGTTATTATTTATCTAAATGAATGTTAAAAATTCTATTGATTTTGATTGAAGCATTTTCAAAAAGGGACAATAAAGATGAACGAAAAAAGACGGATGGCCCTTATTTCGCTTTGAAATTAATTGAATATTTTGAAACAGGTGAAAATTAATACACTTGTCGAAAAAATTAAAGGAACAAACAAAATTTAAAAGCCAGATATTCTTCTGTAAAAAAATTGTAGAGTACCAAAAAGAATGAAATTAAAGCTAAATAAACAAGTTATCGAATAAATACATTTATGTGGCTTGGAAAAATTTTCAAAGAAAATGACACTGTTCGAAAAAAATAAACTTTTTTGCTGGTGCTGTTTCTAAAAATGTGTAAAAATATTTTAACACAAAAAGCATTAAGCTTTAGAATGCTTTTTGTTTCATCTCAATACGATCACTTTCCACAGAGATACAGCTCTTCAAAAAACACTAAAAAAAACGTGAAATTTTGTTTGTTCCTTTAATTTTTTTGGCAAGTGTACTTTGCGAATATAAAACAAATTCACCTTCAATAAAAATACTTAAATATTTCGGTTGCACATTGCGCAGTATTAAATTTATTCATGTAAGTAAATAATTTTTCTCTAACGCCAGTTTAAATGCAATATTGCCGCTTTTTTCCTTAAACTGTCAACAATGTCAACTTGCATTTCACAGAGGCATGTTAATTAATTAAGCATTATTGCGCTTACGCAAAAGCATTCCATTTAACATTTATTAGATGCAGTCCCCATATACCCAACCATACCAAAAAAAAAACTTTAATATTTAGAATTCCTTGTCAAATGACTGCATTTATTTATTTTAAACAGACCCACAATTAAGCTGAAAAAATATGCCGCATTTGCACATACAAAATCGTATTGCATTCTTAAAATTTCGACGCATCTATCAATCAATGATTTACCCAAATAGATAAATAATTACTCAATAAAAATAAACCTTAGGCTATAGGCATCGCAAAATGATTTCATTAAATTATACACCAATTAGCAAGGCATCTGTGCCATCCGAAAATCTATTTTAAGAACTGAAAGAGCTGTGGTGAGTGTTCTGCTTCATTTCGATGTGAAAGCACTTTAGAAGTTTACATATACAAAATTAAAAATCTTAAACAAACGAAATCGGGATCAGCGTTTCAAGGAGTTCCCTGTTGATTTTGGCCTATCTTGGCTGCCAAGTGCCAATAGTTTATTACTGCAAGCAAGTGCTAGATCTAAATTTCAATATCATAGTTTTTTTTTCAGATAGGGATTTTCAGTGCGACAGAATACATTTTTACCACTAGAGGGTACTGTCTTGCGTTGTGTTTTGTTTATGTTTGAATTTTGTTTGGGTTGAGTTTGGGATCTTATCCATTGCTAGACTACGCTTTGTAGAGGCCCTGAAACAATGGGCATTTCTCAACTTGGGTTCATTATGCTTTGCTTATGCAATGTTTCCACCAAAATATTATCCCGATTGATTAAATAATTCTATTTAGGGCCTTTTATCAATGTTTAAATAAAATTCTGATTATAGTAAGTAACCCGACAAATAAAAATTGTTGCGTGTAAATATTGATATGCAATAAAAAAAAACTTTTAAATTATAAAATAATATATTTATTAAAATATTACCAAAACTTAAGATTTGTTAAAAATTTTGTATTTATGCTTGTAAAATGGTATTACATATTGACAAAATAGCAAAATCTAGTTCCGGTATGGATTGAAATGGAAAAAATTGTAAGGCTGCTGATGCGAAGCGAAAAATGCCATACAAAAATGACGCAACGAAATCAAAAACGAAAAATTTCGTTTTGCTTTTCGTTCAGTGGTACGCTGTTCGATGAGCGAAATCGACTATTGTAGCAAATTATTTGGAGAGATCTCCCCTCTTATTTCGCACAGAATTAATTGCCTGTACCAGTGCTGGGGGGGCATTTTTAACAGAATTCCCTTCACGCGTTCGGTAAATTCCCTTTTTGTCCCACAAATATTTTTTTTTTCCTTTTTTATTTCCCACAGAAATAAAAGTTGAAAGGCTGACTAAAAATTGAAAACAAATATTAAAAACCAACGATAAAGCACATATAATTTTGTTTTATAGTTTTTTTGAAGGCTATAATTTTTGTATTTCCTTTAATTTGTTTTTAAATCAAGTGTTTAAGTGAAAAGTTTTGGCCACAGTATGTGCCAATGTTTCTTTTTAATATTCTTAAGGCTGATTTCCAATGGCGCGTTCGCTTTAGAGACGCTTACGTATACGTTTACAAGCTTTACGAACGCGTCGACATGACAAACGACTTGAAGAGAATCTGAAAATCAAAATGAACCTACATATCTATAATTTCGAATTCCTTTCAACAAACTATTCCATTTTTTTTTAAACAAAATCAATTTTTTTTTTTCAATAAAAGGAATTTGTCCAGAAAAAACCGTTTTTTTCTTCTTAATAAATCAATTTTTTTGTTGAAAGGAATTCGAACATTAGTTTAACTGTCAAAACGCACGCAGTGGTGCGTTCTTTTATGTACTGTGGCTAACTATAGTTAACTTCGGTCGTTCCTTTAATACAGAAAAGTTACTTCGAGTAACTTTATGACGTCATAAAATCGTTCCTAAATTCTAAAGTAAAAGTGTCAAAAAGTAACTTTTGGTAACTTTTTCCAACTCATCTCCTCGATACGAATTGAAATAGTCGATCTGTCAAACACAGCTGAAATGCAATGGTGGATGTTTTGTTTACTTTTTGCCCATTTGATTTGGAATTGTTTTCAATATTTAAAATATGTTTTTATCAATTTAATCGATTTATTTTTGTCGAATTTGATTTTTGGAATAGTTTTCTTTTATTTTCTGATGCATTTTCTTTCTGTCGGCATTTTCTTCTTTATATTTGGTTAATTTTTCATCAAAAAATTCTATGCCATAAGCAATGAAGAAAATTGCACATGTTATTTTGAATTCCTAATAATTATTTAGGTCTTATAAAAGTTTCTAAGAATTAATTCTAATATCTCTTGAACTTTATTTTGACTTGTTTCCAATTAATCTAAAAAAAATCGACTAAAACTTTGTTGATGTTCTTTTTCCGGGTAAAATTTAATAAATCAAAGAATTCCCACAAAATGGGTCGGTTTTCCTTTTGTCTCTTTAGAGGTCAAAATTCCCAGAGAAAGGGATTTTTTCTACGATCCTCCAGCACTGGACTGTACCAGAGTTGCCATGTCTTGAACTAGTTCCATAGCCCAATTTAAAAATGTTTGTAGCCCAAAATCGGAGCCGAAAATGTAGCCCAAATATTAGCCCAATACCAATAAAATAACAAACATTTCTGATAGCTTCAATCACAATTTGTTTTTATTTAAAAACAAAAACAACGTTAATATTCGTTAGCGAAAAATAAAATAATTTTTTTTTAAACAAACAACGAAAAATAAAATAAAATAGTTCATAAGAAAAAGAAGAGTTAACAATATTATCAAATTAACTGCTGAAAATCAGTCTATAAATGTGATATCCTCATCACTATTATTGTCATTGTCATCCTCGTGGTCATTGTTATAACAATGGTAAATTGTTTAGTTCAATTTACTTATCATTTCTTTTAAGGGTGAACAGTTTTTACAGCAAATTTTTTAAACCGTAGCATCAATACTCAAAACGAATAATTGTATCGAGCGATGCTGTATAGTTAATCGATTTCTTGGTTATGCAAAGTTACCAATTGTATAACGAAATACGCCAAATACCCGAAAACTAATTTATCCGAAATATTTTTGACGTTAAGAGCCAATTCAGTTTAAAATTCTTCCAAATTTGTTTATAGCCTAATTATAATTAAGCTGTCATACTGAAATTTTTGTCGGCAATTTTGGAAAAAGATAGCCCAATTTCCCATAAATAGTCCAATCTGGCAAGCCTGGACTGTACCATTTATTATGTGCGGAAAAATCACATTTGGTCCCTATTCGTGTTTGTATTGTTGTTTCTTTCATCAGAACATGGCTTTCTGTGATTATTGTGCGTTTGTGTTTGTTTTTTGTCATGTTTCATTGTCATGTTGAAGACCAACGAAAAATTTCGTTCCGCATCAGCAGCGTACCAGGCTTAATATATGAAAGTTTGTACACAAACCAAAATTAATATCATGAAAAATCATAAACAAACGAATAAAATTATTGAAACACGAAGTCTTTAAGAGGACAGGTAGGGCCCATATGTAGTTATCTAATTAGTATTGTGGTAATCCAGCACTGAATGTGGTTAAACGGAGTATGGTGTTTCAAAAATAGATACACCGATTCAGACTGTGAATGCTCTTTTCCGTTCAACTCTTTTTTTTTTTTACAGTGAGTCATATAACTTTTTCGGTTTAAATTGTAAATGTGTATTTAGACGAAGTGCACACAAATTACGAAACCCTAGAATTTTAAAAATAGAAACATATCACCTGCCCTATTAAAAGAAAATTCTGCAGTTATTGATGTCGAAAACGTATCATGTAAACTTATTTACATTCAACGTTGTTCATAAGGTAGCTTTAGGTACAATAATTATAGACGGCCCAAACATTTATTTTTTTTATGATGAGAGTTTAAAAATGTTTATGTTAGTCAAACCATTTAAGTACAGCTTTGCTATGCGAATATTATAACAATTTAAGGGCAAAACAAACAGAATACACAGAGTTGATGATCATTGGTCATCTTTTGAGTTTTATTCTAAGGCCAAAATGACATAAATAAAATTTCTAGTTCAATTTTTCCAATGAATTCTCAACAAAACTAACATTTCAAAATTGAAAATATTAAATAAGTTTTAATTGGATCAAAAACTTGCATTGATTCAAAATTAAAGTTAGTCTTATATGTTATGTTAAATCGCTTAATCTATTTTCACACACTCGCACACAAAAATCATAATGAAAATAAAAATAACACTTACTTACCCCTCCCTCCTTCAGTGCGATAAGGAGCACTGAGATCACTTTGGCTTGGTTCTGGCGCCGTATTTTGCGTGTCCATCATGCTGACTACCTTTGGGATTTCTAAAGGTTAATTTGAATTTACTGTCTAGTTTTAGCACAATTATTGGATGTAAAAGAGCTATACTCACTTATACAAGGTGCTATGTGAGATCTGCTTTGTTGATAGCCACGTGCGCAACGATTGCATGTCAAGCCAGTTACACCATCCTTGCATGGGCACTGACCAGAGGTGTGATTGCATGTTTTGCCTGAAGACCCAATTGGATGGCAATCACATGCTGTAAGTATAAAAAAAAACAAAAAGAAAATTAAACAAAATCAATTTAAAACTATATTTATGTGGGTACTATAATAGGTGTTAAGAGATGAGACAAATACTTAAGTTTCTTTTGACTTAATCAAGTGGTGTTTAGTGTTTATTGATAAAATAATTAAGCCAATAAGCGTGTTTGAAAGTATTACTCTGTCTGATAAAAAAACATTGAATAACATTGTTACAGCAGTCAGTGGCTGGCGTATTTAAAGATTTGGCACCCCGGGTCAATAAGTTTTGTCGCCTCATAAATTAAAAAAACTAAAATTTTGTATTGAAGGTTTGAATGAAAGAAAAACAACTTGAGTGAGCTACCACCAAGATTTTATAGGCTGGAGTTATAGCCATTTCACGGTCGCCAGGCCGATCATCAGACTCCTTTAGTGGTCCTTAGTCTATTTATGTTCAATTTTATTCGAAAAATCATTTGCCCCACTCAGGCTCGAACCTAGACCAAGCGTCTCCGGGCCATGTGCACTAGGCACTGCGCTACCAAAGGTCATGTGATCATGTCGATCGAGTGCAGGTTTTATTGTTTTACATTTTGTAATAATGTAAAAATGTCAAACTTTACTAGTACCACTATTTATTATATTTTTACATTTTTCTTGCGATTGGTTGACAAATTTGTCAATGACACTTTCATAATTGAATGAATTGATTAGTTAAGTTAGCTTCTATATTTAATATGGCTAAGCTGTTTAAGCTTTCTTCGCTTAGCCGGGAACGGAGATAGTTTTTAATTTTTTTCAGAAGGGAAACCGAACAATTTGTCACTGCAGTGCAAATGAACATACGCAATGCTATTTCCGTATATGAAAAAGCTTCCTTCAAATCTGTTTGTTTAATAAAGGGGTTAAGTTGCTTTAAGCTCATATTGTTGTCATTGGACGGTGAGAAATTTTTTAATAGAACACATTCGCCTCCTCGTCCTCGTCCTCGGCTCAATTAACAATTATGGTCACATATCGTTAAGAAGGTAGGTAGGTAGGTAGGTAGAAATGGCGGCCCCGAGCAGCCTAAACTCGGTGACCCAATTAGCGCTGAGGAGCGCCGTTTTGATACCATGACTCGTGTGACCTATATAAAGAACCGGTGTTATAAGAGGGATTCACGGATCAAAATGCCAGGCTAGGCATCAGATTGTTGGTTTCAGAAGTCCATTTACCACCTGCTTGTAGTCTATGGATTCTGACGGGGGAAATGGTGTAGTAGTAGTAGCTACTTAAAGAATCATCTTAGAGCCATTTCGACCCGTTGAGAAAGGAGATCAAGTCTTTGATCTTCAGTTCGGAGAGTTCATTGAGATCGTCAAAAAAGGCCTTTCCCAATGATTGTGTTCTGATTCTGGCCAGAGCGAGACATTTACACAGGAAATGGTAAACAGTTTCCCTTTCCTGCTGGTCCCCACAGCTACGACAGTGAGTGTTGTGAGGGATGCCCAGCTTCACCGCATGTTCTCCGATGGGCCAGTGCCCAGAAAAGGTCGCAACGACCCTGGCTATGTCTCGCCTGGGCCTGCATGAAAGGTCAGTTGTTCGGTTTTTGCTATAGGTGGGCCACGTCTTTCTGGATATGACGCAGTTAGCTTAACTGCTCCACCTACGGTTGGATTCATTTAGAAAAATTGAGAATATATTGCCCTTCATAACCCCAAGAGGAATGTTGACTCTTTCCGCAAGAGAGTCATGAAGGGCTGATCCTTGCCTGGCCAGTTCGTCTGCCCGCTCGTTACCCTCAATGCCACGATGACCTGGAACCCAGATAAGAAAGACTCTGAGGTTCCCATCTAGGCTTGCGAGCTCATCACGACATTGTCTAACCAATTTGGAAGACGAAAGTGGCGAAGTAATAGCTTTAACGGCTGCCTGACTATCTGTCAGGATGGCAGTATTACGATTCTTGTTAGGGTCTTGTTTAAATATCCTGCATGCTTTCCTGATTGCCAGCAATTCCGCCTGAAAAACACTAGCGAAGTTAGGAAGCCGATAAGATTTGGAAATGTTCAGAGATTCGGAAAAAACACCCGAACCAACTCCACACTCCATCTTTGAACCATCAGTGAAGATAGTTGTGTCGAAGCCTCTCGTCACGAGGTCATCTTTCCATTCCTCCCTGGTAGGAAAAATAAATTTAAAATCCGAACTGAGGTCCAGAGTAGGAGTGCAGTTAGTCAGTGGTTGTTGAGAACATGTCCATAGGGATCAGTTTTGTAATATTGCTATGACCATAAGGTCTGGAAACCCAACAATTCGACTCTTTTAGTCTTATCGCGCAGGGTATTAACCCTGAAACGGTCACGTCCTCTCAATAAAATTTCTTCCTCGCGACACTCATCATCTTGTTTCTACCTCTTGGTGATTCTCTTTTCTTGTGATCGCTTCTGTAGCCTTCTGAGGATTTTTGTTTACCGGCATCAAAAGATTCATGTTTAGTTTCTATGAAAGTGATGAGTGATTCGTAGAGCCTAGAAAATTTCTACGTCAGCGTCGACACTTTACAGAATTTTGGAAACTATATTGAACTAATATAAGTGTAGATCCCAAAAATTCCGACAATATGGCCGTTTTTAAGGAGTTAAGCTAAGCTAATATAGTCTTGTTGCTTCATTTTTTACCAAAGCCTTTTGTTGGGCATCACTTTGAATAGCTTCAAGAGCAGCTATCAACTGGTTCCAATCTTTACTAAGGCTGGAATAGGTATCGTTCCTTGCTGACCATCGCGTTTGTGATACATTTTTTGCAGTACCATTTTCGGGCTTAGTCAAAAGGGATTGCAGTAATTTTGCACGTTCTGTTGATGCTGTAAAGAAGATTTTGCAGCAACCCGAAAAATTTGACAGCTTCTGGACAAGATTCAGCTGCCGATGTACCGACCAAGTTTAAAGAACATGTTGCATACTGACATTTTTCTTTGATCTTTGCTTGTAAGCCATTATATTGCTGCAATTTTCAATGTCTATGTTGAATGTTTTGAATATGTCCATTACGGCTAGCAATATATGTATTCTGATTTGTGACCAATGTTGGGCAGGAAGCAAAGGAATCGTGTAACTGGTTCCACATTATCTTTAACAAATTTAACTATCAGTGATCTACATTTGGTATATCAGGAGTCGAATCTATTCTAAAAGAAAAGTACTTAGCGTCTTGAAGTTGCTCTAATTTCGTTGTTGTGACTTATTAGCGGCCATAATTTGTATTATTTTTTCCAACGTTGCAAACGACAAATATGTCCTTTTCCGGGATTGTTTATGCTATCTATATGTTTTGCAAGAAACGGATCAAATTAGGAAATTGCTTCCAAGATCATCATAAAATTTCAGTTATTTGTAGATCCGAACTTATATGTCTTGCAGCGAAAGGAGAGACCACGCGTAGCTAAAGATTTTACAGCAAAAATAACTCTTAAGATACATTGCAACACATTGCGCCAGTATTTTTTTTTCCTGTTTGCTGAAATAATTTGAAGTCAACTCTGGCTTCAGCTTGTCCCGATTTTTCATTTTTAGGAGATAATTTTTGTGCCGTATACTACAAGTCTTTTCTTCCCTATGTACATGAAGTCTTTCATATATGCATGTTTCCAATCACTGAAGCCTTGACCAAAAGTAAGCACAGTTTTTCCATTTTCAAAAGGACGGCATGATCCACGAAATATACAGACCCAAGTGACTTAGAGTAAATTAAGTATTTCTGAGAGACCTTCTGTGTTCTGTCCATTAATAAGATTTGTTTTTAATGAATATTTGTGCTGCATTCAAGACTTCTGAATATTTATACATATGTCTAGCAAGCGAAATATTAGACATTTTACAAAGGAAATTCACATTATGGTTCATAGAAATAACAAATGTAAAGTTTTGTCAATCTAGGCGCACGGTAGTGCGCCCGCCAAGACGAGCGGTAAGCACTACCTATATTTTCTCGAAACGTTTCGTCGTATTTTCAAGCCCTCATAGCTTCGGTATAGGTAGAGCTAGAGAGCTCAAATTTTCAGGATTAGATGTAGTCCGCGGCCTTATAAAACACACTAAATTTCATATTTCAAGCTTTTATAGTTTGGATGTTATTAATAGCCAAAAACGTCTATTTTGTCACTGACCACTCACTCATCAAAACCTAAAGGGTACTTCCCGAAGTGCTAGAAAGCTGAAATTTGGAATGTAGGCTAGGATTTCCATACAAACAACAAAAAAATTAAGAAATCTGTAACTTTCACCCTCCAACACCCCAAAAGTGGAGGTTCATAATAAATACGATTAATTAAAAGTTAAATTTCGTGTTTTATTGTAATTTTTTTTAAATTTTGTAGTCAATAAAGGAAGTTGTTTTTAATTCATTTTATAAATTTCGACTACAACAACGGTTCATTACTTTTAAATAATAAATTTGAGAGTTTTAACTCTAAAACAACAACAATTTCCACAATCACACACAACAATGCAATGCAAACCCCGCCTATAATTGATGTGAGGGTTGTTTTTTTTTTTATTTTATATTCACGAGCACAAAAAACAATGCACAATATGGCTTTGCTTGAAATAAGGGTTGTTTATTATATTGTATGATCTTCACCACGATCGGTGAACTGTCGTCTAGTTCAGTATGTATGTATATGTACTTATATTCAGGGGTGTGCGATAGGAAAAAATAATGAACTTTCATTTTTCGCTTCGGTCAAAATAAATAAAGAGATTTTACATTGACGGATCATTTTTTGAAGGTTTAAGTACCTTATTACCTTAATTTTTGTGAAGATAAAAATATACGTGTTACTTTTACTTATATAATTTCTAAATAAATGCATAGTAAGGTACATAGGTATATTATGTTCATGTTTCTGGGCTTTGCTAAGAGACTTAGCTCAATATAAAGGTTAGGTATGTAGGTATAGTTACTTTATTCCGAGGTATTAGGCCTATTGCTACAATATCAATTGGGAAGTAGTTTCATGGGAATCAGAATCCCACCGTGAAGTATTTAAAGGAGGTTCAGGTGTTTTTCTTATGGAAAATAGGTGATCCTATAAAAAGAAATGAAATCCCACCAAAAATATTTCATATAAAATAGGTCGCCAAGACTCACAAGCTCATAACGCTTTCGCTATGAAAAAGTTATGAATTCTCATGAAGAGCCAAGCTCTTAACTCTATTAGGCCTAACTCTCCAAGCCCTAATTCTACAAACCCTAAATCGTGGTATAAAATTATGGCTTGGCTGTTTCCCATAGATTTATTGTAAAATGAAGTCTGCCATGCTAAACTTCTATGTGAAACGACCAAGCCTTAATTTTTGACCACGATTTAGGGTTTGTAGAATTAGGGCTTGGAGAGTTAGGCCTAATAGAGTTAAGAGCTTGGCTCTTCATGAGATCTCATAACTTTTTCATAGCGAAAGCGTTATGAGCTTGTGAGTCTTGGCGACCTATTTTACATGAAGTATTTTTGGTGGGATTTACATTTTAGAGAATTTCACATTATCGGTAATTCAAATTAAGGAGAACAAAACGTAGCTAAACGCGAATGTGCTTATACCCAATTTTTGTTTCAAAGCACGGCTTGCGCCGCCCCTAGAAGCCTCGGGCCATAGCCTGGCCCTCTTGGCTCAAGGGTAAATACGCCAATGACAGCAGTTACGACCAAAACAACTAGGGGCATACGGTTATAACGAGGTAAAGGGTATCAATTTATTTCGGATCAAATTGAATCCATGCGCATTTTATTGAAAAATATCAAATGAAACAAACACTTTAATGATAATGTCCATGGACCATGAACATAATCTCCATAAAATTGACTAATGTTTTAACTAGACATATATAAGTACATACTGCCGTGTTAGCTGAAATTGACGTTTCTGACAATTGTCGATTTTTTCAGTTCAGGCCAAAGTTTGAAAAAACAAAAAAAATGTAGATTCGTCATTTTCAGTTAACACGGCAGCATAGGTCTCACCTGTGTGATGTTCTTCACGTACATATATAGTAAAATTATTATTTTTCATTTCATTTATTTTAATTATTCAGTGTATATGTACATATGATTCATTAGATACTTAATGCATAGAGATTAGAACATAATAAATTCTTAGCAACTATAAATTTAACAAAATGGAGGAATAATTTGGTCTAGTGGTATTTTGTTTTGAGAAAGGCGTTTTAAAAACTCATTGGACCTTTTATTAAAAACTTAAAACTAACTTAACGAAAGAAATATACATACATATATAACATAATTATTCAGCAATGTTTTTTAATATAGGGTTTTCATTTAATAAACATTTGTTAATGAAAGCATTATGAATTTTTGAACATCTATCTTTTATTGTTGAAACGGTAGCAATTTCATGTAGTCCTATCGTTGAGAAATGCCAAGGAAGGTTTAAAATTGTTTTAAGGATTTTGTTTTGACAGATTTGTATTTTTTTGTAGTGGCATTCAGCACAAGTGTACCAACACGGTGATGCATAGAGCATAGCGGGGAGAAACACAACTTTATAAATTAGTAATTTATTTTCAAGACTGAGCTGAGAGTTTTTATTCAACAAGGGGTACAAAATTTTGATTAAAAATTGAGCTTTCTTAATACTTTCTGAAACTTGGTTAGAAAAAGTCAAGCTTTTATCTAGAGTAACACCCAAATATTTAATTGTTTTTTCCCACTGGACTGGTGCATTACATAATAAAAGATTTTGTTGTGGCAGATTACTTTGCTTTCGTTTCTTTGTAAAGAAACAAGCTTGAGACTTTAAAGGGTTTATTTTAATTTTCCAGCAATAAAAATAGAGCTCAATGGTATCTAGTGCCATTTGAAGGTTATATAAAATTTGCTGGCAGTTTTCTGAGATACTGTAGATGCATGTATCGTCTGCAAAAAATGATCTTTTACAAAAATTTAAAGCAGGAAAGTCAGACACGTAGATATTATATAGGAGAGGGGAGAGGATCGACCCTTGGGGGACGCCAGCTTTAATTGCAAACAATGGAGATTTGCTTAGTGAAATTTCAACAAAGAACTTTCTTTCATACAAAAAACTTTTTATAAGTTTAATTAGATACACAGGAAGAACGTTTATTAGGAGCTTATGCACGAGGCCATCATGCCATACGCAATCAAACGCCTTTTCAATATCAAATGACACCATTCCAACTGATTTTTTATTTTTAAGGGCTTTTTTTATATCTTTGGTTAGTCGCATAACCTGATGAGTTGAAGAAAATTCTTTTCTAAAGCCAAATTGCTCTGGCGGAAGAATGTTTTTGGTTGAAACGATTTCTGTCATTTGTAGACAGATCTGGGGGCACGGTAGTCTGTTCGGTAAACAAAATTGTTCTGCATCTGCATATTATGTTGATTTGGTTTGGAAGCAAAACAGGGATTAAAGCGATTGTTGTTTCGGTTTCTATTTCGTTCTCGCAAACGAGTTTGAATTTCAATGTATTCTAGTCTCTTCTTGCAGTTGGCATCGGTAGCTGAGTGTCTCTCTCCGCAATTTACACATTTAAGAGTTTTTTCTTTATTGGGGCAAGCATTAATATTATGTGCCTCTGAGCAAAGAGCACAGGCTACTTTAACATGGCAAAAACTAGACCCATGACCAAACATTAAACACTTGTGGCACTGCGGGACGAAGTGGGGGCTTTTTCTATAGTAATCCCAATAAACAGTTACATGAAAAACTCTTTTTGAGTTTTTTCTTAAATCATTAAGTTTTGCACTTTTATTTTTTAGGTAAACAAGGTAATTACATTGGTCTTTAAATTTAGGATTTTTGACATTCATAGCATTAACTTTAAGAACATCTAGTTTTAAATTTTGCACGAGTTCGTTTAAGAGCTCCTCTTCATTCACTTTATGCAAGCCGTAAAGTACAACTTTAAATGGTTTGTTTTCTTTAGTATTGTGAGTAAAGAATGGAACCTTTAATTCTTCGAGAGATTTAGAGATTATTTGCATGTCACATTCTTTATAAAAGTTAACACGACAATCTAACGAAGTATTTTTACACTCAAAATTGGTGATGTTTTTGTCTTTGACAAATTTTGCAACAAATTCACTATTTTTTCCAATTAAGTGGATTGGAGGAAATTCAATTTGGTTTGAATTTTGTTTTTGTTTAACAGGATAATCATCTTCCATATCAGAAAGGTCTGATAAATCAATGTAACGATTTGATTTGGTTGTAGTTGCCATATTTGGGCAGTTAGTGTTTTGATATTTCAAATGGACAGAGACAGAGTTCTCATCTATCGATGAGCCTCTTGCTCTTTTTAAATCGGGAGGAATGTTTATTTTTTTTTTTTAAACAGTTTATTTATTTGTTAGAGAAAATAGCACTGATCGTAACACGTCTGTCGCTGATGACGTTTCGAACCAAACTCAAATTATTATTTTAAATAATTTTAATATTCTTAATAAAAAAACGATATATTTCTTGTGCTCAAGAGCCCCATACCTATGTATTGATAATGGATAAATATGTATTCCATCTAAAAGGGGACTAATTGGCCACAAAGGATTAGTTAGTTTCAATAGTTGGTCAGCCATAGGAGATTTTGTTTGTGTTTATCTTAAGAGTTCTATAAAATGATTGAAGAACAACTTTAAAAATCGCCTATGACCGACGCCGACCAAATTGAAACAAATTAGGTTCATAAAAGGCCAATATTTTATGGGAACTTGGGCGTCCCACAATAAAATATAGGCTTTCAAATGGCATTTTTTAAATTAAACGTCCTGTAAAAGAATTGCGCCTCGAGCCATTCATCACTTCAAAACTTTGATCATATTACTACTACCTACCTCATTTGTAAAAGATTCGTTTAAGTTTTTCAAAACAGGATGATTAATACAAATTTCTTTTAAAGCCAAGTCGATTGCATAAAGCAATTCCATTTTATTAAATCACTGCCTTCGCATCAACATGATTTCAGTTAGTCTTATTTTATACTTACAACCGATGAGATTTCTACAAGAACAAATTTGTATAAACCCATGTTAAATGCCATCAACGAATGCCCTTAGTTGTTCTACATGGGTGGCGAAGCGTTCAGCAAAAGCTATATAAACGCCAACACCTTTTGGTCCAGATTAATACCAATTCGTATAAATGTGGTCTACCAAAACAACTACTTCTCGTTACATAAGTCAACATTGGTGCTCATTGAATCATTTATGGCACTTAACTGCCAATTATATTGCTTGTAGTTCCGTTCAGCTGTCCCTTTAACTGTGATACATCTTTGAGTTGAAACGTGTGTACTTAACGGACCTATGTTATATGGAGTTGGAATCGTACGTGGCCGTGGTCGGTTGGTTTATTAGCGCCGATAGCTTCAATAAATAAAAGGGAAACATTGGACCGCCCGACCGCTCCGCATGGTCCACCTATATATATGACCAATTTAATGCTTGGAGCTAACTTTAAACGAATTATTAATGCACTGTTGTAGCAAATGGACTTTTGGCGGAGGACAGGCGCAATTCCACCCGGCGACATATTGTTAGAAGAAAAAAAATTGTAGGTATAAGTGAGTACATATCGGCGACAGGATGTGCCGTATCTTTTGGTTTCCTGTCATGTTAAAGTCACACAGCTGTAGTAACTGTAATCTAATCTGATTTACAATAAATAATCTGGATTTATGAGGAAATGCAACCTTTGTCCAAAAATAAATTAAATATAAAAGTCCGTTTATTTCCTTGACATTGAACCATGCGGGTAGACAGGATGAGTGCGAACTTTTACGTGACACGAACACGAACATTATTGTTTGAACTGCGAACGCTTTGTTATTCTAAATTAAATAAAGTGCACAATGGAATATGTTAACAGTGCGCTTTTTAAATTTTTGAAACAGTTTTTTACAATTTTGTAAAACAGTAGGTATTTGTTTTTTGAAATTTGAATTCAGTTTTAAGATTTAAAAAAAAAAAACATTTTTTGTAATTTTTAGTTTTTTTTTTTAAACATGATACTATACTTATTCAACTGTTAGAAAGATCAAAATCAACAACGGAATAATTTTGGAAGCATTTGCATTATTTGTGGTCCATTTGCTGAAACGAAGCTTAAATATTTAAGGTCTTCTAATATTAAGTGGGCCTTAGGTCTTTTTTGAATTTATTTCTTGTAAATTAGACTGCGTTTCGTACATAATTACGTACTTTTTCAGGTCTCTAAGGAAATTTTAATTAATATTTTTTTTTTTAAATACATATAAAAAACTATACTTATACTGCGTTTTCATTATAGAGCAAATGAGGTAATTTCATTCAAAATTTCCAAATTCAATTCAAAATCATCTCATTTCCTATACAAATTCAAATTTCAAAATGAGGTAATTTCAATTAAATTTGCTCGAAATTCGGTAGGAAATTACCTAAAACTTTTATGAACACACCCGAATGGAATCCATTCAAAGTAAAACCCATTTAAAATGACAGAATTCAATGTAAAAAACAACAAAAACAAGCGATTGACAATCTGGACAAAATTAGGAAATTTGTAATGTGAACACTTTTTTATAATTTGCCAAATTACCTCATTTCAGCTCTGATGAAAACGCAGTATTACACTTTAATTGGCATATCAAATTTTAAAACTATAAAATTGATTTTTATTGGTGTTTTTCATTTTGAACCTATTTTTAAAAATCCAAAAAATATTTTTTTGAAAATATTTATATGTAGTATAGTTAACATTTGATAGGACCTTCAGACCAAAAATTTGGATAATTATCGGTTGAGCGGTTAACGAGAAAGTCGAAAAAAAAAATGGTTCTATGGCATATACCATTAATAACGGTTTTGGCAAGTTTTTTTTACTAAAATGTAGACCATATCACCATAAGTACATACAAAAATAAAAAAAAAAATGGTTAAATCCGTTTTCGAGATAAAAAACCTTTTTCAGAATCACCGTAGTGAGTGATTCCCACTAGGGAACCACCTTAAAATCTTATGGTCCGAGTTTGAAGAAAATCGCTTCATTGGTTTAGGCTGTGAGCCGTGGACAGACATACAGACAGACAGACGGAATTGCGGTAACCAATTTTTTCGTGTTTTATATTATCGTAATTTCAAGTTCGATTTTTATCTCGAGTTCGATTTTTTGCACCAATCCAAAACTTGACGTCTGTGAAGTTGGCAGGACATTTTTCGCGTAGAGTCTTGGGACCAAGACAGGAATTTGCAGTTTTTTTGCATTTCTATTCCGTATTTTGCAGTTCAAGAAATAGTGGGTGTAATCGCGTGACCTGTTAACTTCACAGTGAAGTTAGCAGGTCATGCCCTTTTTTAGCAACCCGTAAAGCTATTACACCGAAATTGGCCTCCAAATTCGCAGTTCATGCAGTTCAAGAAAATCCTAAATCCAAATTTTGAAGTCCTCATTTAAAAAAAAAATCACTTTGAAGTTAGCAGGTCAAGCCCTTTTTTTACCAACCAGTAAAGCTACTACATTGAAATCAATATCAAAAATTTGCGGTTAATTTGCAGTTCCAGAAAAACCAAAAACCAAATTTTGAAGTCCTTATTTAAAAAAAAATCAAAAAAAAACCATATTTCAGCCCCGACTTCACTGTGAAGTTAGCAGGTCAGTATGAATTTTTTTTTAAATGAGGACTTCAAAATTTTGTTTTAGGATTTTCTTAGACTGCAAAATGAACTGCAAATTTGGAGCCTAGTTTCAACGGATAGCTTTACGGGTTGCTGAAAAAAGGGCATGACCTGCTAACTTCACAGTGAAGTCGGGGCTGAAATATGTTTTTTTTTTTTTTTTTTTTTTAATGAAGACTTAAAAATTTGGTTTTTGGCTTTTCTGGAACTGCAAATTAACTGCAAATTTTTGAGCCTGATTTCAATGTGATAGCTTTACTGGTTGGTAAAAAAGGGCATGACCTGCTAACTTCACAGTGAAGTTAGCAGGTCAGTATGATTTTTTTTTTAAATGAGGACTTCTAAATTTGGATTTAGGATTTTCTTGAACTGCAAAAGGAACTGCAAATTTGGAGGCCAATTTCAATGTAATAGCTTTACGGGTTGCTGAAAAAAGGGCATAACCTGCTAACTTCACTGTGAAGTTAGCAGGGCACGCGATTACGCCTACTATTTTTTGAACTGCAAAATCCGGAATAGAAATGCAAAAAAAAAATGCAAAAAAAACTGCAAATTCCTATCCCAAGACTCTACGCGAAAAATGTCCTGCCGAACTTCACAGACGTCAAAACTTGCCCTATAGTATCTATATCACAAGTAAAAATAAGAATTAGCAGATTCACTGTGGCGTATACGCACTATTTTTTAGTTAGATTTTATGTAATATATTATGAAAAGCAAACCCCTCTTATTCCAAAATAAGACTTTATGTGTGTTAAGTCGGAGATTTTTGTTTAAAACAAATTAAAATCGATTGCAAATTGTATCCCACTAGAATTTTACTTCCTTCAGCACAAATATTTGAAGCTTAGAGAGTTGATTTTAACATAACCATCATTCGAATTCAGCATGATCTCATTGTCAAATTCATCGCTTAATTTGTATATGTATATGCATTAAGTTTTTCTTAGTACACACCTACCATAAACACAAATGCTATATGAAGTACCTATTATCCGAAATTCTACATCAATCGAACAAATAACTATTTTTTTTCTGACCTGCAGAACTCCTCAGTCAAATTTTTAGAATGTACGTAGTTTGAAAAAAATTAAAAATGTCATGCTTTATTTTCAAAAAAAAAATATTTAAAAAATCTCAACTTTTTTCAACTAATGTCGTTTTCGAATGGATTTTAGGAGAGTTTTATTCCTATTTTTTTCACTCCATTCACTCCAAATTTTCCACGTTCATAGCAATGGAACACTCCTAAAATCCAATCAAAAACGACATAAGAAAAAACTCAGATATCAGAAAAGCAGATCGGATACAATTTTTTTTTTTTCAAATAAAAAAAGAATTTTCAAAACCAGACAGTGGTTTCTGAGAAATGCATGTGCTGCTGCACCTTGCTGACAAAATCCTAGCACGATTTAGACTAAAAGAACACAAACACAGGGACATTCTCGGATTACCACTTAAGATTTACTGAAATTTTGAGATCAATCGGTATGTTGGTTTTGGAGTCTATAAGCTTCATACAAACAAAAATTAATTTTAAATTGGTTGTTAAGTTTTCTGAAACTATCCAATTTTCTGAGCAATTTTCGTAATTTGTCTTTCCGTAGGATCTTACAAGCAAAGTATTAGAAAACTTAAACAAAGATGAATGAAATCGGTAAATTCGTTCTCAAGTTATGGCGTGACCAAGGGAAAAAGAGATTCAATTAGTTAAATGTAAGGAAGCGGGTTTGGCAACGATACAGATACTGAAAAAAAAACACACCGTACCTATGTAAGTATGTATCTATAGATAAAAACTAGATACCATTTCTTGGTTCTTTGATGGTATCTAAGAACAAAGAACCTTTACTTTTGGTAAATAGTGGGAAAATTCACTCTAAGGCCAATCTGCGAGAAAATGCTTTATGGCACTTAAATTTGCCTAAAAGTCTTAACTGAGATTTTTATACCTAAAAGTAATTCAATTTAATTTATTTCACGTGATTGAATCTAATCCACCGATAAATCCATATCCTTTTTTGGGCTTAGCATTTCTCAATACAACAGCACACTTTTTTTTTTTTTTTTTTTTACTGCCGCGTAAAAATCACAGTGAGATGGTATTTATTCACAGCAAATAAATTTTGTTTTAGATATTGTCTGTCTTTCGTAGAGAGCTATGTGTTGTATTGTGTATCTAGAATTGCCTAAAGGAATCACAGACAAAAAGTAGCCCCGAGCCAAAGACCATGTAAGTAAAAGACGTATAAATTTTAATTTGGAAAAAAAAAATACCAACGACAAGCATAAGCTTATATATTATACGTATGCACATACATTTTATACAGATGGGAAAAGTTGAACGGAAAACAGAAGGAAAATCCTAAGGCAAGCTTATTTGGCTCTATGTTGATAAAGATAAAAATATTTGTGTATAGTCTATTTACATTCGTCCCATTTGTTATTAAATTTTGCCATCCCTCGCCATAAACATTTTTAAAGGGGATGGTCCAGCTTTTATAGCCGAGAGCTTCAATTGAGAAGTTTCAAAATGTCTGCTTGCTTCTTCAAGTTTCTTTTAATAAGAGTGGTCGTTGAAGTATACACGTTCCTCCACAATCATACCTTGAACATTGAATAGGATAATATAATATAATAGGATAAAAAAAGGACTGTGTCTGCCTTAGTTGATCCTCTTTGATTTGTTAATGTCTCGTGCTCGTGGTGACTTGGCTGGGCTCTTAGCGTTAATATCTCTATCTGAGTTAGAAGAATGTTTCGTGTGGTGTTGAAAATATTATTAAGCAAAACGAAGTTCAGTTAAGAGTGAATTGGATTAAGAAAATTATTTTAAGCTTATTTTTAAACCTAATAGGTACTTACTGAATTTTTATTAAATTTTTTTTTCGAAGGAAATAATATTAACTTGCATACTTATGGGAATTTATTATTGAGATTAAAAAATTCAAGATTTTTTTCAAATTAAAATTTATTTTTCTGTCCTTGAGCTAATGTCTTTTTTAGCTTGAATAAGATACAATGTGAATTGTATTGGAAGTATACTTTGTGGCTTAAGTTTTATTTAATTGATCCATGCAAAAATTAAACAAAATTTCCCTTATTTAAAATACTTTGCAGTGAATATATGAAGGTATGCTGTAGATTTTATTAGTGTCGATAGCCATCTTTTGATCGATGTTAGAAGGAACGTTAAAAGCAACGTACGACAGCCTAGTTTATAGATCGAAGGGAAGTGAAATTTTCATACAAAAAAATAGCTATTGTCCCAGGTTTGAAAAACTCAATAAAATTAAATGCAATAATTTAAGCGACAAGGAAGTTTCGAAGTAAATATAATTCAATGGAATTATCTAAACCAAATATTGAAAACAATTATTTTCTTTGTAAAACTTTCGACGCGAGATTTTTGATGTTTCACTTCAATTTGGATTTCACTTCGCATTGATTATATATAAACTAGGCTTAATTTATGAGCCTATCTATCTTGCCTGAGTGAAACGCGTTAGACTAACTGGCTGAACAGAATAGAATGACGGAACTGAAGCCGCAGACGGAACTGGAAGAGCTGTCAAAAAGTGTCGTACGTTATTTTTTTTATATGTCCAGAATGCAGCTGTACAGCTTTGAATGTATTTTGAAGAAAAACAAAAGAATATTCTTGTGTACAAGCTCAGAATTCACATTTTTTGTTTCCAATAATTTTCCTTTTAATAAATAATTTTTTTCGCGATACAAATATCCACAATGTTTTTCTCCGACCCAAAAAGTTGTTTTTTTTCTTAATACAAATTGAAATGTCAAAAGTGTCGTACATGAAAAGTTAAAAGTTGGTGAACTCTTCCGTCTGTGTCTGCAGTTCCGTATGCGTCTACGTTCCGTTGTGTTCGCAACATTGAATTTGCGTATATTCAATATTTTGACAGCTATTCCAGCTCCGACTCCGTCTCCGTCTGCGTCACCATTCTGTTCAGCCAGTAAAGGTCATAAGACTTTCAATCGAATTTCTTTCAGATGCTGTGTATACATTTTTTTGAAAATTTCAAAATTAAGTGATAAAAGTCTCTACGACCTTGAACAAAAGTTTTAAAACTTTAATAATACAAAATGTCTATGAAAATAATTGAGATTTTTCGTACAATCACTCATGCTGCCTTTCAAATGGCATGGCATAAGGTATCTCGAAGCCACAGTACACAAATATATGGTTGTTCAAGTGCCCCCAAAAATTTCACACCGCAATATTTAAAAACAACAACAAATAACGACATTTTTTGATAAGAAAAGAGCACTTGACCCACCATTTTCTATAGATTTTGATAGATGCGCAGGTGCCAAAATACGGCTTAGGTTAAGCTAGGTCTGAAGTGGTGCTGATACGACAGACCGCATCATTTCACTCGGGTCTCAGTAGATCCATTGTGCTCCTTAGGGAAAGGAGTTAGTGGAGCTTAGGTGTTAGGTAGGTGCCTCCCTGAAACATCTTGAATTCTGGATGAAATTAAGAATGTTTCTAAATGGCAAACACAAGATGTTGCCTAGTTCTTCGAAAAATTATTCTCCAAGGGTTGTCTTTCTGGTTCTTGCTAAGCTGGGGCACTCATAAAGGAAGTGATAAGAGCCCTCCTCCGCCTCTTCGCCATAACACCCTCTGCGTAAGTCAGATGCGGCAATAGCCATTCTGCTCATGTGGGTTCCCATTGAGTTGTGACCCGTAAGGATACCAACCAAAAGGGAAAGTTAAGGTCTGCTTAGCTTAAGAAGGTAGTCCGACAAGTATCAATTGTTGACCATCTGTCGTTTGCGGCTTCGAGGCTAATTCTACTTTTTTCTTGTACTAGTGGTATGGGATTGGGTACAGAGGATTTAGTTTGGGTCGGAGCTCGCATAAAGAGATGATCCGTTTTTGACCAATTCATCCGCCATTTCATTCCCATATACATATGTCACGGTGTACTGGGACCCAGCGGACGGTAACTGTATTTGCTTCGCTTAGTAATTTCAACTCGTTACGGCAACTGTTCACCAGTTTAGACTTTGTGACGATTGTGGAAATATTTTTTATTGCTGCCATGGCTGTCAATGAAGATATCTATATTCCTGTTTGTTAGTTCACATGTGGCAAAATATTTTTCGGCTTCACGAACTGCAAACACTTCCGCTTGAAAAACACTACAGAAACTTGGAAGTTTTGTTGATCTATCTAAGGGTGGGTTTCCTTAAAAGCCAATACGGTTAACGTACAAATGAGCGACAATATCAAATTATATTGACTTCTTTGAAAGTTTGTTAAAATGCCGAAATGACCGACCAACAAAATGTGAAAGTTTTGAAATTTTGAATTGAAGTAAAACTCGACAGCCTTGGACAAAAGAAAATTTATAACAAAACAGCTTTTTATATAGCAATTTTCTTCGATTTTTGGATCAGTAGGTCCTTTGACCATCAGTCGATTAATTTATGTGTACCAACTTAGCAGGTCACTTTTTCCGTTGCAGATTAAAAAGTATATAGTAATTTCTAGTTAGTTACGCAAAAAAAAAAAAAAAAAATTAATTGGTCCGTTGGTTTATGAAAAAATGGGTGTCCTGCTAAGTTGACGTCAACTTAGCAGGTCAACTTTCTTAAAAATATAGATAAACGATCCGGGAGTGGATATTTATTGAGAACTACTTAATTGCTAATTAGTTACGAAAAAAAATTTAATCGCTGTTTTGGTTTGCGAAAAAAATGGGTGTCCTGCCTGGCGTCAACTTAGGAGGTCAACTTCTCAAAATCAAAGACAAATTGACCCGGTTTTGAAAACTACTTAATTGGTAATTAGTTACGCAAAAAAAAGTAGCAGCTAATTACTATATACTTTTTGATGCACATTATTATTTTTTGTCGGAATCGGAATTATGAAAACATTGTGGATTCAATATTTATGAAATCGACGTATCGTACCCAATCCACCAATAAGAATTCTATTTTTTTTATTTGACACATTGGCAAACGTAAAGTAAAGTCAAGTAAACTTTTAATATAAAAATATTAAATGAACTCCATTTAATGTGTATTTAATGTTATTTTATATCTTAAAAAGCTTGATATCAGTTTTACATTGGAAAACAAATTAAAAACTATTAAAAGAATGTGTTAAGTTGTTATTATTGTAAGTTAAATTGTTTTTTATGAAATAGGTCCCTTAATTGCAAATATGCATAAGAATTTATAACTTTGTATATGGTTGTACATGATAATGTATGTACATATGTACATAATTTATAAATCTATAATGTTTTCTAAAGCAATAAGACAATCATAATCACATCAGAGATCAGACCTTTTTGTTTATCAAAAATTTTTGTTGCCCATTGAGCTACCAAAGGCGGACATGAAGTTATAAATAAACTCATCTACTCACTTGCGATGGTGATAAAGAGAAAGTGATGAAGTGTCTACTTAAGTTAAATACTTCGATTTTTGACTGATGAATGACATTTGCTGTGCATTGTTGAAAAATAGTGTGGATTGATCATTTACATGAACTTTCTTGAGCATAATATTATGTTTCTGTGATTGAAGAAAGTTCCTGAAGTAAATTGAAAACTTTTGATAAATAACAACTTGTATTTTTTTACTTTTGATAAATAACAACTTGTATTTTTAGTTCGATAAAACCAAAATAGAATCAATAGCTGGGGTCGCGCATACATTTTGAACGTGCTCCTTCCGTGCAATGGACTTTTAAGCTAGTATTTTGTATTTTGCTTAACTGGCTGAACAGAATAGAATGACGGAACTGAAGCCGCAGACGGAACTGGAAGAGCTGTCAAAAAGTGTCGAACGTTATTTTTTTTACATGTCCACAATGGAGTTGTACAGCTTTTTTCCTTTAAATAAATAATTTTTTTCGCAATACAAATAACCACAATATTTTTTTCCGACCCAAAAAGTTGTTTTTTTTTTTCATAAAATTTGAAACGTCAAAAGTGCCGTACGTGAAAAGTTAAAAGTTGGTCAACTCTTCCGTCTGCAGCTCCGTATGCGTCTACGTTCCGTTATGTTCGCAACATTGAATATTTAATGAATCATTTTGCAAAAAATTAATAGATAATTGTGGTGTTTTCATCGAACCAAATTTTGTAATTCAATCTTTGAAAGAGCACCTTGAGAATAAGTCACCTGGAATCAATGGCATTTAAGCAGTGGACGTACGAAAGCATGCCGATTTGTTTTCTCCAATCTTGTGCAAAGTAATTAATCTAAGTTAAGTGTAACAGAAGCAACAATACCAAAACAACTTAAGACTGCTGTACTCGTAAGACCAATTTCAATACTTCTGGTCTTTGAAAATTGCCTTGAGGGCATTTATGTTAATAGATTACAAAGCTTTATTTAAAAACACTCTATAATTAAAAAAGTCATCACGGATTTCAGAATAACCAAAATACTACAGGACAACTGCTTTGTGAATTTGCTAAAAGGTCACCATATACCTAGATTATGTTTATGGATTTCAGCAAGGCTTTTGATACTCTCAATCAGATACATAAATCTTTTAGAAGCGTTAGAAAGAATCGGGATTCGAGGTGTGATACATCAATATGCGAAGTGAAATCCAAATCGAAATCAAACATCAATAAATATCGCGTCGAAAGGTTTACAAAGAAAATAAATTTTGTTTTATACTAATTTTGTTTAGATAAGTCCGTTAAATTATATTTACTTCGAAATAAAATTTCTTCCTTCTTGTCGCTTAAGTAATTGCTTTTATTTTGTATTCAAGTGGCGCAAAAAAAAAAAATAGTGTTTTTAATGAAAGTAATTAGAAAAGTGGTACAAATAACGGAAAGGTATTTTTCTGAATTATTCTTTCCAATGCTGTTCATTCGCAAGAGAAAAGAGATTGATCCTCTTAAAAGGGTTTAACAAAAAGCTGGATTTATAAAACTATACACGCTCTGATAGTAAAAAAAAAGTTTGTTTCTAATTCTATTCAAGTAAAGCGGAGTGTACCTACAGTAGTGAAAATATACACAAATGACAATTGTTCAAAACATTCCACATGGTTCTAGCTTTTCGTAGCCAATAACTTGTGTTTCAGTTATCAGATTTCTAAGGTTGACATCTTAAAATGAAAGGAATATGTCAAACTATACATGAAAGTTTTAAATCAGCGGTGCACATGCGATTGCAAGTGGGAGTAAACCTTGCTTCAAATTGATATTTTCGAGTTTTGATCTTAGATAGAGAATGGTTTAATAAAAAAAAAAAGGACAAAATTAATATTTTTGCTAAACAAAAAAGCGACATTAAATACATTATGCACTTGAGGCCTAGAATGGTATCTAAAAAAAATATTAGACAAAATTTAAATTATAAAAATTCTTCATATTTCTGTTTTATCTGCTATAAAAAGAAAGAAAGAAGTAATTCCAATGTTACCTTATGGGTAAAATCTGTAAATTTGTATTACAATGTGGTTTTTCTTTCAGCTAAAAAAAATTGATCCCTGTGAGGGATTTTGATCCCCGACAAGTTTTTGCAATGCAAAACAAAAAAAAACATGTCTGGGATCACAGGGATAAATTTTTTTGGCTGAAAGAAAAACCACATAAGAGATATTCTTATGGAGGATTTTTTTATTCCCCGCATGAGAAAGTACCTACCAGTGAAAATAAAAATTATTGGCTTTATGTGACATAGGCTGGGGTTCGATCCCCAAACCTTCGGCTGCATTGAAATCCTACGTTCTAACTACTACGCCCCGCGGACAACTTCCATATTAAGATTTTTGTAATATACCTACCTACTGAATTTCCATTATCAACTTTAATGTATAGCAGGAAATACCAAAGTGCAAACTTTATACAACAAAAGAAACAGAATTTTGGTGTAAATAATTTCACATTCGTTTCATTGTTATTTGACATACCTAATTGAAGTTTAATGAGAATTCATGACTTTCTAAGTCCGAAGAAAAAAAAAAAAACATCTTTTGGGGGCTTTTGTAACCGTGATCAAAAATCAAAATGCTCGCTAAGTACTTTTTTACGGTCGGCATAATAACCATTGAGTGTCTCACACTTTTAATTAAGGCTACAACATTTCGGAGAATCTTTTTTTTTTTTGTTTGTTTGTTGTCTGAAAATGGAAAGAAGCACGATTAGCTGCTTATAATATACGCAATGAAAGAAAAAAGAATATACATTCTCGTTTTGAACAAAGCGGCAGTAATCTAAGAGTTATATTCCTCAGTGGCCAATTGCACTACTCATGCGAAGCATTATATACCTACCTACCTTCAGGAACAAGGGAAGCGTGAAGCGCGCATTCGTTGTTTTGCATACATGTAAGGGATTAACTTGCGGAAATAATCCCCTGCTGGAGAGTTGGACATGGTTTCCAGTTATACATCAGTGTACATGGTGTCCAGCCAGCTAGGCTAGCCAAAGCCAACTATAGGGATCGAGAAGAAGCAACAGGAAAGGTAAAAAGCTAAACTGGTTGCCAACGCTACCATCATCATCTCCAGCGTCCAGCATTCGGGATGTGCTGTGCAGAGTGCATAGCTGGATGTGACATTTAAAAAGAGTTAAAAATCAAGCAAAAAGAAGAGGAAACAGCTTTCAAAGAGTGATGTGTGCTTTCCAGACATCATATGATATTAATTTGATACGTGATACGGATTGAAAAATAATTAAAAATGAATGTTTTGCCTGCGGCCGGCAGGAAAAAAAAAAGAAGCAACACCACTTAATTGCAAGGTTACGGATCAAGATGGAAATATGTTCTCTGATGTAATAGAATACTTGGTATAGAAGCTTTTGAATCCTTTTTTTATATATTAATTCCAAAACAGCTCAAGTGGGTATTCAAGCAAACAAAACATTAACCCCATATTTGTTTGCGGTTAGGACAGAAGTCGTTATGTAGAGACTAAAAATGTCAAACGGAGTGTGTAATGAGAAAGGTGATACTGCACTGCACATTGCA
Organism: Epistrophella euchroma; assembly: GCA_947049315.1. NCBI lineage: Eukaryota > Metazoa > Arthropoda > Insecta > Diptera > Syrphidae > Epistrophella > Epistrophella euchroma. Next base: position 67,931,842 of record OX346247.1, read on the forward strand.
CAGTCAACCTGACTGAATTCACTAACATCAATATCGTTGAGTAAAATGCTCGTATGAGGCGAGTTGATGATTGGTTACAGTGCTGGGGGGCATTTTTAACAGAATTTCCTTCACGCAGTCGGTAAATTCCCTTTATATCCCACAAATATTTTCTTTTTCCCTTATTATTTCCCTCAAAAAAAAAGTTGAAAATTGGACTTGAAATGAAAAATAAAAAAATATTAAAAACTAACAAAGCACTTTAATAATTTTTATTTTTGAGAAATTAAAAAACAAAAAGACGAAAATTTTAATAATGAAATAATTTTTTTTCAAAACTATTTAAAAGAACTTGATTTAAAAAGTTACTAAAAGAATGAAATATTAGCCCTCAAAACATCCTTTAATTTAAAAAAAAAAATTTCCATTATAAGTTAACTTTTCAGAAAATACCATCTCCAGCCACAGGGGGGGGGGGGGGGGGTAGATAAAATTGTTCCCCGATAGAATGACCCAAAAATCATCTTCACAAAATGTATTACACGAAGTAGATGAAACCCTGTATATTATTAAGTGCATATACAAGTACCAAATTTGAAGCAAATCGGTCCAAGCGTTTATGCTTTATTAACTGTGGAAGTGAAGAAGCAATTTATTTCTGGATATATCATGTTTTATCTAAACACTAAAGATATCAGGTGTTATAAAATCTTCTAAGAAATAATTCTGACATTTCTTGAACTTTATTTTCACTTGTTTCGAATTAATCTAAAAAAATTGATTATAATTTTGTTGACGTGATCTTTTCCGGGTAAAATTTCAAAAATCAAAGAATTCCCACAAAATGGGTAGGTTTTTTCCTTTAGAGGTCAAAATTCCCACAAAAAGGGATTTTTCCCACGATCCCCCAGCACTGATGGGTTAGTTCGGGTATATCTTGGCTTAATTATTAAGGTGCTCATTGGATTGAGAGCCTTTAATACTTTATTTTTGTTAGTTTTATTGAAATTGGTAGTTCACTATAGCTCCTGTTTCTCGACGAGCTGTCACGTCATCAAACTTATGTTTTTGTTTGCCTATCAGTTGTTCTTGTGAACGAATAATCGTCAAACGCCAACAAAAGATTAAAAAAGTCCTGTCAAGAAGTTTTGCATACGAAACGAATGGTCACACTGAATCAACATACATAAGAAATTGATACTTATTTTAAAAATTCTGACACGAACTTCAAATTTTATGAAAACAAAAAATACTATTTGATTTAATTCGCCAGTCCATTAAACCGTAATGGAAGTTTACATTTTGAAATAACTTTTTCCCAAATAAATTCTGAATGAAAATTAATTTTCCAAATCAATAAACATATCTACAATAACGTGGCGATTTTTTTCTCAGTCAAACTTAATTATAGGATTACGTAGCTTCGTATTCAAATACGATATGAAATTCCACCAACATAATATTGCTGAATTAGCATAAGTTCCACCAATTCCTTCTACATATAAATTAACTTTCGCCCGCCCTCACAAAATATACAGCCGAAACAAATTTTCCAGGAAATCCACTCATTTGCAATGACTTTCATAAAAGCCTTTTCCTTCCGGTGATGCGGTCGGTGGTGAAAAGGTAACCATGTTTATATCCATAAATAAAACAAAAACTTAGTCATGCTCTCCGTTGTCGTCTCCATGCCATCCATGCCATCGTCGCCATCACTGTTCGACGTCGTTGTCGAAGTCGAAGTTAGCTCAAAAACGTGTGGTAAGTGTAACGCTACACCATCTAAGTTTCAAAACTAATGTATTAGACCCAGCCAAGCCACCCTGCTCGGTAATTGAATCTAGAAGACGTTAACACAGATCCTTGGTTTCGAATACAAGGGGATTGTTTTGCCCTTCGGGTGGTTTTTGATGGATGCACTTCTAAATTAAATTTTACCCTTATACTCGGTCGGTATACCTTATACGTTACGTACCACCTACACCTACATGGAATGACTTTATATACCATGACGAGGCAAGTATGCTGCAGCAAATTTGTTAATCCCTAACAGAATGCACGTGACTTTTGGGCCTTATTGGATACTAAATGGTATAAAACTTGGGTGTCCTTGCCCTGTGCGGTGCGCTTGAGCTGCGTCTTGTCGTGTCTGTGGATTCCTTTTTCGTTGGACCATAATGTGCTAGATAGCATTTGTGGAATTATAATCTTATTTCGTTTTAATTACATTGCAATTCGGTTACGGTTGTGATGAACGCAGTTTTCAGGCGTGTCCATTAAAGGTAAATTCAACATTTCACAATATATTAAATATTTCCAAAAGCTAAGATTAAAATAGGTAAATAATAATGAGGGGACGGTTTACCTTTGTTTCTATTAAATTTATACATATATTATGTTACTGTAAAAATCCGAAATAATGAAATTCTAGAATTTACCGGTAAATCCTAGAACACCCAGCATTACGGCGGCCGGCGTATAAACAGTGAGGTATTTATGGGCATGGTGCCCCCCTGCACCCCCTGGCCCACTATAGGATTTGGGGTAGGTGCGAGGTTGGGTCTATATATGCAAAGTTTCTTTTTCATTCAAAGAATCTGGATTTAAAGAAACTTTGAATGTATCCTATGTATAAACAGTGAGGTAGGATAGAATTTCATTATTTCGGATTTTTACGGTAACATATACATATATAAAGACAAACATAAGGAAACGTTAAGCCCAATTTTCAAAACGGAATTGTAAATGTATGTTTACTTGCGATATAGAATAAACAGCATTTTTATTGGCACCCTCCCAAATCAATATTTTGGAAAAAAACAAGATTTTTTTTGTTGAAATTAGGGGTTCAAAACAACTATTTGGTCAGAAACTTAGCAAAGATTAAGTTAAAAGTTTTTTTTTTTTTTGCGATAATTGCGAACATTTTCAGGAAAGATTTGATTAAAATACCTATTTTTCGTCGTTTGTTTTATATTATACATTTTTTATTTTAAATTTCTCTTTAAAAAAAATCTTAAACAAAATTGTAAAGAATTCAGTTTTCTCTAAAATTTTGTTTTCGAGTATTATAGTTGTCAAGATAACAGCCAAAAACTTTTAACACCCTCTTTTCCAAGATGGTGGCCAAATAAATGGTTTATCTATTAATATATCAGCAGAAATGTTGTTTCATTAATAACACTGTGTATTTAATTCATGAGTTAAATATATAACTCGTCGCAAACTCGAATGTATTAATATTTTAAATAGCGGGTATATTGACTGCCTTTATTTATAAACAAAAAATGGTTGTTTCATCTCTTGTCTTCAGGATAACTAAACTATATACCATGGAATAAGAATTTTCCGGACTCAAACTAAATAAGGCAATTGCTTACTGGCTCCATTTGAGTCCGGAAAATTCTTATTCCACGGTTTAGTTACCCTGAACACAAGAGCTGACAATTAAACATTTTTTGTTTATAAGTAAGCAGTGAAATTACATAATTCCATGATTTCTTTTAAATAACAATAATAATTCTACCTACTTTGGCATCACTTTTTATGCTCCTTTAATTTGGAAACAGTGACAAAAAACCTGTCAAGAATACACTTATCTTTAACCTTCGCAAGTAAATAAGAATATTTTTGAGCCAAAAACGTTAAAAACTGTGACGGACAAAAAGAACAATGATTTTAAAGTATAATTTTTAACAACAAATGAATAATATATAGGTTTATCAGTTTATAAAGATATGATTTTTATAAAAATAAAATGGTCTTGTGTGCAAAACGAAATTTTAAAATGTGGTAAGCTCTTTATTTTTGGCCCCCTTCTTTGATTGGAATATACTTATATTTATCCCCCGATTAATAAACGAAACACATCAGAATGACAAGAATTAAACATCTGTAAACTTGTAACTTATTATTAATAAATGTGTAATAGTCTGTGACATTTGATAGCAACGTGTAAAAAAAAGTTAAATAATGAAGATAATTTTTTTTTTAATTTATGTTCAACTAAAACGTTTATTTTCTACTTTTTCCTATAGTAAATAAAAGCCCTTATAGAGACCTTCCTTGGTCTCCAGACCCCAACAGCTCAATATTTATGGTGTGCTTCTCTCGATAGTCCAATTTCATGAGGATATTTTTATTTAAAAAAAATGTATTTATGTGTTTTTACTATCGAAACAAAACTCCTCACCACCACCACCGGACAGTTTCCCGGATGTACAGTTGAGCATTAGTCCAGCCCTGAGTATGTGTATGAAAAACTTGATTTCCAAATCATAGTTCATAGGATAAAAAAAATATTTTGAAATCTAAAAAAAAATATAAAAAGCCTTTTAAATGTCCAACAGCCAAGTTTGAAGAAAATCGTTTAATGTAAAATAAAATAAATAAATAAAGAAACGTACATACAAACATTATGTAGTATAATATTCATTTGAAATTAAATAAGATTGACTAATGGGTGGTTAATATAATTTATGTTTATTTTCTTTTAAATAAAATCTACCTGTTAATGGGTGCTCAATGGCAATGCCCATCATAATTAAAAGCTTTTTGCATTAAATTTGTAGTAAACATTAATGTTCTAAAATTCAATTTGGTATGAATTAGTAATGTGAATTGTATTTCCTATATAAAATATTTAGCTTTAGAGAAATGTATATAAAGCTCACGGTGATATTAAATTTTGAACATTTTACGACACAACGAAAATGTATAACATAAACCTACAATATACATAAACCTACTTATACATTTCAAAATAAACAAATCAATATTGCTTATGTACGTAGAAATTTGACGTTGTCATAGTTTATATAGGCCAGCACGTGTGTTTATAAAATGAATTTCAAAATCAAATTTTGCAAATATTGTTTGAAATAATTATGAAAGGCATTATGTTAACAGCGAGTACCTACTTGTTTTTCTGTTGGTTAGTTTTTAAGTACACCTTGAACGTAAATTAACAAAATGGGATTCAAGGGCGTATGTGGATTTCGACTAGGGTGAGAGGGGGTGAGGGGGGGGTGGGGGTTAAACTTACATTTATATCGGTGGTAGAAAGAAGCTCTAGGGTATGGTTTCTTTCGTTTTTTTTTGTATCTAGTTTTTTGTTTTATTATTTCGTTTTAGTTGTTTCGCATTTTGTTGTTTCAGCATTTTAATCAAAATATTTTTCAAATACTTGGTTTATATTTGTTTCGAAAGCAATTCATTCAGTAAGTTTTTAATTAATTTCGCCTTTTATAAGGCGTTTTTCTTTTATAGCTCTGAGCAGAGCCTGAGCGATCCGAGTAAGCTCTGAGCAGAGTATGATCATCAGAGCTCTCAGATTTAATTATGAAATATGTCTGAGCACCGAATTGCCATATCTGTCAAATCACATGGAAATTGTATGAAGTTCGCTGTGCTCAGCTATTTGCTCGGTCAATTTATTCTGAGCTAATGGAGCAAGCTCCGAGCTAGCTCTGGTTTAAAAAAGAAACACAAGTTGAGCGCTCTGATATGTCTGAGCTTAAAAAGAAACACTGATTTTTTTTTGACAGCTCCGTGCTTTGCTCTGAGTTACAAAAGAAAAACGCGTATTATTTAGTTTTTCGATTATTTCGGTTTTTGTTCATTTCGATTTCGATTACTTCGCCAAGGTTTGTTTCGTTTTTATTTTTTTTATGTAAAAAAATAATGCCCTTAAAAAATAAAAACGAGACAAACGATGGCGAAGAAGTTATTGAAGCAGTTGAATGTTTTTAATTTTACAGATTGCTAAACTTTTGACAAAACTTTTTTTTTTTAAATTATTAATACAAACCACATGCACGTTACCCATATTCCCATATTGTAATAAAAATAATAAAAAATAAACAGAATTTCATAAATAAAATTAATTTAATTAAAACAAAATAATATTTGTTCATTTAAAAAATACATAAAAAAACATAAACAAAAAATAAATGTGAATACATTCATTTTTATTTATATTTGAAGCTAAGGGAAGGCTTTAAATGGGCCAATATCTTTATTAGAAAAATGCGAAATAAACCGGTAGCAAAATAACTTTGATCTAAATAACTTATTGCACTTTTAACGAAATTGCAAAACGAGTAAAAAGAAGAGAAAAAGAAATGCGAAGTGATGGCGGGGCGAAGTGATCGAAAAACAAAGTAAAATAAAAACAAAGTAAAACTTATCGAATTAAACAAAAATTATTATAAGAAAAGTGAAACAACAAAATGCGAAGTAAAGCATCCCTCTAGGACTGTCTCAGATCCAGATGGATATGGGACCTTTTCATAATAAGTGCATATACACATACATACGTATGCAATTTTCAGTTAGAACCCACAGGTATTAAAAAGCAACGACTTGTCAAAATTTCATGAAATTTATTTAATTAGTCACAATATTACATTGGCTTTAAAAACAATTTAAGGGCGAAAATATTTAGTGGTAGTTGATGGACAGTAACATTTTTGCTGTAAGCTAGTGTGTTATTAAGAACTTTTCTTAAATTATTGATTAATTTAAAATTTTTGGCGTAAAATTTTAAACAGCCTGATGTTAAGTTAATAGCGTGATACAACTTAACAATTTCTAACTTTAAAGCTCTTTACTAAAATATTCTTAGTTTTAAACATTTTCTAACTAGTATCATACTAACTAAACACGCCTTAAACAGTGACTAGTTCATCTATTTTTTGCAATTGTAGCTGTCAAAATGACATTTAGATTTAGTATGATACTAAAAAGATAAAATAGGCTTTTGGCGCTTTTAACTTTAGTAAAATGTTAAAAAGATAAATCGATGTCACCTCATTTAAAATTTGGAACAGCCTGTTTTTAACTTAGCATCATACTAAAAATGCTTTAACATCATACTAAATCGTCTAAAATTTTGCGCCATTGTGTTTATTTTGTTTTACTAACTGAATCTCATTTATTAAGACAAATATTTTTTAAGCCACATTGCTATAACTTTTGACGGAAACCTGCTTTTGTAATATGAATGGTCTGCGTAAACGTAAATAGTTGTAAAATGTATGTATCTGAATTTTATTATTATTATGAGATTTCAACGACTTTAGGAAGTGATGACATTTCTGATTTCATCAAACAAGTTAAGATCATAAATTTACTCAAAGATTTTTTTTTTTAATTTTTTTTGCAGATGATGCGATCGAAAATTTCCAAATGAAGTAGATATACAAATTTCTTGTATACATTTGGCACACTGAACACAATTTCTGAATTCAAAATAATTCGCAATTTTTACTTTGTTTTGTTAATATGGAAGAAAATAATATCTTATAACTAAACATTTTTCTGTTATTTATTCTGTAACATTTATGCCCCCTTTATTTGTACTTCCATCTGATGGCTATTTCTGAGAAATATATGAGTTTGTAACTAAATTTTATATGTTTTCCTAATAAAAGAATGTTTATTAAAGCTTTGCTGAGTAAGCTTCTGAGAAATTGTATCTAGGATACTTTTGTATTAAAGATTATTTTTGTTAAACAAAATTTTCTAGGGAAAAGAATCTTAAGTTTTGGTGTGTATAGGTAGATTTTTCATGGCCCAGGAGTGTTTTTGTGTATGTATGGATAAGCATTTAGAACTATATTTGATTTGACTTACGAATACAAAATCTAGATAGAAACTGAATGCTGTGGAATGAATTGCAGGAAGTCCAGGTAAATGCAGGAATTTATCCAAATCATAAATAGATAAACAGAGCCCGAAGAAACTTTTATATTTGAATTGGAATAATGTAGTATGGTCATTGGAGAACCAAAATTTCAAAGGGTTCAATGAAGGACACGTTCCGGACAAGACTTATAAATGTAGGCATATTATCCAAAGCATGTGGAATATCTTGTCCCAAAACAAAAAAAAATAAAAGCCGGGTCCGAACGATAAATTTCCTTTCGATTCTGAATAGTAGTAGGTAGTAGTAGTATTGAGTCAATTTTAAAAGGTTATTAATAAGGTTCTGTCTATTTCGATGGATTTGGGACGACAGATTTCAAATAAAGATATACTTTTCAAATTTCTATCCAAAACATTGTCGTAATGCGGGGCTTATGAGTTCCGATTTACTCTGTCAAGAAAGTCACATAGCTTTAGATTTATGTATTTCAATGAAATGTTGACACATTGAGACTTAATAATCTTTTAACTAGTAAAGCTTTAAAATACTTCAGTATTTTGAGTTTATCTAGTAATTTTAAGAATAAGGGCGTATAAAATCAAAAGTATTTTAATGTACAAAAAAGGTCTTTTTATTGGCCAATGCTTAAGTGCAAAAATAAAAAAAAAAAGAAATAAAAAATCAATTATGGACAGGGTGAACAAAAAATTCATTCAAAGTAGGGGTTTTTTACAAATTTCAAACAAACAGCCGTTACTCGATAACCGTTATGATTCGGTAAGAACAAGTAACTAAATTCTGAGAGGTCATGACCTGGCCTATCACCATAATAATTTTGGACCATTCTTGCCAGGACACCCTGTATAAATAGCCTTAAATAAATTTTGTGGTACCATTTTCTCAAAAGGTATTTGACCGATTTCGATAAATTTTATGTGGTTGGAAAGCCACAATTGTAGAGATGTGCAGAATATAATTGAGAAACGCATTTGCACATAGTGGGTCATTTTTGTTTTTGTACTGTCGAGCACTGCATGCATATTTAAAAAAAAAAAATAAAAAAAAAAAAATGGTTTTTTCCTTCAATATTTTCAAACAAATTGTTTGCGAAATTGAAAGTTTTCTTCTTCCTAGATGTGTCAGTTTTTGTTGGCCAAGTTTCGGCCATGGGACGATACTAGTTAAGTCGTAATGAGTCAGCATTTCATTGAAATAAATATGTACATAAATCTATGTGATTTCTTCGAGGTGAAAGTCGATCACAAAATTTTCTTAAGTTGCGAATATGAGAGAAGAAAGCTCAGTCCACACTAAGGGTTAAGCCCATGTTTCACAGTTGAAGCAAGTATCACTTAACTGGCCAATATGTGATATAAATGCTCAGGGCACACTCACCTGAATGGGATTCGAGGAGCTCAATATTTAATAACATGAAACCATCACAAAAATCCTAATTTCAAATAACTTTAAACAACCTTGCACTTTATTTCATCTTTTGACAGACTTTTTTAAGCAATACATTATTTTATTTCTTGTTTTTTTTTTTTATATTTAAAACCACTTTGCATTGCTTTCTCAGCCAAAATATTGACTGCAAAAAAGTGTCCAGTAATTCGAACACCTTCGTGGTTCGAATTAGGGTCGGTCTTTAACAAGATCCAATTGATATAATTTTCGGATCGCGACTTTGATTTCATTTTACTGTCTATAGCTTCTATTAAGTTCCAAGTGAATGAATATAACACAACAAAAATTTTAAAAATATAAAACAAATTTTTTATGAAAACCACTTATTTTTCACTAAATCATCTTACTGCCTGAACAGAACGGAGACGGAACTGCAACTGGAGTCGCAGCTGAAATAGCTGTCAAAATATTGGATACCCACAAATTCAACATAACGGAACGTAGCCGTAGTCGCACGCGGAAGAGTTCACCAACTATTAACTTTTCACGTGCAGCACTTTTGACATTTCAAATTGTATGAAGTAAAAAAAAAAAACAGCTTTTTGAGTCGGCTTTGTTTTTCTTCAAAATACTGTCAAAGCTGTACAGCTGTTTTGTTGGAACGTCATAAAAATAACGTACGACACTTTTTGACAGCTCTTCCAGTTCCGTTTGCTGCTCTAGTCGCAGCATTCTGTTCCAGACATTAGGCAATGATTGACCGCGTTAGGGTGGCACTCAGATAGCCTATCTGAGATATGTTAGTATCTGATATGTTTTCGAACGAAAGAGCAGGATAGGTCAAAACAGCTGTCAAAAGCCAAATTAAAGTTTAATTTTTACTCGAATATTTTGTTAATTTCATTCCAAATTACACTGAAATGCATTTTAAGCCATATTTATAATATTTTATTCATTTACAAACAACGAAAAACCAACAACAAACGGCGCGACACCAGCAAACCAAAAGTCAACTGCAAACGTAATCAGATGCTTCTCAAATTGCCCATCGGATAGTTTAGTATAGCAAAAATTTTCGGTTAGCTTGAGATTTGTTTCTGACAACAGCTGTTTGGTTCATCAGCTGAATCTTTCTATAGATTTCCAACAACACAAACCTATCCGGATAGCTTTGGATTGCCGCCCGAATGTGCTCATTTAGTCTGAAGACGGTACTATGTGCTGAACACAGCTGACGCTGATATTAAATAAAAATAAGTGGTTTTCATAAACAAACAATTTTTTTTCTATTTTTAAAATCTTCATCAAGAATTAAAGATTAACAAAATAAATAAAATAAAATAAAACAACATAGTCTATGATAATTCTTTTGAAAGGATTCAGAAACATTTCGACGACCTTTTTTAGCAAATTTAAACTCTTCAATTCGCTACACAATTCATTTATTCTCAAATAGTATAGGAGCTAAAAAAAAAACTACGTGTAAATCACACGCCACACCAATGAATGAATAAATATATTTAAGTGGGTGAAGTTGAAGTATCTAAAGAATGCAATGAATATGTTTTCTAATTAACACCATTCGTGTTCAACGAGCTCAAAAAAAAAAGGTGAACAAATTGCAAACATGTATCGAGTGCAAATACCAATGTCAGGCAATTATTTCCAATATATTTTTATACATGTGTACATGTATCCACTTTCAGCCATCCATGCGATCCAAATGAAGTGGAAATTTAATTCGCGTGTATAAATAAAAAGTCTGGTCTGGTCGTAAACTCAAACTTCATGAAAAGGAGTCATGTTATAGTTTTTTTTTCGCAACTGATCTAAATTTAAAAAAAAGTTTAACAGATTACTTCAACACGTAACAGTATTTAAATTATATTTATTTTTTTTCGCTAAAAACGTTAAGTAATCACACAAAAATACTTTAAAATTTAACAAAAAATCAAAATTAAGGAAATGTTTTGGATAACTTACGTTTGCAAACTTTACGGTGGTTAACAGGTTTAGATGGATCACGGTAGTAGCCTTCTTTGCAATAATGACAATGCCGGCCTGTGGTTGAGTGACGACAATTCAGGCAAACTCCTCCAGATATTCGACCAGACAGTTTGAATAGTTCCATATTGAATCGGCATTGCCGGGCGTGTCCATTACAATTGCACACTGAAAAATAGAGAAAATAATTTTTAATTTTTAAAACTGAAAATAAGCTATTCGCAACAGTAATAAATATGTTGTTTTAAACTAAAATTGATATGTAGATAAAAAAATTCGGGCTCAAGAAAAGGTTTTACCTTCAAGGACTTATTAATTTTTTTTTGGAAGTGTTTGACTAAATAAATGCCAATGTATACATGGTGATTCACTAAAGGTGTGACAAAAAGCTAGAGCGTGTAGATTGAGTCGAGACAAGAAAAGAATTGTATTGGAGGGGGTTCTATTTCCTCCCGTTTAGGCGGGAGGGGCAATTTTCTAAAAAATCGAATGAAAATAGAAAACAAAAATCATAAAAAGACAAAGGCAACACTTCTAAAGTCGTGCTATACTTTTTTTTTAAGCCAGAAGTCCGTTCTTTTATTATGTTTTTAACTCAAATTATTTGAGAGAACAGTTTTTGAAAATTTAATTTTCAAGCTCAAAATTTTGAAAAAAAATAATGTTCAAGCTAGTTTTCTTTTTTTCCAAAATTTTGCGATATTAAATAATATTTTTGTTTTCAATATTCGACGTACCTAGTTTCTATCAATTTCTATAGTCAAATACTGAAGGGCATGCTCAAGTGTTTTATAGTATGTTCCCACTGAGTCTGAAATTGCAAAATTTCGGGAACTAAATTTCAAAATTACGCAAAGTGTTCAGACCGAAAATGAAACAATTTCGTCTGACAGCTTACATTGGAAACCATTTTGATCATTGAAGTATTAAAATTGATTTTTAAAGAAAGTTTTAAAAACTATTTTTTTGACTAAGAAAATTCACTGAATAATTTCCTTCATTTTGATAACAAAATACTCTCAACTTGACTTAAAACTGAAAAAAAATATTAAAAAACAACGGTAACCATCACAACGGCATGCGGTTCTTTTAGTAAAAAGTTTTTCAAAAATTAATTTTCAAATTTAAATTTTTGAAAAAAAAAAATTAAAAAATTGTGTTCAAACTGATTTTTTTTCAAAATTTTACGTTATTAATTAGTGTTTTTGTGTTGAATATTCAATGTTGCCATCAATTTTAAGTCAAACACTAAGGGTGGCCGCACATTGGATGCGTTATCGTACGGATTTTACTCGTGCTAATACGTACAAACAGGCACAAACAATCCCAACCTTCTAAGTACTATGGGAGTGCGCGTACTAGACATTAGGGTGACAAAGCAAACATGAAAATTTCGGTCTCGGAATTCTGTTTGTGGTGTCTCTTTGTTGTATTTTAGGGACCAGTTATAGCGATCAGTAAAATACATCAGGAAAAGTTGAAACATTATTAAATTAAATATTTTTTCTTGATGGTCGGTTATACTAAACAGGAAAATTACGCCAATAGACAAGCCCACCTCCAAATTTTCCGTTTCCGAAAAACTTTTTTCTTTACAATCCTCAGCGTTGCCTCCTGAAATAAATTTATACATATGTGCCATATTTTCTGAAAAAAAAAAAAATCGTTCCATTATTCGTGCCATATGAAAAATCACAATTTGGAAAAACTGTAATTAATTTTATTACGGGGTGTAGTACATCATATAAAATCAAAGGAAATAAAAAAAAAAGAGTTTCTGTCAATTTCATTAATTCAATTTTCATGTCAATTTTCATGTCAATTTTCAATAAATTTCTTTTGAAATTTGCTTTATTTTATGTGAAATTATGAAAATAAAAAACTTGCCATATTGAAATTTTGTGTGTCACCGTGCCAAGAAAAAAAATTATTGTGTCAAAAAAAACACGATCGTGTCACTTCGGAAATGCTGAATCCTGTCAGCGGGAACAAGTACAAACCATTAGAATGACTTGTTCAATTTTGTTTGAAATATAGCAAACAACTGGCATGAAATATGAATTCGCACCAGGAAAACAATTGAATACATTTTTAAGAAAAAATAATTGAGAAATTGAAAATTTCAACTCCCCAAATTTTTTTTTTTAATTTGTAGCATTTTTATTTCGAAAAGAATGATAACATTGTAAAATTTACATTAGAAAATTTTTCCTGACACGTTTTCCTGATTGCTAATAGGCTAGATGCATACTGAGGCGCGTATGACGTGACCTGACGCGTCATGTCGTTACCCGCATATTGAATCACGAGTCTCGTGTCAATATTTTATTGAAAACATTATTTATATTGAAATTGATGTAACAACAAGAACATAAATGGAAAATTCAAATTTTTCTTCTGTTATCTTTAATTCAAAAATAAAAAAAACTCACAAAAAACTATAATATTGTTTTCGTAGTAAGCAACCTTTTTTTTATTTTTCAATTTTAACTGACAGTTTGTAATTTTTTTGACAGGAAATAAATAAAAAACCTGCTCATGCAAAGTCTCGCAAGGAAAACTGTGTTTCAATCACTGCGTCACGCGTATTTTGTAAAACGAGCGTCAGGTCAATTGCGCTGTTCAATTGATTTACATATACATAGGTATTGTTTACAAAAATTCGTGCTGTGCTGTGTCACGACACACGCGCTGGTCGCGTCTTAATATGCGCCTAGCCTACCTGGCCCTTTACTCAAAAATGGCCACAGATTTGTATTTAAGAAAAAAAGTTAACTTACTGGCTGAACAGAATAGAACGACGGAACTGGAGCCGCAGGCGGAACTGGAAGAGCTGTCAAAAAGTGACGTACGTTATTTTTTTTTACATGTCCACAATGGAGCTATACAGCTATGAAAATATTTTGAAGAAAAACAAAAGAATATTCTTGTGTACAAGCTCAGAAAGCTCAGAATTCACATTTTTTGTTTCCAATAATTTTCCTTTTAATAAATAATTTTTTTCGCGATGCAAATAACCACAATATTTTTTTCCGACCAAAAAAGTGTTTTTTTTTTTCATACAATTTGAAACGTCAAAAATGCCGTACGTTAAAAGTTAAAAGTTGGTGAACTCTTCCGTCTGCGTCTGCAGCTTCGTATGCGTCTACGTTCCGTTGTGTTCGCAACATTCAATTTGCGTGTATTCAATATTTTGACAGCTATTCCAGCTCCGGCTCCAGTTCCGTCTGCGTCACCATTCTGTTCAGCCAGTTATGTAGCCGCTACCTTTTTGGTTCTTTTTTTTCCGAAAAATGGTTAAATATCTTTACATATATTTTCGCTTTTCTATATAAAATTAAGCCAGCACTCAAAGCCTAATTTCCATTGGCAAAATAAATCAATTTATTTTTGATTTGGATCTGTCAAAAAGACAATTTCCTCTATTTGCGTTCCATTGGGAAAAATAAACTGATTTATTTTTTGATTTTAAATCATATTTGCAAATCTAAATTTTTCGGCAGATTTACACCTCATTGTACTAATACCTACCAACATAAATCCAGATGTCAGTTTGCAAATGCTTTTTTTTTTTTGATATTTCGATTTTGAAAATTATGTTGAAAAATGTGGAAAATAATTGCTAATAAATAAATGGTAGGAGTTTAAAAAGAACCGGCAACTTTTTCAAGTTTATATTTCTCTACTAAAAGTAAATCGAGGGATGAAGAAATATTGACATAGAAGCAGCAATGCACAAATACAGTGACAACAATAAATCAGTTTAAAATTTTGTTCCATTCGCCACAAAATAAATCAATTTTTTGATTGAAATCTTAATTTACCAATGGAAAACCCCATAATTATGTTTCAAATAAGCTCATTGAAATCTAATAAACAAAGGGCAGTTTTGTGACCTGTGGTTTTTCCGTACTTGGCTTTAATTTTCATTTCCCGTTTGTTTGTTAAAAACGAGGTAGGTATACAAATACACGGATGTTCTGTCCATTTCGTTTAAATATAATAAACAAACACTCAAATCGTATAATGTTCGGTCTTAAATCTTTCGTTAACCTCCTAACGACAACAAGTATTTAATTAGGAACGCACTTGCTAGTTGCAAGTGGTAGCTGATTTTTTCATTATTATTAGATACACATACATAAATGTGCTTGTGCATTGCATGTGCATAACTCAAACACTCTTGACTTTGCTGGCTTGTATACAGGAGTCACCAGACGACAGTTTTCTTCACGTTGTCATGTCACCTGCGCTCGTTCTTCATCACACCACCAACAGTGTTGCGCGTATCTAATCACCATTAGAGCCACTTTATTAGCCTCAAAGTTTATTTGCAAACATCGCTCGTTTTACTCGAACGAGCATGAATAGCAAGCAATCTGAGCATTGCTGCCCCACCTGCTGATGCTGTTATGCTAATTCCATGTCAAATGCATCATGCTGCGACACTTGTGCGTGTGGCGTTTGCAGGTGACATTGTACACGTTAAATTAAATGACTGCCTCTGCCATAAAGTCAACTAATAAACTGATTTACAACATGATTGTGGTAACATCATTCATATTAATATTTTTGTCAAATTCCTTTTAAACAACAAAAAAGAAACACACATCATATGCTTAAAATTGTTCTTAATCTTTATCATTCCGATGCAATGCATCCAAAGTAGGTACTTCTTGATTGTGTTGTGATGATGGTTCAGTTTCGCCATCACATTCAAAAATGCACCAAAAGTCATAAAAAGTGTCATAAAAACTTGCATAAAACTTTGTGGTTAGTCTTGGGTAATATCATCCCACAGATGAAACGCTAACTGCCGTCAGCGGTTTTGCACGTGTTAAACTCATTTGCATATAGAACTTCAACTTAAGTTTTGAATAAAAAAAAAGAAGAAATTAATAACGTGTAGTATGAAAGGAGTTTTGAGTGAGGTGTCTGCATGCTAAGCAACGTCCTCATAACTCAACACTCCTTCTTAACAAGGTATTAAATTTTATGGATATGAATAAATTTTGGTTGTCTAAGGGTCGAAAAAGTCGTGTGGTAACTAATTTGTATTAGTTTTAACACCTTTTAGTTTTAGGAAGTGATTAGAGAAATGCCAATTAACATCAGTTTTGTTTAAAAAAGTACGGTCTCTGCAGCTCTGCAAGGCGAGGCCCCTTCATGCACCGTTAAAGAGTAGTATGAAAAAAGTGAAAAGTAATACACAAAAATGTTTTTTTTTGATGTGTAAACATCAATATTGGCGGCGCTAGGGTAAGCTGAAATCATATAGGCATTACGTGTAGCATCTCACACATTACGGTCATGTTACACGAGCATTTAACGATAGATTGCATTATGTATTTAGCCATTGGATACGTTTAGCAGCAATTTTCACTCGTGCGAGTACTGGCACTCCAATGGGTCTTGCGTATTCTTACTTATCTGAGTGTGTGTATACTTACGTAAGCATACAAAAAAAAGAACTAAAAGGTATGTCGATCGCTACATCAAGTGGCTGAAAGCTGTAAGCCGAAACCACCCGATTCGCGTAAATTTGCTTGAGCTATCAATCGCTTGAATTTACTTACTTGCGTGAGTAAAAATAACTCCCACTTAAACCACAGCCCAATGTAACAATTCTAAATGGAATATTGCTATGGCTATTAAGAGGCACCAGATTGCAAAATAATAATAAAATTGGTCCAGATATTAAAAAAGATATAAGTAATTAACACAAAAATAAGGCAATTTAAAAAAAAAATAAAAACTCTTTTTCCATTATTCGTGTTTTTTGGAAAAAACGTGAAATAAATATTGTTAGAGCGGTTTTTGAGAAGAATTGAAAATAAAAAACTAAATCGCATTATTCTTTCCCACATTTATACATAATAAACTTCTCTTCCGAGGAGTTGACAAAACCTCCTAGAGTATCTCATGTCATAGAAAAGTGCCACTCACATTAGCCGTTCAGATTGGGCAATACCTTGTAGGTCCCCTCCATTCCTGCAGACATGTACACCGGAATGGTTAAGAGTTGTAAGTCACTAGGCCCTAGTTCTTAATGAGCTGTTGTGCCATCAAATTTTTTCATTTATTTACTCCCTGAAAAAGAATTAGAAAGATTTGGCGCCCAACGTGGGGGTTTTCGACCAAACTAATTCCCTAAAATGAGAGTTTCCAATCTTTGTATCTCTTGTAGCTAGATAATTACAGGAAACTCTTTAAGCTGCATCATTAAAACGAGCACCGCACCACGCAACGTTCGATTTATTTTAATAACCCACTCTTTTTTTTAATGCGTTTAAACTACCTAAATCATTTCATTTTTATCAAACAAAAAGATCTGCCTACTGTGCTACTCTACTCTGCAAGCACTCTGATGAAACGACAGTTGACACTCATTAAATCTTATCAAATACCGAACATTGATAGTTGTTTTTTATTTGTATATTTTATTGACAATCTAATAGTCGCAGACAAAGACCTGCAAATTACAACAAAACGTTGACAAAACTTCGAAATGATTTATAAATGTCATTATGGTCGTTGATTTTACGACTTGTTGTTTTATGTTTAGGTGAAAAGCGTTTTTTTCTGTGTTTTTTTTTTCTATGACAGCTCACTCGGCCTTAAGATTGTGTTGGTGATTAAATATTCATGAATTTCTAAACAGTAATTAAGTTATTTAAAATCTCAGCCCCGTCACTTGAAATTGGACTTGCTAAAGTATTCATCGGGATAATTAAAAAGACCCATAATAAAATGAGATTTTAATTTATTAAGAGTTGTCTGCATTCTGAAGAGGGAATTGAATTAATTATTTTCATTTTACTGCTTTTTAGAGATTGTGTCAGAGTAAAACGCAGTTATATACAAGCTATAATATGCCATGGCATCTATGTATCTATTTTTGTCTACAAATAGGTACACTGAAAAGTATACTTTAAGATTGTTTATGTTTTGATAAATACAAAATCTGCAAACAATTTGTTGGTTTAATTAAAAAAAAAAATTAAATCGAACAAAATCTTTTCATCTTTAATGTAAACATTGCGAACGTTTGTTTAAAATCATTCAAGGTTTATAGTTTGTGGATTTCTATTTTTCATTTTTTTAACGTTGCGATTCAAGGTCTGTTTAGAATGGAAAGTATTGAACTCAGTAGCAATGTCAACATTCTCGTACTTATGACAAAATTCAAATGTACCTACAATAAATAAAGATGAATGATAAAAACGCTACAGATATCTTGAATAAACAAAATGTTCCGCCCGAAAACTAAACATTTTAATTCAAATGCTGAGGTAGGTACTCTAATCTTAAATTGGAATAGGGTATACACTTTAAGTCTATAGTATAGACAATCATGTCTTTGTTTATTCAAGACTATGGTCTTAAAAAAGTGTATTATTATTCGAAGGTACAATAATTAGGTTTAGTACTTTAAACTCAAATTAGAGGGAGATCTTAACTGACTCTTGTGGATAAAAATAATTGTGTGGGTACAGTGAATACTTCGAGGCTTAATTTTTTTGAATTTTAAATAGAAGGTGCAGTTATTAACTCAAAACGTTGCGACATTGCTATTATTATATAATAAGACTCTTACAGCCTAACGCTAGTACCGGTACTAGTCCTAAAGTTAGTACTCAAATCGGTATCAACACATTTCACATTAGTCCTGTCAAATTGCTACCTAGTACTAGTTAGGACTTGGTTTAAGCTAGGACCTCGAAATCGACAGTCTAGCAGGTTAATAATCAAATCGGGCAATTAATTTCATTTAGTTTGACCATTTCTTGTTTGTTTTTTCTGAAGAAATAGGTAATAAGTAGGTTTTTTCAATTTTGTGTAATCGGTGATGTTCTTGTGTAGAAAATGGATTCAGTTTCTGGTGGTGACAATTTGTTCGTCCGAGAGATATTGCTCAATTTTGACAACTTCTTGGCCATTTCTTTTTTTTTTTAATAAATGTAACATAAGAGCGTTTTTTTTTTTAATTATATTGGTTTTTAGATTTTCAACTTTGGATAAAAGCCAGCAACATTTTCAAAGTTTAAAGTGGCTGCTTATGCATTTTACCGATTCCTTGACCCTTGGCGTAACCGGAAAATATCATTGGCGGACTAAACGTTGTTAACAAATGGACCGGAATTGATGCTCGGTCCAATATTTGCATTAGGCGCACACATTTTGAAGCCGGCGAATTTGGTTATCCCATTAGTAGGTCCGTGGTCAAACGCGAACACGCAAAACTTAATTCAAAATACTACGAAAAGTCGCAAATTCGGCGAAATCATTACCACAAACACAAATTAGATATTCACATATTTTGAATAAGAAGAAATTTAATGCAACACACGACAATATTATAATTATTATATTCATATTCTAAACAAACAAAAAACATAATAAATAAATCAGAGACAGGTAAATTCTGTCAAAAATTAATTAAAAACTTCACAAAAACTGAAGTAAATGTTAAATAAATATCAAAATAATTTTAAAAATGTCAAAATCAGTATTAGACCAGTTTTGGACGTATTAGGTTCTTAGTACCGCTGTGTGAACTTAGATCGGGTACTAGGGATGTGAAGAAATGCTTAGGTACTAACTTTTCGTTAGGACCCAGTACCAGAGCTCTAGTACCTGGTCCAGCTAAAACGGGTTCTAAGCCAGCTTAGTACCTATGTGAAGAAATTGGGCGTTAAATAAACTAAAATCGTAGTGTCGACATGTGGCGGGATCTAGGTTGAAGATGCCAGGACACTTGATATTTTAAGTTTTTCCAACGTTTAGCTATAACAAAGCAAGGTTTGTTTTGCACAATCTAACCTACTGAAATGAAGCCATAACATTTTTCGTCCGTGAAAAAAATATAATCTGCACCCTCCGTTTTTCAAAAATGGTATAACGAATTCTTTAATTCTTCTTTAATTCGTTATTACTTAAAAAAAAAAAAAAAAATCCGTTGACCGTTCGATTTTTTTTTTTTTTGTTGAGGCTTATTAATAAAATATATATTTTTAAACATAGAATGCATTTGTAATTATCTCGGATGCATCTCAAATTAAACAAATAAAGACTACAAAAAATTTAAAAAACCATTGACGAACTCTTCTATTGCATAAATAAAAGGAATTTATTTCAAAAAATAATCCAAGATAACTTTGAGGAAATGATGCAATATGAATTTGGGTTTTCATATAAATTCTTAGGCCGACAGGCAGCAGCATTAAGCTATTAAAGTTTAATTTTGAGTGGCCACATGGGGCCAGTATGTTAGTTTTATAAGTTATTGATAAGGAGGCTAGTTTATGTGAGCTTTTGTCTAGCTTTGTTAGTTATAAGTTTAATGAAAAATAAAAATTAATAATAATAAAAAAAAAAAATAGTGCGTATATGACTGTCACGACGAAGGTCGTTGGATCGAATCCCCAGCTGCTGCCAACTATAAAAACAGAAATGTTTTTATTTTTTTTTTATGGGGAGAAATGATTAAAAGGGCTTTATGAAATCGGCAATACATGTATGTCCCTTTCTATTCATAAAATAGAGAGTCGTCAAAAAAAAAAAAAAACTGCTATTATAGTCGTATTTATAATAAACGTTGTCTAACTCTTCACAGGCTTCCAAGTTATAAATCCTAAACAGTTTCAATTATTGCTAGAGTGATCTAACTTCTTATTTTACTTTAGAAAACGTAACCGATTGTTTAAACCTTTTGACAAATGTAATATTCTTTGTTATTAAATAGAGGATATTTCTGACTCTTTCGAAGTACTTAGAGGCTGTCTAACTAGTCAACCATCTAATAAACACGCCTGCTAGATTTTAACAATTTTAGTCCAATTTTTAATTTTTTTTTAATTCATTTTGGACTAAAATTGGAAGAATTTGGCACTGTTGGGGAGCAAACGAATGTATGTAAATATTTTTCCAATTTGAAGCGACAGTTGTCAGGTTCTACTTAAGGTAAAATTTAGAACACAACACAGTAATTCGTTTGCATTTAAAGATGTTTGTTTACACTTGATATTTTTCTGGGAGTTCTAATCCAAACCCGGGAAAAAAGCTGCCCCAACGGGACAATTAAAGTTATGCCTAAAATCCGGAACGTCCCGGGTAAGCCGGGACGTCTGGCAACGCTAGTTGTAAGTCACTTCAATAGGCCCTGATTTTTCACGAGCTGTTATGCCACCAATTTTTGGTTGTTGACTCGGTTATTATCTCTTGACGTTGGGCTTTACCCCTAAGGTCAATTGGCTTTAATCCAGTCTATTGTATTTTTACTTTTATTTTCTTTTCTTTTCTTTTCTTTTCTTTTCTTTTCTTTTCTTTTCTTTTCTTTTCTTTTCTTTTCTTTTCTTTTCTTTTCTTTTCTTTTCTTTTCTTTTCTTTTCTTTTCTTTTCTTTTCTTTTCTTTTCTTTTCTTTTCTTTTCTTTTCTTTTCTTTTCTTTTCTTTTCTTTTCTTTTCTTTTCTTTTCTTTTCTTTTCTTTTCTTTTCTTTTCTTTTCTTTCCATTTTTGAAATATATCGAATTTTCAAACAAATAATTTGGATTTTGTTTTTAAATATAATTTTTTTTTCTAATATTTTGATTTCCAATATTATGAAAACTTATTAGAATGCTTTAAAATGAACATTTTTCGTGAAAAGAAATTAACTTTTTCAAGAGATTCTCTTTTCACTTCTTCACATGACATTTCCCTTTTGAGAAAGACATTTCCGTTTTTTACAACTATAATAATTGTGAACCATCCCATGTCAACAGTGCTCGATTCGAATTAGTTGGTGACTATACACAGGGACTTACTTATTTAATTTATTAAAGTGTACTTAATGTTGAGTCTTAACCAGAGTCGCAATTAGGGTTTTGGAGGCCAGGGGCAATGAAAATAGTGTTAACCCTTTCAAACAAATTTACAAAGCTATCAAAACAGTATCAAACTTAAAATTAGGGCAAAGAGAGAACCGTGTGAAGAATTGCCTATACATTTTAGATTCCATCCCGAAATATACATTTAATATAGTGTTGCAAAAATTCAAAGGATTGCTGAAATTAAATCCGATTAAATAATAACCACCAGAAAAATGTATAACCTTTCTAAAAGAGCAGCACAGGAAGAAGAGCGTGACTTTATTGAAACTTGTAGGTTAAACACCAAAACTGAATTTACATTTTTACAGTAGTAGATTTTCAATGTCATATTTGACACTTCACATCATGGGATGCGTTCCTTGGTGCAACACCCTTCCCCTCTCGAACGAAAGCATCACTAGATGACCCAGCCATTTGTGTTTTTACCACGGTAGGGCGCCAAACGATCCACATGAACTATCTTCGGTTTGGTTCGAGGTGTCTTCTGAATTTTTGCGGTTACGTCGGTTATCATCTGCATTATTCGATAAGGACCATCCCAAGCTGATTCTAATTTAGGACAGCGACGGATCTTCCGCTTCGGATTGTGGAACCAAACAAATTGACCCACCTGTAAAATAGAAAAAATTGATGAAATATCGTACCTCTTCTTCATTCTTGCAGCAGCTTTATGCATTTCTTCTCTGGCGTTTTCATGAATGATCGATAGACTTTGTTGTAATTCTTTTGCATAGCCAGTCACATCGTACTCCTTATCAGGCAAACATCCAAAGAGTAAGTCGGGAGGGAGCTTCATTTCTTTTCCAAAGAGCATTACTGCATGCTGGTGATTCCTTGATGGAATCCTGTTGAGCAGCACGATAAGCCATAGCGAATAAAGGCAACAGATCATCCCAATCATCCTGAGCATCGTTGATGAATTTCGATAAGTAATGTAGGATCGTCCTGTTCATCCTTTCCACTAATCCATCAGACTGCGGATGAAGAGGTGTGGTACGTGTTTTGTTAATTCCCAGAAGCATCATTACATTTTGAAAAACATCTGCTTCAAAGTTCCTCCCTTGGTCTGAATGGAGCTCGCTCGGTACACCAAAACGAGTAAAAACCTGGTTAACTAGGACTCGAGCTACTGTATCCGCAGTTTGGTCTTTAATTGGTAAGACTTCGACCCATTTCGTGAAATAGTCCATAAAAACTAAAATGTATCGATTTCCTTCCTTCGAAATTGGCAGCGGACCAAGTACATCTACCGCCACTCGTTGAAAAGGTTCACCCGCGAGATAAATTTGTAAAGGCGCCTTTGTTTTATTTTTCGGACCCTTTTTTGAAGCACAAGTATCACATTCCATGCAGTATATTTCAACATCTTTTCGCGCATTAATCCAATAAAACCGACTTCTTAGTTTTTCGAAAGTTTTCCCCGCTCCAAAATGGCCACCAAACGGAGAATCGTGAAACATTGACAAAACCTCCATTCTCAATGGTTTTGGTACGATTGGAAGAAGGCGCTCAGCTCCCTTTTTTTTAACAGGTATCCATCTCTTGCAAAGGATGCCATTATGCAGTTCCAATGCGGCGTACTGAAGCCAATACGCTTTTAAAATATTGGACTCACCTGAAATATTCTGCCAAGGAGGTCGTTTGCTATCTTTTATCCACTGCATCATCACTGTAGAAAGAACCTCATCATTTAATTGGACAATTTGCAATCGATCGGGGGAGATGTCACTCTTAATCTCGATGACAGCAAAGGTTTTGTAACAGGAATGTTGTTCGTTCGTCTTCTCTTTATTTTCACAATGTGTAAAGTGCATCCGCATTTAAGTGTAACTTTCCTGCTCTGTGCTTGATTTTAAAATCGTACTGTTGCAGCCTCTCGAGCCAGCGAGCTAGCTGGCCCTCTGGATTTTTGAATGAAAGCAGCCAATTTAATGCAGCATGATCTGTTCTGATTTCAAACTCACGACCATATAAGTAAACGTGGAAATTTTCAATTGATTTGATCATTGCAAGAAGTTCTTTTCTCGTTGTGCAGTAATTTCTTTCCGCTCTACTCATCGTTTTGCTAAAGTAGGAAATTACAACTTCCTTACCGTCTTGAAGTTGAGACAATGCGGCCCCTAGGCCAAAATCACTAGCATCAGTATCCAGGAGAAAACTGCAGTCCGAGCGTGGATGACCTAGAATTGGCGGTGAGATTAAGAACTCTTTCAGGGACTCAAACGATTTTTGACATTCATTACACCATGAAAATTTGACCTTTTTCTCAGTCAATCGATGAAGAGGGCGAGCAACATCAGAGAAGTGGGGGACAAATTGCCGGTAGTAGGTACAGAGACCTAAAAAACTACGCACCTCCGTTTGGCTTGTCGGTCTTGGCCAATTTTCTACAGCTTCCACTTTTGAGGGGTTCGGCAAAAGACCATTTTCTGAAACTAAGTAGCCCAAAAAATTGACTTCCTTCTGAAACAGTTTGCATTTGTTCGGGTTTATCTTGAGCCCTGCCGTTTTCATGCGAGTAAGTACAGAACAGAGATTATTAAGCATTTCATCAAAAGTCTTACCATGCACCAAAATGTCATCGAGGTATATCAGGCAAGTTTCCATAGGCAGACCTCTTAGGACAGATGACATCAAACGCTCGAACGTTGCCGGTGCATTCGTCAGGCCAAAGCTCATGACTGTGAATTGCCACAATCCATCTCGAGTAACAAACGCCGATTTCTCCTTGTCGTCTGGATGGAGTTCTACTTGCCAATAGCCCGACTGGCAATCCAAGGTGCTAAACCATTTCGACCCCGAAACGGCGTCCAGTGTATCGTCGATGCGTGGAAGAGGAAAGGAGTCCTTGATCGTTACATCATTTAATCTGCGATAATCCAAACAGAAACGAGTAGATCCATCCTTCTTCTTCACCATAACAATCGGTGATGCCCAAGGGCTTTCGGAGGGCTCAATGAGTTTGCGTTCAAGTAGATCGCTTATGATTTTCTGCGACTCCACTTGCTTTGCTAAAGGCAATCGGCGTGGTTGCTGCTTGATGGGCTTTGCATTACCTGTGTTAATTCGATGTTTCGTCACATTAGTTCTACCCAAATCCTCGGGGGTTGAGGAAAACACATCACAGAAATGCAAAAGCATTGTCTTGACCAAGCTTATTTCGGAGTCTGTCAAATATGTAAGCCCTGTTAGCAGTGCCGATAAATGTTCTGGCAATAAATACGCATCAAAATCAAAATGATTATCCAATGTCACTTCTTCGAAGGTGGCAACGCGGGTGGCAGATGGCACTCTCACTGCATCATAACACAAGTTGACGACTCGCACAAAAACTTTACATTCATTACTACGATTGATTGATTTACCAATGCGCATTCCTTGCGGTAAATTAGATAGCAATGGACTAACCATATCCTCACTTACAACAAATCTATTTGCTTGTGTGGCAACGAAAGTCTCTGTCCGTGCCGGAATGATAAGCTGGTCCGATGTAGTAAGAAGACTAGCGGAGACATTTTTGATGACGTCATCATTTAGAACAGGGGTTTCTGTTATCATTGGAATGTTGGTATTTGCAATACGAATTAAATTTTCACGAAGGTTCAGAACACACTTGGAAGCCCTTAGGAAATCAATTCCAAGAATGCCCTGACAATTAGGTGGGAGCTCAAAATCGACCACCAAAACTTTAACTCGACGGCAAAATTTTCCAAGACGAACCACAGTACGCCACACCAAAGAGACATTTATTGTTTCCCCACTCACGGTCTTGATCGAACTGGTATCTGATTGCAGATGAGCATTACCGGGAACAATTCGACGACTAATGAGTGTAACAGAAGATCCAGTGTCTACAAGAAGCTGGCACGGCACATTCCCCAGAGTCACCGAAACAAGAAAGCCCCGTTGTAAGCTCTCTGCACACACGTTAGAAATTTGAGGGCTGTTTGAAACCGCCACCGTTTGCCCTTTTACGATGGCGGTGGATCGTTTCCCGAAAATGAAGAGTGGGGAGATGATTGTTGGCTTTGCCATGCATTTTGTCTCCTCGTTTGCTGATGATGTTGACGTTGATTAATTTCATCTTGCTTTTCTGATTCATTTTCGATATCTACAAAACGAGAATAATTACCAGTATGTGAAGCAAATAGAGAGGATTCAAATGAAAATGCTTTTGTCACCGCTTCAACCATACTTGCAGGATCAGCCATACGAACTGCGTCTTGGATTTTGCGATCGAATAGACCATCAATAAATTGCATAACAGCTATTCGTTCCTGAGCTGCAGCTGTGCAATCACAAAACACAATTCGAGATAGGCGAAGAAGATCCGTTGCAAATGCTCCAAAGTCTTCCTTATGGCCTTGCCGTCTCGTTCGCAGCATTGAATGTGACACATACTTGTGCTGCCCGAGGAACCGCAAATTTAAAGCCTGAGTTAACTTTTTGTAGTTAGTCCTATCTGAAAGCCCTAAATTAGCTAAAACTGAAAGAGCTTCACCACGTAACATTGAAGCTAGAACTCGAGCTTTCTCCTGCTCATCCCAACCATTTCCTTCAGCGACAATCTCGAACTGTACTACATAATTACTCCAATGTGCGGTACTACTATCAAATGGCTGAGGAGTCAGCTTTGTCAGTTCAACAGATTTAGTAGATGCGTCTGGTTTATCAACTTTTGGATTGGTTTCAGTGCACTTAGGAGAAGGTGGCGTTCTTCCGTCCGGAGTTGAACAATCGAAAACTCTGGCAGCAAAAGTTGTTCCCCCTAAAGTCTTTAATTCCTCAGATTGACGTTGCTGGTCAGTTCTTAATTGGGTGAGTTGCTCATTTTGTTGGGTTAAAATTGAACTCAATGATGATAATTGTTCAGAAATTTTGCTAAATTTTTCTTCGATCTCTTGCGCCATTATGCAAAGATCCCACTTCTGACACCAGTTGTTGCAAAAATTCAAAGGATTGCTGAAATTAAATCCGATTAAATAATAACCACCAGAAAAATGTATAACCTTTCTAAAAGAGCAGCACAGGAAGAAGAGCGTGACTTTATTGAAACTTGTAGGTTAAACACCAAAACTCAATTTACATTTTTACAGTAGTAGATTTTCAATGTCATATTTGACACTTCACATCATGGGATGCGTTCCTTGGTGCAACAATAGATTGAAATTACATATCCCTTGTACGCAGGGACGGATTAAGATATGTAGGAGCCCCTATGCAATTCAAGCCTTGCGGCTTTTCCTCTTAAAAAAAAAAAAAAACAATTTTTTCTATTTAAAACTGTCAATTTAATTTAAGTTTTTAGAAAAAAAATTTAAAACACTTTGTTTTTATATTTTTTTTCTTACGTCATTTTATTTTTTCCGGTTCGAACGCTATAGTATTTATGTTTCTTTCATTTACTTATTTTCTTAGTCATTTAGCTTATTTTATTTCTATTCTCTTCCTATAATTTGTAATTTTCAGTGTTTCTTAAAGAAAATGCATTTTAATTCGACAATTACGATTTTAAATTTAAAAATTATTTTAATCAAATTTGGCAATCGTGGTTTTAAATGATAAAACCAATTTTCAAATTTACAATCGTATGGTTTTTAATATGGCATCTGAAATTATCAACATGCCAAATTTTTTATGACGTTGGTCTTGGAAAAGGAAGTTTTTCATTAATTTTAAAAATGAAAATTGTCATTGTAACACCATTTTTTAGTTTTGGGCGTATAGTGACATAGAGGTAGGAAATATTTAGATATATCTATGTATATTGTATATTCTAAGACAAAATTAAAATATCTTGGCATTTTCTTTAAAACTTTATTATTTTTATGCATTCCTGTCAAAGTTCGTATAAAAAAAATAAAATGGTAAAAAAATTAAATTTAAACAAAAAAATAAAATGCGAACATATGCAGACTGCTCCAAAAGGGTGTTCAGATGATAAACGATCAAAGTCGCAAATGATGACGTAAAAATGACGTCAGAGTCGCAAGCATATGCGACTTTTATATGCCGTCTGCTCATAGCTTAAGATAATTTAGCGAATAAGTTTCGAACAAATAATCAGCAACCGATTATTAGGTGTGTTTGATATCTTTTTCCACTAAAATGTATAAAACCTGTCAAATCTTAAAATAAGGGAAAAACTTTCCAAAATGTTATAACAAACGCAAAGAACCACTTTTTGTACAAAACCTCACTTTATTTGTGTGTATGGCGCCAAACGGTAACATAAATCACTTTTATTTGTGACCTTAAATTTTTGACTACATTATTATTTCATATGTTCTCTGAAATTTCTAAAAAAAAATGGTGAAATAGTACCGTTATAGTCAGACAGTGAAGACCAAAATACATTTGTTTATACTATTTCTTAGTCGCTGTCAAGTGGCATGTACTGACAGTTAGGGGTTTGACAGTATAGTTACACTACTTGTATACAGGAGTTGCAACTTTTTCAAATTTACAAACAGATGTGATTATTTGTGAAATTTGTTTTATAATAATTTATGTCGAATTCCCTTTAACAAAAAAATCGATTTGTGTAGAACAAAAAATCGATTTTTCTGGACAAATTCCCCCTACTGAAAGAAAAAAAATGCGTTTCTGTTTAGAAAAATATTTGAATTTTTTTTGAAAGGAATTCGACATTAAAAAAATAAGAAGCAATACACCTATGAATTTTTTTTTTCAAGACGCGTGAGGCCCCAACGCAGGGCTAGGCATTTGCCTTTCTTGCCTTAGGCTTAATCCGCACCTGCCTGTATATGGATATACTTAATTGCTCATCAATTCTTGAAAAATAGAAATTTTATGGTTTGCGGAGCCCTTCAACCTGTGGGGACCCCGTGGCATCTTTACTGGTTGCCTCGCCATAAATCCGGCTCTGATACTAACTGCTTTTTGGAAATATAATGAACGGATTCCTTTTTTCGAAACATCTATGTTTCAGCTGAGTTCTGAGTAAAAGCAGGAGCGTTTTAATTCTTTATATTCAGGACAATAAAAGAACCATTCAGCCTTATTGTGAGTTTCCCCCGAACAACATTTCACACGGAAAATTTTTTCGCCTATTGTGAGTTTTACCCGTAAGATATTTCATGTTCCAAAAATTTCTTTAATTGTGAACATTAATTTTAGGCAGGATGTAATGCTATTGACAGCCTTAATTTTCACCTATTTTTATCAGGCGAACGAGAGAGCAATAAGGCGGTAAACGTGAATTTTGTTCGGGCGAAACTCACAATAGCCTTTAAAATTCCGGGCGAACATAAAATTTTAAGGTGAAATCTTATTCGGGTGAAACTCACAATAAGGCTGATTATATTCCAACAAGGATGATGAGGTAAAAGAAATGACACAAAGATATTTTAGTCCAGACTCCAAATAAATATATAAATAAATAGAAGAAGCTTTTATAGCGGCCCTTCCAAAGACGATAGCCTAGCCCTAAACAGATGCATAATCTACTGACGGTAAATACGGCACTGCATTTTGACATCAACAAAAATCTTCAACCATACATTTTAATCCACTTTTGTGGGTTCATTTGCTCAAATGAGTGAGTGGGTTATACATATACAAACAACTTAAAAGCACATTAATATCAAAAATATTTCTATGTGAAATAGATTTCTTCATCGCCACCGTCATCTCACCTCACACCAAAGCTTTAGGTATGTTTCTCTCTCAAGTATACCTAACCTACCTACTTATGGCCAGGAAATAAGTCATTCGTGCGAGATTCCAAATCATTAATTCTCACTTTCATGCATTTCAATGATTAATTGCAACCGTATTGAATTTAGATTTCAACCATTAATCTGACGCGGTTCGGTGAATTTTCCAAAGCTCATAATAAACGCCAACATTGCATCGGTTCGGTATATGCATTCGATAACCCTTATAGTTTGTGTGTGATTATGGGTTGCATTTTCTAAATAGCTTCCCGACCGGTATCTTGATTTCGATTAATCCCCACACTTCACTTTGGGCTTGCAACTAAACCAGATTTGTCGGATTGTCACAATGTCTCAAATCGTCAATTTATTACGGGCCATGTTGTATTTCCTTAAATGTCTTGTTACCATACGGAGTGAATATCTATAATGTTGACCATCAGGTAGGAGCTATTAATTGGTAACCAAAACTGAACTGTTCAGTTGTTGATGCCGATAGTTACCCTTATCACGTTACACGTATTCCCATGTCAGATATCGAAAAACATTGCCTGTTAATGAGCGTGAGGGCTCCACTGGATTAAGGCTTTTATTTCGTATGGAAAGGAATAGGAACGAATAATTTTTTTTTTTCTATTAAGTTACCATTTAGTGACATGTTAACCTTTATTGTTTTAACTTCCAGTGATGTCTCGTTACAATCAAGAAACACGTTTATAGGTTACAGAGGGTTTCAAAACAGAGATACAAAACAAAATGAAAGTCATAATTTTGAGCTAATGAGTTTATTTTTTTTTTTGTCTTGACAACAACACTTTTACTTGATAATCTGTGGATGGGGTTAATTCCTCGGGTCTTGTAAATACCGACTTCGGCTATAAAAATGTTAATGCTTTCTTCTTTGTACAACAGTTATATTATGATGTAAAATAAGTTTAAAAACAATTTTTTTTTATTTTTCGGGAAGAAAAAATCGCCATATAACCTTGCGTCCGGAGGCTATGTTAATGTGTGTTTTGTACGAATTACTCAAGTCCAACGCAAAAAAGTTATTAAACATAACCTTTGCTGTACAATAGGTATTCATAAAGTATTTGCTCTAAAGGGTTTTATGACCTCGTAATATTCTACTTCTTACTTACTCTATGAGTTCATCGCTTTATGGTCATGTTTTTTTTTTATCTGCGGAGTGCAAGAGACTTTTATAATTTTGAAATCCACACGACCAACGGCTCAACTTATATTTAAAATATGTATAGATGGCATTAGTGTAGGTTTTGAGAAGCATGAAATTGCACTTTAAATTATAAAATTAATGTTAGCCATTCAAATTAAAAACTTTGTATCTTGTATATGGTTGTTTTATTTATGTATAGTATATGTTTTCATTGGTCTGGGATATGGTTTCCATCAGGTGTTGCTTAATGAATGTTTGATGTATGCATTTTTTTTAACGAGTTTCAAATCAAGAAAATGTGGTAGCTAAGCGATATTTTGCCCATTTGACAGTAGTTGAAGACATTTAATAGTAGATAATTTGGAATTTTATTGAAGTTCACTGTATTGCTTTTTGATGATAATTAATTTATGAAGAAAAACAATACAACTTGTTATAGATTAGATAAATTAAATAATAGACAAAATATTGTAATTATTTGTTTTTTTTTTTATAGGTACATATGTATGTGTTAAGTGTGATAAATATTTGAATTTATAATTATTTGTGTTTATGTAAGTATATAATTGAAGACAAAAAAATCGAACAAGTCATTATCTAAGTATTAAGTTAAACAAATAATCTGAATTTAAAAAAAAAACAAAGAATAGTCTTTTTTTTTTAATTTTGGAAAACAACAGGATCGCACGAACTTATATTTTTAACGAAAAAATGTTTAAAAATAGATTCAAGTACTAAACATATTTATTTAAGGTTTGATTTTTTTTTCGTTTATTAAAATTAATATTTTCAAAAATTTTAAATGCAATATTAGTATAACTACCCAAAAGCACTCAGATTTCAAAATTAAAACAAAATTGGTTGACCTATTCAGAAGATATACTTACGCGAATAGATATACAATGCGAAATTTTTTAGCAAAAAATCTCAAATGTAGTTTTCTTATAACTTTTTTTTGTTTTTACAGGTACGAAGTTAGATTACAATCTTTAGAGCTGTTTTTGAGAAAATTAAAAAAAAAAAAAAAAAAATAGAGCCCCCTATTGCACGTGTACACGTGTACCCGTGTTACACGTGTAATTAAATTATTTGTGTATGAAAACGTGTTTTTATAATTATATATTTATAATTTTATGTAATTATTTGAAAATCGTTTTTATGATGTTTTATCTAAAGATAATTATTTTTTAGAGAAAATGTAAAAATTTAATCTCGGATAAAATTTAATTGACATTTTAATCAATTCCCGCACGGATGCTAAATTAACTTATATTGTATTTACAAGTTCGTCGCTTATATTTTTTGTGAAAATACTTTTTTGAAGAAATACATGACACCCCGATCAATTTAAAAAAAGAATTATAGTTACACATGAATTTAGAACCAACACGTCTACACGTGTGCACTTTTGTTTTACTACACATGAGACGAATACTCGTGCAACTGAGTACACGATTGAAATCGAGAGTTTAAAAAAAAAAAAACTAAAATATATTGGTATGGCAGCTACTTGCTCTAGATGACCTTAATTAAGAATTTAGTTTTTCTCTCTAGGGAATTACATAAAAATGCTCTGTAACAATTATTTTAAAGCTAATCGGCTCTAGCTGAAATTACAGGGGACGCACGGACGTACAGACGGTATGGTGAATCCCATTTTTTCCATCATCATATAGTGTCAATTTTAATTACAACCCCGAAACTTTTTTTTTTTTACACAAAACCAATACTTTCCCTACTATAGGCTATAGAGCAAGTAAAAATTATCCGTTTAATATGTAATTGGATCGGGGGTGGCTAAGGGGGCTTGATTTAGCTAATAAACATTTTGGGAGAGAACCAAGAGTTACTAATATGGCAAAAAAGGGGCGCGGGACGTGAGAAGAAGCTATATGAAAAGGTGCACATCTTTTGGGAAATATTAATTTTTTGACTGAAACTCGAAAATATCGAAAAATCCTAGCGAAAAGGAAGGGGAACGGAGTATGTATTACAAAAATTGACTGTATCAATAATTTTGTTAAGCGGGAAATACAATTTTCGGCGTCTTACCGACCTAGTCCAACTGACATTATTTATTATACAGCTCTAGTGTTGATATGCTGAAGCGCTTACGAAAATGCATCATGACGTTTATTCTTTGATTTCACTTCAAATTTATGCATATAAACAAAAGGGTTTACTTGAATAACATGAATGTGAATTGCTCTATTTTTCACTCTAATTTAAATAACTAGAATTAAAAACAAATGCTAAAACCTTTTCTTAACTGTTGTATATCTACTTTAACAATTTTGATAGTCAAATGCGCAGTCAAAATCTTTAAATGCGCTCATAATATACCATTCCATAAATTCAAGCCCAAATAGGTAAGTATATGTGACACAGTTAGACAAACTATTTGTGTTAAAATCCAATTAAATTAATGAAATTAAATAAGCTAATGGAACAACAGATCGTATTCATATTCAACGACCTGCCAGCCAGCAGCGACCGACAGCCGACATCGCAATGCATCGTCTAATATGTAGCTTCTTTAAGTTATTATTTTTGCTTTACATAATTAACCCATTATTTGACACGTGCGTGTCTAATTAAATCGTTTTGTTCACATTATTCTGATTAAAATCTTGTATCAGACCGACAAATATCTAACTTCGAACAAGTTTTTGAACGGAAAAACTGGAATCAACCTACGCGATTTAATTATATCGACATTAAATCATAAATGAAGATAAATGCCAATCTTTCAGCATAGAATCATTCCAGTTTGGTGGGACCATCAGACATTGACAGTGTTTTCTTCACATCAAATTGAGTGCTGGATGCTGGTGCAATAACATGTCCAACGTCATGCTGACATTGGCATTTAAACATGCATTAAAGTTTGTTTCATGAGGGAAACTGTCAAAAGGAAAGATATAGATCGCAGTATTAGCTTAGTAGCTGATATTGGTATTGATTGCTGAAAATATAATAAGGAATAAAGGATGCTGCACTAGATGATGATTGGCGATTATGTCGTATTAGTTCAGTGGTATTTGCATTTTACTGTCTAGGGAAATTAACGAATCTGTCAATGTCAAAAGTGAAAGCAATCATTTTGCGGAACCTGACAGAATGCAAAACTATAAAAAGAAAATACAAATTTTGATGTGTAGGTTAGCTATAGTGTAGCATAATTAGATACATATACATTTTTTTTTTCAAAATTTTGCAATTTAGGTAAGATGAAATGAGGTAAACACTAAAACGTGGTATCAGGTTTAAAAAATTATTTTTGTGTTTTCAAAGGTTATTCTTAGGCCTACAGGGGATATTTGTTAATTGGGTATGGGGGATCTGCTGGCGGAGGTCTCATGTCAGAGTGCGGTTGTGTAGTTACTTTTTGTTGGCATGTAAGTAGAGAAGTCTTATCGGAGTATACATATAACTGGTAATTATTAGATATGCTCTGTCTCCGGTATGTATACGCTGGAAGAGTTTGGTTCATTCAGTCACTAGTCAGTCGTAGAACAGACGTCGAAGTGAACAGACGTACGAGCGGACCGGATGTTTATAAGTAAACCCACAGGTCATTACAGGGTAAAAACAAATTTTGGTGTCCGATTCAAAAATTTCTGGGATCATTCAAAGAAAAAAATTATGTGGACAACAAAACTCTATCTCCCCCTTTGAGGCGGGGAGGGGATATTTCTAAAAATTTAACTTAAAATGGAAAAAAAAATATTTAAAATTAAGAAAGTATATACCTACCTACCCACAATACAATGATATATAGCTTTTTTGAAAGTAAATATTCCATTATTTTATTTACTTTTTAAATAAAGTTTTTTGATTTAATAGTTTTGGAGAAATAATATTTCAAAGTTAAAATTTTTGAAAAAAAGTGATTTTTTTGTCAAATTTATTTTTTTCCAAATTTTGCGTGATTAAGTGCCACTGTTTTTTTTTTTTTTATTTTCGATGCAGTTATGAATTCTTCATCCGCAAAAACATTTTAAGACGAAAAACTTAAGAGACAATTTTCTCACTTTCGCATCCTTTTCGACTTGTAACTCTTACTTTACCAAACTGCAACCGATTATTGATTTTTGTGTTAAATGTAAATGTTTACACAAAAGCAGTTAGCAGTTTTTACCCACCCGCCCCAATTTGTTTTCTGTTTAACTGACAATTTACGAATTCAAAATTTGTGAGAAAAATGCAAGAAGCTTGTGTAATTGGTCCATCTTCGGTCAATTTACATTAAGTTGATAATGTAATATTCCTTACTTAAAATAAATATTAGAGCTCTTGATACCCAGATAACCGGTATACTACACGGGTACCCGTAATTTCCGGGTATTAACCAGGTACTAAATAACTGGGTACCCATAAGGTGTCGGGTACTCGGGCACCCTAAACATAGCTGGGTTCCCGGGTATCAATAAGGTGTCAGATACCCGGGTATTTTTTTAATTATGTTCTCAATGAACCACTAACTCGTTTGAATCATAATATGTAGCAAATTAAAACCATCACTTTTTCGACATAATACATCTTATCTTATTACTTTATATTATCTAATACATAATGACCAACCAATACCCGGTATTTTCGAGTACCCGGTAAGTAACTCGTATAACCGGGTACCCGTGTACCCATGTAATATCCAAAATGCACGGGTCCCCGTCTACCCGGGTAATACCCGTAGAAGTCGGGTATCCGGGTACCCGAGTATCCGGGTACTGTGGGTATTTCCCGGTCGAAATCAAGAGCACTAATAAATATACAGAATAAAGGCTCTCCCAAAAATTGTTTTTTTGATTTTTTCTTCATTGTACAAAGTCGAAACTACCAATGATGCTAACTTCTATGATATAAAAGAAAATCGTGGCTCCCGACTTCTGAGGGCAAAGTCCTATAGAAACAAAAGCATATAATCCAATAATTGTAAATGCATTTATGCATCTTAAAAAGTTTATCCTCCATCACCGCACCGGCTGCTGTGCTGTATTTTAAGTCTAACATCGATGTCCGCGTGTTTAAGAAACCGTGTATTCCTTTTGAGTTCGGGGTCATAACGAATGCAAGAAGTTACTATACCACTACCACTATTGCTGCGGTACCATTTATAAAAGAAAACATGTTCCGCCCGGGAATTATAATTTATTTTCGATTTTCATATATCTGAATATTAATAGAAAAAAGTATTTCTCCATCATCTAAGTCTATTATAAGATGATGCAAGGCAGTCGAACAAAAGATTCGAATATCATTTTTATCTGCGCAGGAGCACGGAGGTTGACTGCTGGTACAAGTACCTACATGAAAACATAGTCATAATCGTGAATAGTTAGGTACCTACTCCTTATTGGATCTTCATAGTCAACTATAGTACCTATAAGTATATTCCAACTACGGCATGATTTGGATGTTATAGTTCCATATAGCTTGGATCGTAGCTAATAAAGAAAAGCAACCGAAATTAATGTTGCAACTGAATGGCTTTACATGCGATCCGGGTTTTTGCAGAAGCTTCGACCCTACACACTGTAGGTATTAGCTAGTTGATTCGTTTGCATATTTTTACCATGGTAATGTTTATGTTATTATACGTGCAGCTTAGTACAGGGATATTGAAATTAAATAAAATGAATAGAAGCATGCTCCTGTTTTTTTTTTTTAAATGAATGTAAGTATCTATATAAATTTAATGTCGTGCATTACATTTTTATAAATAGTACAATATGTACGTATACATACATTATAAAGGGTGATTCGCATAAGATGCGACAACAAGCTAGAGGGTGTAGATTAGGTCAAGATCAGAAAAAATCCTACGGAAGCGGGTCTGTTTCCCCCCTTTAGGCTGGAGGGGTAATTTTCAAAAAAAAATTACTTGAAATCGAAATAAAATATTTAAAAACAATAACGGCAACACTTAAAAATCTATATACTATTCTTAAAACGGTGACCCCGTTGTCAAAAATAGGGCGTTAGGCGTCTTAAAACTTGCGAGTAAGCCTATTTAATCGAAATACAGTTAGATATCAATATTCGTTTCCGCAAGGCGTTTTATCTCCATCAGCGCAACATGCTTACACTCAAGGAAAAAGTACAGAAAAGGCTCTTCACCATGTCGTGTCCACAATAGAAAAATCCTTGATTAACAAGGAATACACCCTTGCAACCTTTCTAGATATTGAAGGAGCCTTCAATAATGTACAGAATGTGGCGGCTGAGAGTGCCCTTGTAGAACTTGGCGATGACAATACCATCATTGATTGTATAATGTGTATGCCGAAAAACAGACGTATTTACTCAGAACTCGGAGCAAGCAAAATAGAGGTGGTAACATCTAGGGGGACACCCGAAGGGGGAGTTCTCTCGCCACTTCTCTAGCTTCTCTGAACAAGCTTAAATACAGTGTGGTCAAAGCGGTAGCTTACGCGGACGACTTATCACTCCTAGCAGCAGGTAAATTCCTATCCACTATTAGCAAATAGAATTTGCTTTGTCCATAGTTTTCACCTGGACAAAGAATTGTGTTCTGGCGGTCAATCCGACAAAAATAGAACTGGTCCTCTTCACAAATAAGAGGAAGCTACCCGTCTTCAATATTCAATCAATTGATGATGGCATTCAACTTAAGATTTCAGATAGTGCAAAGTATCTGGGAGTAATCCTAGACAAAGAGGTAAACTGGAGTCTGAATATCAAAGAAAGAGCTCAGAAGGCAATGCTCGTCCTCTACTCCTGTAACAGAATTCTCGGAAAAACCTGGGGACCTAACTGGCTGAACAGAATGATAACGGAGACGGAACTGGAGCCGGAGCTGGAATAGCTGTCAAAATATTGAATACACACAAATTCAATGTTGCGAACACAACGGAGCTGCAGACGCAGACGGAAGAGTTTACCAACTTTTAACTTTTCATGTACGACACTTTTGACATTTCATTTTGTATGAAGAAAAAAAAACAACTTTTTGGGTCGGAGAAAAATATTGTGGATATTTGTATCGCGAAAAAAATTATTTATAAAAAGGAAAATTATTGGAAACCAAAAAATGTGAATTCTGAGCTTGTACACAAGAATATTCTTTTGTTTTTCTTCAAAATACATTCAAAGCTGTACAGCTGCATTGTGGACATATAAAAAAAATAACGTACGACACTTTTTGACAGCTCTTTCAGTTCCGTCTGCGGCTCCTTGCTAAACTGAGCGTTTCACGCACACCTACAAAAATTCTTTGTATCTAGATCTACAGGTACAGGCATTTTCCCCCACACCTTTGTTTAGTTCATCTTTGCAAGTGGAGTAGTGAAGACATAGTTTTTTTGTTTTGTTGTCTTTTTTATATTTTCGTATGAAAAATTGAGAAATGGTCGCTTCATAAATTAAATGTTACTGTTTTTCGTTCTTTTCGTCTCTTTGTAGTGCAATAAAATATGTTTTTAAATTGTATTTAAATAATTGATGAAAATAAAAGTGTCTTGAAATAAAAAAAAAAGCTTTGTTTGTGGTAGGTAAACTCGATTAGAGAAGCTTGGAATAAAAAAAGCTTTGCTGTAGGTAGAACTCAAGTGGGGAAGTACTTATTTTGCGATTCATTTTGGATCCGTTTTGGTTTCGGTTTTCGCTGAGTATGGTGAACTCTCACAATACATGTGCAAGTCGGTCAGTGGTTATTCTAATTCCATACTAACTTGAGCCAACAAACGCAGTTTTGCGGATCCGCATTTGGATCCGTAGGCGGAGTCATCCATACGTTGTTGACTACGCGTCCGGATCCAAAACGGACTTTTTTGCTTAAAGGGTCAGCTGTTATGGCTGTCACAGATCACAGCAGGTATACTGCCAATGTAAAGTTGGCATGAATTTACCCTATAAAATTAAAATTTAGCTTAACTCTTTAAAAAATGCAAACTTTTTTAATCTCCCAATAAACTTCATTTTGCAGACTAGCTAATTACTCATTGTCTTGGATGAGGAGGATTTTGCAGTGAAATTCTGCGAGAATAATCTACCCTTCCATGAACCATGAGTGAGTGATTTGCAAAATCTGATTTTATAAAATATTCCCATAGAGGATCCATTACTTGCAAACGATATTTTACACATAAATATATAAATGAAGTCCCCTTAATTTTACAAAGCCAGCCGTCTCCGTCATTGTGTCATATATACAAATATACGTAAATTCATATTACTATCCAATGGTTTGCTGTATACACGAGGGCTTGACAAGCAACGCAATTCATTACGTGGATTGCCACGTTTAAAATTTCAATTAATCATAATGCAACCTCCTGCTTGATACTTAAGATGTTGACAAATGCCGCCAAGCCAAATATTTATTTGCCCCCTTGGTCAGTAGCTAGATGAAACATCTCATCGTACGCTCTTTTGTCGCAGAGGAGAATAAATTGCTGATTGCGACTGAACAATGGTGCTCTCGGATGACTTTAAATTTGAATCCTTGGTGCAATCTACAATTTCAGTTGCGAATCGTACACGCACATTGTAGTTACATTTATACCTTTAGCTATAACATACATTTTAAGAAATTATGTTTCTTTAGGAATTGTTCACTTGCTTGAAGATACAATCGCTATAGGTGGACAAATTTTCAAAAGGCAATGAGGATTGCTGCCAGTGGCCCGGGCAGGTAGATAAATAAAAAAAAAAGGATGCTTTGCAGTTCCATTGTTTAGCAAAATGTATATTCTCAATTTCATGGGATGTTAACATTTGAGCTATCTTTTAAAGAAACCGTGGACAGGTGGTCAAATTTTGTTTGTGTGAATGTTCAAAAGAGCAAAAAATATAGCTACATACATAAACTGAATGGTATAAGAAAAAATTATGAATTATCATAATGCATTGAATAAAGGAAATGCATGGCACTAAGATGTATATACTCCTATATACAGGGTGATTCACCTAAGGTTTGACAAAAGGCTACAGCGTGTATGGGTTGAGTCGAGATAAGAAAAAAATCGTATGGGAGGCGGGTATATTTCCCCCAGTTTAGGCATGAGGAGCAATTTTCTAAAAATCGACTTAAAATAGAAAAAAAAAATTATTAAAAAACAACGGAAACACTTACAATGCTACACTTTCTTTTAAGTCCATTCTTTTATTATGATTTTAATTCAAATTGTTTGAGATAAGAGAATAGTTTGTGAAAAATTTATTTTTAAACACGAAATTTTGAAAAAAATGAAGAAACAATTTGTGTTCAATCAAGTTTTGTTTAAAATTTTATTTTATTAAAATTAAGTAGTGTTCTTGTTTTTAATATTCGACGCTTCTATCAATTTCTAGTCAAACACTGCATAGTAGGATGCTCAAGTATGTTTAGGTGAATCACCCTGTATACAGGGTGATCAGTATAAGATGCACCAAACTGCTGGAGCGAGTAGGTTAGGTTAAGACAAGAAAAAAATCGTAAAGGATGGGGGTCTGATTCCCTCCGTTTCCGCAGGAGGGGAAATTTTCTAAAAAAAATGATTTAAAACAGAAAACAAAATATTTAAAAACAACGGTACAATTTAAAATGCCATGCTTTATCTTTTTGGAAAGCCAGAAATCTCTTCTTTGATTTTCATTTTAAATTAAGTTTTGTAAGTGAATAGTTTTTGAAAAATTAATTTCCAAACTCAAAATATGAAAAAAAAAAGTTTCAAACTAATTTTTTTCAAAATTTTATGTGATTAAGTATAATTTTTGTTTTCAAAATTCAATGTTTTTATTAGTTTTTAGTCAAAAACAAAAAACCGGATGCCAAAACGTCTTTTAGTTTTTGAGAAAATTGAAAATAACAGGAGGAGCAATTTTCTAAAATAATTGACTTAATACAGAGAAAAAATTATTAAAAAACAACGGTAATGGTCAAAAAGACGTGCTATACTTTTTTGTTAAGCCAGAAATATTTGCTTCCATTTTTGTTTATAAATTACGTTCTTTTAAAGAACAGTTTTTTTA
This sequence comes from Epistrophella euchroma, assembly GCA_947049315.1. Lineage (NCBI taxonomy): Eukaryota > Metazoa > Arthropoda > Insecta > Diptera > Syrphidae > Epistrophella > Epistrophella euchroma. Next base: position 67,972,582 of record OX346247.1, read on the forward strand.
AAAATTAATTTTCAAACTTAAATTTAAAAAAAATAGATAAAAAATTGTGTTCAAACTGATTTTGTTCAAAATTTTACGTTATTTTGTAGTATTTTTATTTTTAATATTCCATATTCTCATCAATTTTTAGTCAAACACTGAAAACCAGATGTCAAAATGTCTAGTTTTTGAGAAAATTCGATCCCATCCGTTATTTTGTTGTTCAAAAGATCTTATTTCTACAAATTAAGTAGTGAAATAGATTTTTTCTGTTTTAAGTCAATTTTTTAGAAAATTGCCCCTCCTGCCTAAACGGGGAGAAATATACCCCCCCTCCCTTAAGATTTTTTGATTGTCTTAACCCAACCTACTCGCTCCAGCAATTTGGTGCATCTTCGCATCGTTTGCGGATGCGAAGCGAATTTTTTTTTGTGATATCAAACACGAAAGCAAAATGCTTTCCGTTTGAAGTTTCACTTGCAAAAAAACAACATGCCCGACTTAGTATATTGCACGAACTTGCTTTTGTATATAAAAACTATAATATTATGATATCTTTGTCGAAAAAAAATGTTTAAAAAATCAAAAGTACATATAGGTAGTTACCTACCGATTAAAATTATTAATTTTTTGTTTCATTTTTTTTCAAAATGTATTAAATACAATTTAGTTTGAACTACTCAGGAGCTGCATATTACAAAACTATGGTCGAGTTCGTAAAAGTAAAACTTCGGCAGCACTGCCACATTTAAATCGCATTTCTGCAGGCAAATGAAGTCCGTTTCAAATTGTGTTCACTGTTTCAGAAGCGCTGATGTTTGCTCTCCAGCATTAAAATCACATTTTGCCCAAAATCTACATAACTAGGTACTACCATTTTTTTGCAATTGTTTTAAGCAGTGATTGAGCATGTTTACTTTTACGAACTCGAGGTATGGCAAAATCAGTTGACCGACTTAATATAAGGTATTTTTTCAAAAAACAGTAAAACTTTATTTCCGCAACACGATTTTTTTTTGGCAAAAACCTGAAATGCAGGTATTAAGTTTAATCAAAATCGTAAGAGCTTCTTTTGAGAAAAATTGAAAAATTGAAATATTTGTATGGCTAGCTACCTGTTAGATAACCTAAATAAAAAATTCGAATTTTCCTTCTAAAGAATCACATTAAAATGCGCTGGTGGTGTATCATATTCGAAGCAAATCAGACCACCCATTTAGTCTCTAGCTAAAATTACAGTGGACGCTGAACGCATCACCAGAAGCACGGCTGCACGGACGCACAGACGCACAGCCGCACAAATCGAACGGTCAGTATGGCAAAACTTACTTTTTCGGACAAAAAAAAAGAGCAAGTAAAAATCACAGCTATAATGAAAAAAACAAGAACGAAATTTTTCAGCTGATCGAAATTATTCGTTTATGATTTTAGTACCCAAAATTTTGAAAGATATCATTTTGAACAAACTAAAACAATATAGTTTTTAAAATTTTAAGTCCGAAAATTGATTTTTCACTAACATCTTAAGGCCCAGTTTTGCAATTGCCCAGATCAGGAAAAGACAAATTTTATCTCTACAATTCTAATTTCTACAAAAACGTTGGAAAAATCGCGCAAAATTAATGTTTTTCTTCCTTTTTTCTTTCTTTTTGTAAAATTATCGATAAATAGTGTTTATCGTGCAAAATTATTGACCTGTCAAAATTATTCCCGCATTCGAAAATTAGTGGAGACTTCACCCTACAGCGGATACAAACGTCACAAACGGAAAAAAAACTGAAGACAAAATTTGTCCTGGGAAAAATTTTGTATGAAAAGAAAATTTTTTCCCGAACTGCGTACTAGGCTTAAGTATCAGATAGTAATTATTCTTCAGATAAAGCAAATTTGCTATTTATGCTATTTATTCCCTTGACAACTAACTGAAAGTTTAACCGATGATTGAAACAACTGGCTCTCTAAAACAACTTGAATTTCTTAATAAAATTTAAGAATTTTTTTTGTATCGCTTTAAAAGAAATATACTCAGTAGCGTACTTAAATTTTCTATCAGCCTGGGTTATTAATTTCAAACGACATCAACGTGCAAAAATAAAAATTATAAAAAAATAATACTAAAATAAAAAAAGTGCGTATACGCCATAGTGAACCACTATTTCAATTGTATGAATTTCATCTGTTTTTATGGAGCATCTTATTTATTAAATAAATTTCATTTTAGTTAAGACTATTTACAAATGTATTTATATTTTATAAACTTTGATGGACGCAGCCTTGTTGAATTCAAAAGCTCTTCCTCTGAAATTAATTTTGTATATTTTTATATCAATTTTGTATTGAAAGCTTTTATTTATTCCATTTTTTTTGTAAAATTTTCTTATCTGTAACAGTTCGTTTTTAAGGTTAAGAATAATATAATGTATAAGGTACATGCATTGTGCACCTACATACATATATTAATTTTTTGGTTTTTTTTGGTCAGCTTTAAAACAGCTATAAGGCTTCAAAAAAAAACCTTAGCCTTGCATAGAATATAACTTCTTCTCATCAACGACTGCCATTTCAGAATAATAAATTGAACTAAGATTATGACAAAAAAAAATACATACATACTTCTTCCCAAAAAAAAAAAAAATCGAAAAATGAAGAAAATGAATTTAAATTTAAATTAAATTTTAACCCAATTTTTCAGAAATTGCCCATCCAGATAGAATCTTATGCCTGTACAATTTTTTTCCTAGACTGATTCCAAGAATCATACCCAAATATGACTTAATAGTGCATACTTATCATGACTTTATGTTATTATACATACCTTTACAAATTATATCTTTTAGGCTAAATAATTTATAATTTTTAGGATATAAAATAGTATGCAAATATATATAACAACATTTAATCCTATGTTTTTTTTTATCTGAACACAACTCTTTATCTGAAGCTTTAAACAACCACTCAAATAACTTAATACAAATTCGTCATAATTATAGTATTTTAGCCTCAAGGCCATTAAGCAGTTATTTCTTTCTGTCAAAATTAACTGACATTGGCGTCAGAGAACAGAGATCAACACCACTATCAGGTATTTTATGGGTTATTCATGTTTTATTTGCTATATACTATATATGCAATCGAGTGCAAGTCACGTTTATCAAAAAAAAATCTACATTATTTGTACTTAAAATGTATCAACATATCTCAGTGTTCTCACTTTATATGCTTACTTTAAGTTTAAAATTAAAAGTAGATAAATGCAGTTAGTAAAAGACTTTTAAAGTTTGGGTAAAAGATTTTTGGCCAATTTCATAAAGCCCTTTTAACTATTTAACAGGATTTTACATTTTTAAATGACGTTTGTTCCACAAATACGACATTTAAAAATTTTAAAACCTGTTAAATATTTGTGACATTGAACATTTGGGTTCCAAGACCACGCTTTTTGCAATTATTCCTCCCTAATTCATATTTCATAAAATTCAGACATGTGTCGCATCGTAAAATTTCTTTTAGAAATTGAAATTAAGATCACATAAGAGGCTTGCGAGGAACAGGTAAGTGCAACTCAGTTATTAAATTTTATTTTGAATAAAAACATATTAAAGATTCCTTATGAAAATGGTCTGTGTTTTAAGTGAGTTATAAAACTAAAGTTTAAAAAAGCTTAAAATCACAATAATTAAATTAAATTGGCATCACTGATTTACTATACCTACATGAATATTACGATATGCATGCCATTTGAAGTTCTGCTTCTCGTCGACATGGTTTTTAAATTAATGCTGCCATGCTATTAATAGTAATTATCATTACTTTATGATGCCTTGTAGTGATTTTCACAACATTTCATTCATACCGTCCCTAACCGTCCCGTCCGTCCCTATCATCAGCACCACATCATGTCGGCCGCACAGACAAAAAAAAAAACAAAATGAATAAATAAAACATTTGGCATGTTCATATCAACAAGATAAACATTTTAATTAAATTATTATTGCACACGGATTTGGATTCGTATTTCGATTCAGAAAAAAAAAACGCAATTGCTTGAGGCTAAATTCGTTGCATGCATATTCATATTATTCAGAGTGTATAGAATAAAAATCTGCGGTAGGTTAATTCGGTATTTAATAGGTGTGCATACCTTTCTTAATATAAAAAAAAATCAAAGGTAGGTACACCACCAGGTAGATAGATAGATACTGCAATGCCTTTTGTCTGATATCTCGTCCTTTGCGTGTTATGCTTTGCTAAAGTCATTGAAGACCGGCAATTGGAACTTCCTCGCAGATGCATCATAATATAAGCTTGAAGCGCATGAAATAAGATTTTCATTATAAAAGAGAAAAGCATATAATCTATGAATGGAAATATGCCTAGGATTTGTGTCTGGCCCCATTTTAAGCGCAACAAAACAAGAAATATGCAAAACCCTAGGAGCAAACTCGAAGGAAAAAAAAAATCCATTTCAAATCTCATCAAAATGCTTCTATACTAATTATCCTGACAAACATCATCATCATATAGAAGGTCGTCATCGCCAAGGATTCAGACACGATGATAACACAACAACTGCCTCGGCATCGGCACTGTGTTTCATCCTTCATTGTGAGGAGTTGGTTTGTGTATCAAAATGGTGTTTCCCACAATTTTCTTTGGAGTTTTAAACACAATCGTTTGAAAGTAACAGAATGTGAGGTCTCTATGCGAAAAAGAACCATGCACGTCAACGTGAAACGAGTCTTTTTATTGCCCATTACAAGGATTACATTTTGTCATATTCTTGACAATAGTTTTGTATGGATTTCCGTTGTCATGATGATGGTGTGAATTAAATATCAGTGTATCCGCAAATGAAAAACAAATTGAAAGCGTACACGTTACATGACTGACTTGAATGTCCATTTATTAAATTTGGGATTTAACTAAGTTTATTATCTATCTAAAGGGTGATTCATTAAAAGATACTTTTTAAATAAATAAAAATAAAATGCTGGACTACTTATGGTTAAATTAAAAATTTGCAATTTTAAAGATAGCAAAATAAAGGTATATTTAAATTTATAACTATAATAATAGTTATTTATTTATATAAAAAATTGAAAAAAAAGGAAAAAAGAATGAAACACGTTCTTTAAACTAAACCAAACACATACATAGGTACTTAAAATGTTCTAATCTCAAAATGATCAGGGCCACCGTGCCACGCCGGTCTGAATTCCTAAAAAATTTCAAATTCTTGAAACTTTTTATAAAAAATGAATGAAAGAACAACAACTTTAGTGAGCTATCACCAAGTTTTATAGGCTGGGGTTATAGCTATTTCACGGTTGATCATCAGACCCCTTTAAGAATTAAATAATATAGGCCTAAAATCATAATTCAAAAAAAAAATTCAGTAACCCGTTTTCAAAAAAATGTTTTTTCAAAAAAACTTATTTATTTTTTTAAATCCAAAAATTTGGTATATTAACCATATTATTCAGACTGTAAAGTACCTCCTGAGTAAAAATTTTGATAAAAAAACAATTCTATGGCAGGTATAATGTTCATACCAGTATAGACGAAAATAGCCGTGTTTTTGGGAAATTACTAAGAAATTTCCAAAAAAAACCATCCGCAGTAGTCTGGTTTTTATATCTCAAATTTGGTAAAGCTTGAACTTAAGAGTATGTTCTCACTGAACGAAATTTTGGAATTTTTTTTCCGAAATCATCTTCAAAATTGCACAATTTCTCATACAATGTCATGATAACATCATCTCAAATCACCTCAATTTCAATGAAATTGCGAAGAAAATTGCGTTTTATAACAGCTATAATAATTATTTACCAATAAAGTGAACGAACAAAACTACAAAAAATGACAAAAAAAATAGTATGCGCCAGTTATAGCTTTCATTTGCAAACCATCATGGAAAATTTTGTCTTTCCATTTTGAGGCACTTTTAGAATGAAAGTTGATAGCATATTTTGGTATCAAATTGAAGGGAATTATTCAGTGAATTTTCTTCGTCAAAAAAATAGATAACCCCCAGTTTACACAGGCGAGTAGAACTAGTAGCCTTTATGTGTGTTAGTGTATCCGTACACGAAAGAGCCGACTAGTAGCTTTAATAGCATAATATTTTTGCCTGCGAGTTGGTTGCTAATTAGCCTGCTAGTGATTTGACATTTGTGTATTGTTTTCTCCTTTACACTTGTGTAGTATTTGTTTTCCGTTTCAATCGAAGAAACTTTTTTCGTTGGAAATATATTTTTTGCAGATTTACGATTTTAATTTGTCGTGTCGTAAAAATTCAAAAACAATTAACCCCCAGTTTAGACAGGCGAGTAGAACTAGTAGCCTTTATGTGTGTTAGTGTATCCGTACACGAAAGAGCCGACTAGTAGCTTTATTAGCATAATATTTTTGCCTGCGAGTTGGTTGATAATTAGCCTGCTAGTGATTTGACGTTTGTGTATTGTTTTCCCTTTTACACTTGTGCAGTATTTGTTTTCCGTTTCAGTCGAAGAAACATTTTTCGTTGGAAATATATTTTTTTCAGATTTACGATTTGAATTTGTCGTGTCGTAGAAATACAAAAACAATTAAAAGGATTTATCCATCTTTTTATTTTTTTTATTTTTTTTTCCAGCATTTTGAACTTCTCCTCATTTTTGATGTAATACCTATTTCTAAATTTTTTTTTTCGAATATCTTCCATTTGAATTTTTTGAAATAATTATCATACTAGTTGATCGAACACGCAATGAGCTACTAATTACACAAACATTAACACAACTAACACTACGATACAAATCCTACTAGTTCTACTCGCTTGTCTAAACTGGGGGTAAAAGGATTTGTCCACATTGTTCTCCTTCTTATTATTTTTGTATTTTCTTTTTCAGCATTAAGAACGTCTTCTCATTTTTGATGTAACCTATTACCTATTCAATTTTTTTTTTTCGAATATATTCCCGTTTGAAGTTCTATGAAATAATTATCATACTAGTTGATCAAACGCGCAATGAACTACTAGTAACACATACATTTACACAACTAACACTACGATACAAATCCTACTAGTTCTACTCGCTTGTCTAAACCGGGGGTAATATATTTTAAAATTTTCTTTTAAAATCAATTTTATTATTTCAATGATCAAAATGGTTTCCAATGTAAGCTGTCACACGAAAATGTTTCATTTTCAGTGTGAACACTTTGCGCAATTTTGAAATTGAGTTCTCGAAATTGTGCAATTTCAGGCTCAGTGGGAACATACTATAATATTAATTTTATATCCATAAAATGGAGAGTTTTTCAGAAGATATGAAAAGAAAAAATAGAAAAAGTTAGTGGTTAGTCCACTTTTACACGTAGAAAAAAGTTGCTGGAATGGAGATTTTTAGTGTAAAGAGGAATGTCATTTTTGGATGTCCATTCCCATTCCCATTGGGAAATAAAATAAGATAATGTTTTTCACACCATAAAAAACGCACAACTACTCTATGAACACAGCCATAGAGGTTGGTATGAAATTATCAATCGCACCAACATCTAAAAACAAAACCACCAAATTGCATAAGTAGAATTTTACTTCTCCTTTTATCGGCTCGGCAGTAATCCTACTGATGTGGTTGTTGTATTTTGAATTCGTGTAAAATCCCACTGAACTTGGGAAAGCTATTCCCAAAAAAGCATGGCTTATATATGTATTTACTTATGGCCATATTATTGATTTTCATCAAAGCTTAGTTTTACTGAAAACTTAGTTCTAGAGGTTTTGAGTTTTTAGTTTTTCAAAAACAATTATTATTCTTGATTTGATTTAGGTGTTAAAATATGTATGAATATTTTGATTAAGATGTAAAATGTAATAAGACTTTGTGAAAAACTTAACTCGAAACTATAGAACTAGTTTTTCCGTAAAACTATAGCTTTGAAGAAAGTCAATAATAACTATGGTAGTTGGTACACAAACAAATTTGTATCAAAATTCAAAACAGTTGTTCGGCAGGTGCCGTTATTTTTGAATCTAAAAAAAAAATAATTTCCCCTTTCCTGCAAATCATAAGTTCCAACTTTGAAGAAAATCGCTTCAATGGCTTGGGCTGTAGGTTGACATACAGACATACAGATGGAGCTACGGGACCCAATTTTTCGGTTTCTGTATCATAAATATTTTTCTTGGAGTTATGAAGGTGAATATACAGTAAAACCCGGATAAGTGCCTCACCAAAGTGCGTCTTTTTGAGAGGTACTTATGCGGGTTGGGCAGCTATAAAAAAAATCCGCTTAAGTGCGCATAAACACTTATCTATATATTTAAAAAAATAAAAACAAATTGACAACAACAAAATATTTAATGCAATTTAAAAAATAGGAAATAACATGTACAGTACATAAACTGACTAGTATCGGTAACTTTTTTAAAAGGAAGCGCTAGATGAAAAGTATCTAGCTTTTTTTTATTTTCTGCTCGCTTCAATTGTGTACTTTTAAAAGAATGTTTTTCGAGTAAATTTCAATACAAGTATGTATACAAAATGAAAGGCAATCAAGCGGGGAAGGTAGTTAAGCGAAAGGTACTTATTAGATCAGTTTTTATGAAAGAATCTTCAAAATTTTGGTTCTAAAAAATACGAGGTAGGTACTTATGCGGGTTAGGCACTTATCTGGGTTTTACTGTATTCCCATTTTTTTTCTATTAAATATAAAAACAGTCTATCAAACTGCTTTATATCAAGAAAAATTAGCCTTGACTTGAGACTGAGACTCACTTTCATAGCTTTGGAGGAGACCAGCAGTAAGGGGAAAAATTGTTCATTATAACAAAAACAATAGAAAACGTATTATTCTTTGGTTGTTGTTTTTTCTAGTCCAATGCGTTTCGCCAAAGGCAATCATTTGGAAATCATTTTCTGAAGAACTCAACTAATTTTCCTCTCAGCACGATGAAATGGCCATAAAACGAACTTCTGTACCTTCTGCACTGGAAGAGTCAGTTTGTCAGACTCCTAATGACGAAAACAGATGTGCAGCTTTTTCCAATGCAGGGAAAAGAAATTTCCATAGGTTCTTATGAGGGCTGACATATTCCAGGCTCTGCATGAAGCCTTCGCTGCACGAGCACGATGTCTCTATTTTTAATTTCGCTGCATGGGGAAAAGCTGCAAATCTGTTTTCGACATAAGACTGCAAGCCCAAGTAAGCATCAGTGCAATGTAGTGTTATTCCACGTGTTTTTTTGTATGTTAAAACAATATATCACACTAACACCGCTATACAAATATTAACCTCTTGAAATCAATCGGAAGCCTTTACCATATAGGTATATATGGATCAAAGAAATTGCATAAAAGCTTTTGGATCTCAGAGATGATGAAATATTTATACTCTCTACAGATTTTTCCTGACTTTGAATCAAAAGGCACTACAAGATAGCTTATCTGTCTATCCATAATGAATGTGTATTGTTTAAAAAAAAAAAAAAAACATTTTTTGACACGAAAGACAGATGACTTGAACAAATGTGATTTTATTATTTTCTAAAATGCATTTCGAAACACCAATGAAACGCTTTTCCTGGATAACTAATTGAAGGAGCAAATCAAAAGTCATGCATTGCCCTCGAATGTTTTACATTAAAGAGATTTCAAGTGATGATGGCTTCCAATCTGTATAGAACTTCTAGTTATCCACATTAAGATCAAAATCCAGAAAGACAGAGCATCAAAGCTGCTATAGGCACTGTGATGCAGTTCTGATGCTCTCTTGATGTCTAAGGCATTTCAATTGAAAACTATATAGGGGGCAGTCGATACTCCCAATCAACATGTGGCCATATAGCAGCAGCAGCGGGAAACCAATCAATCATCGAGGAGGACACTACTTGATTCCACGCCAAGATGAGATAACAATTTGTCATCGTAGCTTGAAGCGCCACAGTTTGACAAATGCCAAACGATATAGACCGGCAGCGATGAGGACTGGTGGAGCATGGGAGTGCATATATACAGACTGTGCATCGTAGACCGGTTGTAGAAAGTTGATCCCCTTTCGATTTTGCGTTTTCGTCTGGAACTACCTTAACGTATAGATGACAGATTGAGTTTTTCCAAACAATCACACAATGTGGTGTGCCCGCAGAGAGCATACCTGTATAAGGTTGGTCGTTTGGAGGCCATTATGATGTGAATATGATGACATTCCTATACAACTGAGGCAGAAATATGCCAAAGCTAATCTCGACACAAATCGTTGTGGCCTCTTGCACTTGACGTTTTTATTGAACATTCAATAAATAATTTGAATCCAATTCTATATAACATACCTACATATGTATGTAAGCCCAAGTATATAATGAAATAAGAAAAATTGTTCTGCTGCTAGTCTTATGACGTTGGGGCAATCCATCATAGGCTGTTGGCAGCATTTAAGACCTAAATATTCACAAAGAGCTGCAAGCTAGCAATCACAATAAATCTTATTTTGGTTTTAAGGAAAGGAAACCATTGGGCATGGGCTGGGTTGGATGTGTTGTGCGATGAAAATCCAATGCAGACGTAAATACACACATTAGTTCAGTTATAATTTCCCTTGAGAATTAATATACCATCTCAGTTTCTTCGAGGGTGGTGGTTGTATGTTTGTCCACCAGTTTTATAATTAATTTGTTATTATAAGTGATCGATTGATTTCGATTTGTTTGGCAAATCCCTTTGTTTGCATTCAGATGAATTTGACGAAATTATCCTGAGAGCACTGGTGACCGGAAGTAAATGTATGTATATACTTTATGCACTACTATAAGTAATATAAATAGCCTGGAATAATAATTGGAAGAGTATTGAGTACAAAATTTTACGTACAAATAAATTGTTTGTAATGTTTTGCGGTGTTTTTAAAACAAAAAATAATTGAAAAACAAATAAAAAAGCTACATTTCAACCCAATTATTAGTAGTCTTTGGTGGACAGAAATAGTTTCTTTTTTTTTCGCAGAAAATGTGGTTGGTAACGGACGAGGAGTAGCAGCCCGTGCACTAAAAATAATCCGGTAGTCACAGGGACTATTTTGGTAGTACATATATGACAGTAAAATAGTCATTTTTCAACCACCAACCGGAGTAGTCCATATGATAATTTTCGATCATCAATTTTATCACGAAAAAATTTGGTTATTATATTGACAACTTCAGTTTTCAAATGAACAAGCACGATAGTCAATATGAAGATTAAATAGTCATTTTTCAACCGATTACCGCAGTAGTCAATATGACAATTTAAGGTGAAAAATTGATGATTTAGTTTTTATATTGACTGTACTACGATTTTCATATTGAAAATTTGCATTTGTCAATATGATGATTGGCGTAGTAAAATTGAATATCACGGTTGTCAAATTGAAAATTGCGATTGTCAATTTGATAACTGCAGTTGTAATATTGAAAATCACGGTTATCAAATTGAAAACTGCGATTTTTAATATGACAACAGCAGTTGTCAAATTGAAAATGGCGGTTGTCAATTTAATAACTGCAGTTGTCATATTGAAAACCACGGTTGTCAAATTGAACGACCACGGAATGTTTTTAGGACCAAAAAGTTTAGCTTTACGTATGCACGAATGCACCACTAAAGGAACCTGAAGCTATCGCAGTTGCTATACAAATTGAAATCAACCGGAAACATAGACTCTGCACTTCTAATTCGCAAACAAGAAAATCTCGAGTCAAAATAAGCTTCGAATTGTTCACATTTCAAAAGTCCTCTTGTTATATTTTATTTTAAATTCAATTTTTTCAAGAACCGTGAGTTGAAAAATTTATTTTAGCAATTCAATGAATAGGTTTTGGGATTTAAAAAAAAAACTATAGCTACAGGTACTTCCGTTGTTTTTAAATAATTTTTCTATCCACTTTACGCCAACGTCAACAATTTAGAAAATGATCATTCCCTCATAATTGAGGGGAAATAGAACACCAAAAAATTAATCAATAAACATTTTTTTAAGATTTGTTGACATTTCTACACCCTGCATGCCGCATCTTCTTTAGGTCCATTGTTAACTTCAATTTAAGAGCATATGTGACAGTTTACGCTCAGGAAAAAGAAAATCGTAAGCGTTTAAGTTGAACATTATTATTTAAATTCCATTTCAGCAAATGTGCTTAGTGCGAAAATAAGAAACGTTTTTTGTAGGAAATTTGATTTACTTTAATTTTATATTGCAGACTTTTCCTCTTGGGTTTCAAAGTGTTCGCCAAAAACTTCAAAAAGGGACCTTTAACCCCCACCCTTCTGGCTTAAACTGGCGCCCATGGGCTTGGGACTTTTAATATGTTGAACCTGAGCTTCATCCTACCAACTTAATAAAACAATCTAGACTACAAATTACTAAATTAGTTTATAAATGAAATTTCAGGAATCACTTTTAACACCCAGGGGTCTATTGAACCAAGCACTTTTCCCTTTTGTATTATAGTCCATTGAAATGTTACAAAATTTTGGCCGAACCTTGCATTTTGTACAGGACAAATTTTTTTCGATGGATCTGTAGGAGGGATCAGTGTGAGTGTAAAAACGAGTTTTCGGGGTTGAACTCCCCTCGATTTGGCCGCCATTTTTGAAAAGGGAGCGTAAAAAGGTCTTCGCTATATCTTGAGAACCACACCTCGCACAAACAAAATTTTACCACATTTGTGTAGATAATTAAATTTTTTACAAGTTATGTAAACACACTTTTTATCGTAAAATTGAAAACAAAAAAGTTATAATCAAAAAAAAAGAAGACCATTGTCAAGAAAAGTATCATTATCTTCTTCTTTTATTTATTTTATATCCTCTTTAAGATACATTTCTTAGAAAGGTTATTTTTTTTTTGGTTATAACTTTTTTGTTCTCAATTTTACGATAAAAAGTGTGTTAACATAACTTATAGGGAATTTAATTATCTACACAAATGTTGTAAAATTTTGTTTGTGCGATATAGCGAAGACCTTTTTACGCCCCCTTTTCAAAAATGGCGGCCAAATGAGGGGGGGGGGGGGGGGGAGTTCAATCTCGATCCATCAAAAAAAATTTTGTCCTGTATGAAATGCAAGGTTAATAAAACATTTCAATGGACTAATAACCATTTACTCAAAGCATACGCACTATCACCTAAAATCACTGCATTAGGGAATGGTCGATGAGACGCTTCTGTCTGTTAGTTGTCTGCAGATATTTTCAAACATATAGGTACGACTTTAGCAAACTGCATTGCACGCTACCTGGCCAGCTTACGTTTATATAAAAACCGTTCTGGGACACAAACTACCATCGAAACTGAAAGAGTTTGGACAACGAAATCTTAGAAAATAAAGCAGCAAGAAAACTGCTAAAAATTGTTAAAAAACCATTTATCGTCTCTCATATGTACATCTACATGTATAGGTATGTATTTAGAGCAAACGGACAGCCTCACTCTTCACTTGATTACGAACCTTAAACCTGATGGAAGTTAAGTTTAAGAGGAAGATTCTACCATTAAAATGTTTGTACCTGCAGAAATAATTTTGAAGCATCTACCCCAGGTCGTCGTGTGTTTAATAGAATTTTTAACTTTAATTTTAATTTTACTTTAATTTTAAGTTCTATTTTACCTACGGAAATAAATAAGATTTTATGATAAATTATATGCGAACACAACTTCTATAATGCCTTCAAATTTATATGCACCCTACATATATATAAAAAAAATGCCATAACAAAGTGCACATTAAGGCCAGTTATTGCAATGCAATGCAATGCACTTTTATGTCTCCATTAAAGTTATTTTTTGATGGCTTATAAAAAATCAAAAGTTTTTACCTTTTGCATAATGTTATACCTACACGTGTATAGAGTTTCAGATTGCATTAGTAGCCACACCCAACACCCAGTATACAAATTTCATAGCCACAATCTGTTAAAGATTTGATTTTGTTTGTTTGTTTTAGTTTTTTTTTTTTGTAGGTATAGGCAGGTAAATTATGAACATTGTTGAATGGCATCATTAATAAAGACAATTACACGTTTAAGTAAACTTCTCACGGATTTATGTTACAACAAAAAATAATCTTAAATGTCAACAAAGATTGTACAATGTACAGCGCGTTTTTCAAAAATTGCATAAGTGTTATGTAGACCAACCCATAATGCAAAAAAATTTAGATAATACAATAAATGGCAATAAAAATAGTACATATATCATCAAGACTATAGTTTCCTACTGACTCTGATGATGACTTACTTATTGCAAAATTGAAGACCGGATAGGAGATTAAAATTTTTAAATGTATTTATAAAATTATAACAAATTATATGGATACCAATAACTTAAGGTCCGTCAAGCTGGGTCCACCACAATGGAAATTCAAAAATCTATAACTATGCAGAAATTAGAAGCTAATTTGGGGCTAATTTAGTACTCCAATCCCGAAGAGCCCCAAATTCTCTTCACCCTTAAACTTGTGGTGGATTCAGCTTGATGTCAAGCTGGGTCCATCACACCTCCCAATACACAAATTTCTAAAATCTAATGATGCATGAATTAGGGGCTAATTTGGGCCTAATTTAGTACCCCAATCCCGAACGAGCCCCAAATTCCCTTCACCGTTTATAGGGCAAAAACTTCCTTTTAAAAAGGAAGCGCTGGATGAAAAGAAGCTTTTGTCTTGCTGCGCTAGCTTTGAATGACCAAAAATGCACCTATTCTTTTAATTTTTTTTTTTGAGAAAGGTTTTCTACATTTCTCAAAAAACGATGCCAAGCAGACTTTAAATCATACAAAATCAATTCTGTCCTTATATTCAAAAAAAAAAAAAAAAATAACTTGCAGACTATTCCCATAGAATGATATATGTATACCTACTATGTATAAATTGTGTTTTTCGAACAAATCAGAACAAATGGGGGCATAAATAAGATAGTTTGGAAAAAAAAAAGAAATATTTTGTTACTTTTTAAAGAAAGGGGATAAAATTAATTTATGATATGCATTAAAATGGGGTGTTGTGGGTACTATTTTTTCTTTCAAGATTTATTAAACGTTTCTAATACTTGGGTTACTTTATGAATATTGTTTTTTTTTTCATTTCCATAGAATACAAAAATATTTTCAAATTAATTTTAACTTGGTGAAAATAGAATATATTTGATGTACATATCTATTTAATACTATATACCCAGACATTTTCACATGCTCTTAAAGTAATAGAAAATTGGTTTCGTGTGAAAAAATTTCAAGGTTTTTAAAGAAATTTATAATACTACCCGATTTTATAAAAGCTATGGGTTTTTCCACAATCTTGTCAGTGATTTTAATTTCTATTATTTTTATGTATGTATACGTTAATAGGAAAAAAAATAATTAAAGGTTATCTGCCGTATTCATAAACAAAAGAATGGTTATTTCAGCTTTAGGGAAACTTCGCCTTGGAATTTTAAGAATTTTCCGGTCTCAAATGGAGTAGTTAGCAATTGCCTTTAGTTTGAGTCCGTAAAATTCCTATTCTATAGTGTAGTTACCCTGAACACAAGAGCTCAAATATCCATTTTTTTTATGAATAAGGCAGTATATGTTTAATGACGCATTTTCTCGAGAAAATAGACCTCAAAGTCAAAAAATTTGCATGGTCAGGAAAAGTACAACAGGTTCGATACTGGAATAACTTAAGACAAAGACAAGATTTCAACTTTATTTATACGCAGTTTCAAAGCCTACTATTTTTTATAAAAGTAAAGTCCTAAACGAAGTTTCTACCACTTGAATTAGCAGAGAAATTTTTGTTAACATGGGGTCAGGCTACACCAAAGTAATAGTCTAGGGAAAATAGACTTTAAAGAAAAAATTAGTTAGAGGCTGAAATTTGGCATGGACGGTGGTATTGCGACTCCTTTTAAAAACTGAGAGAGTTCCTCATTGATCCTATGACCGCCAGGTCAGTTATAAGGGGTCCAAGGGTCTTAAAATGAGTTTTTTGCAAACATCTCAAAAACGGTTTGTGCTAGAGAAAAATTTAGTTAATCAATCTTGTAGATGAGGCGATTTCCCTTAGAAATGGTTTTATGAGTTTTTTCGTAGCATTAACCGTTAAAAAGTTACAGCAAGTGAAAAGTTAAAAATTCTCTTAAAAGGGGCCAAATGGAGTTTTTTTTTTGCAAATATCTAAAAAACAGTTTGTATTAGAGAGAAACTGTATTCCCCAATCTTGTAACCCATGTAATTTTCAACAAAAACGGTTTTTTTTGTAGCATTAACTTTTAAAAAGTAACAGTAAATCGAAAAGTCAAAAAATCTCTAAAAAAGGGGCAAGTCAAAAACAAATTGTCATAGAAAAATTTTATTCCTCTATCTTGTAGCTTATGTCATTTTCAACAAAAATGCATTTTCACGTTTTTTGTAGCATTGGCCGTTAAAAAGTTACAGCAAATGGAAAAATCAAAAAATCTCTAAAACAAGGGGCAAATAGTCATGAAAATGGGATTTTTTGACAAAATTTAATAGGAAATCACCTCAGCTACAAGATTGGGGAACTAAATTTTTCTCTAGCGCAAACTGTTTTTGAGATATTTGCAAAGTACTCATTTTTAGACCCTTGGATCCTTTATAACTGACCTAGCGGTCATCGGAACGATGAGCAACTCTCTCAGTTTTTAAAGAGTCCCATTACCAACGTCCATACCAAATTTCGGCCTCTAACTAATTGTTTCCTTTCTTTGGCATTTTTTGTCTATTCTTACTAGACTAAGCGTTTTCTTAAATCCACGATAAATGAAGTCAAAATTTGAGTGGCCTGATTATGATTCGCGAATCGAACGTTTGCTTCGAGTGGAATGTTTTGGCGAACGTTCTACAATTTCATATTAGGTTTGGCTAATGAACTTATTTCTAAAAATTCATCGCAAAATTAATTTATTGTCAATGCGATTTGCTATAGACGTCAAAGTGAAAAAAATTATTTTCATAATTATTTATTTGCGGATATTTTGTAGTTTTAAGGCTCTCCCAAACCAACGCAACTATTCGGCGCGACGAACGAAAAAAACGATAACAACACGTGGTTGTCAAATAAAACACCACCACGTTGTTGTTATTGTTTTCGTTTGTCGCGGCGAATAATCGCGTTGGTTTGGGAGAGCCTTAACTTAAGTTTTATAGGTTTGGCAATAAGTGCAATTTTATATTTCGTGACACAACAACTTTCTGGCAATATATCAACCAAATTGTTTGCAAGAAATCAAATAAATTAAAACCCGAAAGTGCGATCTGTCGGCTTGTTAATTTCGTGTATCGCAATGTTATTTCTAAACAGTGGTTTTTTATTGTTAATAAACATTTTTACTTGCATATGTGTATTGATTAGACATATTATTATACTCATTTTGTTTCAAAATATAATGGTTTTCCCTAAAAAATTTGTGTTTTATTTGAATTCGCCGGCCAGTTAAAAATTCATTTTTATAGTGCGTCTTGAATACCAGAAGGTCCATCTAAAAGGTGTTGGACCCCCATATTCATGTCCATGATATTCAGCTCTTTCAGAAAGGATTGAATTTTTAATGCCAGCAACGCCCCAAAGTTGCCTTTTTTGCCCTTTTCATGTTGTTGTTTTTTTTTGCCTTTTTTGGGTTTTAAGTGCCGATTCCTGATAATAACTTTTCCCTTTTTTTCATGTTAAGTCAACAAATTTTGTTACTTAAATACTACTTGTCAGTACCTACATTTTCCTAACTTCTTATCTGTTTCATTAAATCATGAAAAAAGCATTGCTCGTTTCTTAAAAAAATAAAATAAAAACTAGTACTTGAAGGCCCATCCGTTGGTCAAACCACCCACTGCATTTTCTTCAAAACTGATTTTCATACACTCGTATAATAATTATAAGCATTTCAAAGATCTAGCCCTGGTGCCCTATGTTTTTGGCTTATCTTAATTGAAGATAGAGAATCACAGATTCTCTATGAATTTTAAAATAAATCCCCAAACAATAGAACTTTCTTTTACTCGTTTACCATTGTATAATAAATCAAGCTTTAATTACTTCAGCAAAAAAAAAAATTAAAAAAAAACACAAATTCACTCATCTATTCAAATAGAAGTCATCAAGGAAGCGATTACCGCCAAATCACTGCAAAGATCCGTCGTTTATTTGAAGTTGCACTAAGCGGTTGTTTACCTTCAACCCCCGACCAGATGATCCTTTGTCAAAAACGTCCCTATAATCGCATAGTAGATATAAGTCTACTTAGATAAGTACGATTATTTATTGCCTCCTTTTGTGGTGAGAAAATTCGAATGTCCTTTTGTTTACTTTCTACACAATCCATTTAAGTTTGCTATTCATTTCTTGCAAAAAAAAAAAATGTTTTATTTTTTTTTTTTATTTACAGACAAAAATGAAATCTCTTTGTTTAGTTTCTGAAGATACATATAAAAGGACAATCACATTATTTTTAAGCAGCAATATAATCTTTGTTTGCGATAAGACTTTCTTGCCGATGATGATGATGGTGGTGTTGGTCAGAGGAATTGTAGTCGTTATTTTGCTGATTGTTGCTGCACCATCAGAGTCTTAAGAAATAAGATAAAAACGATATTCCCATGGGGTGTGATATAAAATTTCTAGATGAATAAAGGCAATGTTCCTCGAGCAAGGGATGACGTCCTAGGTATTTTTTGACAATGACCGAAATGGCCTTAATTAAAAAAATGAGTAAAAAATAACATTTATTTCAGAATAATAAAAAAAAAAAAAAAAAAAAAACAGATGAGCAGGTAACCAAGGGTCGAAAATCCTTGTTCCAACTGACTGAAATGGGCCTCCTTTTGTTAGTTTTTAACAAAAATGTAAACAAAGAATAAAGAGATCCCTTACAAAAGGAATACGGAATGTGAGCTCCATCCCGTTCCTCTCGATCTGCCTTCAAAGGAGAACTTTTTATCAGCAACACGTCCGAGCTTAAAAGACACACAAACACAAACACACACACACAGCTCATCCTCAGGTCGTCCTTTTTCTTAATGGGCGTAATTAACTTTGCATGAGGATTAGGGTAGCACTCAAGTGGTGTGGCAGTAGCTTAAATAACAAAAAAAAAAAATACATAGTTTCGTGCTATGTTTTGATTACACTTCCTTTTAGAATATAATAAGCTTTTGTAAAGGAAGTGATGATTAGAGTCCCGAATCCCAAGTCAACCAACAAACATTCTTTGAAGACAATTTAATAATAAATAAGTTATAAGGATTGTTGTTGTGTTTGCTGATAGGTATACCTACTTTGAAAATTTTACACAATGTGTGTTCTTATAGGACAGATCCGAATTCCCGCCCACCTCTCATAGTCTTTTTTGTTTGTTTGACCTTTTTATGGGGTGGAATGTTATTTGCTACACGGCCTAGTTTCCTACTTTAATGCTTTAACTAATGTCTTGTAAAACCCCCTGCGGATTCTCTCTGTTAACTGTAAAAACATTCTTCTCTTATATTGTGAAAAAATTTTAGGTTGAATGAAACTTAACATGCGACTTCTTGTAAAAGAGGATTTCTGAACGACCAACAAGTTCTAAAACTGAGAGATAACAATTATGTGCTTATGTTTTCTTTATACAATACCTACTGAAGAAGATAGTCGAAGAAATATGGAATAGCCTTTGTAATAAACGTTTGGTGTTTTAGTGAGACAATAGGGAGACTTTTTGTCACTTTATAATATTGAGTGAGGTTTTTTCTATTTTATTTTGAATACCTACTTCATTAGATTACTTTTGTTCATAAGATAGATGCGCATTCAAATGCAAAATATATAATTTGTAGATAATCATGGTGGGAGAAAAACTTTTCTTTTAAGGTTTTCTTTATTTTTGGGAATAGAATAGGGTTTAGATATTTTAATTATTTGGCCAGTGGTTTTATAAACTTGAACAAAGAATTTGTCTCTTGTTAATAGATACTTGAATTAGTAAAATGTATATATTTATAAAACAAAGCATTTTAAACTTGTAGATTTTAAATTGGTGCTAAAATATGATCACCTTTTGATGATGATTCAAAAAATTATAAAAAGTATTTTTTTTTTTTTTTTTTTTTTTTGTAATTTGGAAATCAAGTCTATACACCTACCTACTCGTAAAAGTAAAATTATAGTAAAGTGCTTAGAAGTTCCACTTTCAGTTCGTAATTGCAAAAAAAAATAATTAAGTAGGTAAAAGCGGAGTATATTTTGTGTCAATAAAAAGAACTGGCGACAAGGAAAAGCGTACATTTATTTAAAGAATCCCTTAGTTTTTTTGAGCCTCAGATATCCACTGGTTAAATAAGTATTTATAAAAGAAGTATTTATTCAAAGGTTTAAGCTTGAATATCCGAGCTCAGAATAGCGGCTCTAGGATCTTAACACCTCATTTGTAGGATATTCGTGAAAAAGGTTGGCCATCTAAAATTTCGGTAATTGGTAAACAAGGTCAAATATTTTCAAAAATTGGTCAGACAAACATTTTTTTATTTTTTTTAATAACTTTTTTTTGAGTTGAACGATAAAAACTTTAAAAACTCGTAAGCAAAAAAAAAATATGGATGACCAATTACTAAATCTAGTTGACCTTTAATGACGATTCGATGGCCTTTAAAATGTTTGAATATTTGTTTTTTACCATAATGTTGGCTGCTCAATTACCTTTAAAATATTTTCGCATCGAATTCGGAACCAACTTACCTGAAAAAAAAGAAAGAAAAAGAAAAGTTAGTTATAGAATTTATTTTTAATAAAATGAAATAATATAAGTTTTACAAAGAATTTAAATAGGGTCTAAAGTGGTACTATGAGAACACTTTTACATTTTTAATTGCTCTGACTATACGGCAAGATTTAATTTCGTGTAAAAAAAAATGTTGCTATCAAAACGATGATGGAGAAGTCTGAAAAAGTGTTTTTCGCAATACCCTCCGTCACGTGCGACGGTCTGTGCGTCCGTTCATTCCCTGTAATTTAAGCTTAAGCCTTACCTGTTTGGCCTATTCAAGTTTGGTACAAAAGTAAAATTCGAATTTTTGATTTAGCTCATATAGAATAGGTAGCTGCTATATACAAATATTTCAGTTTTTTTTCAAATTTTCTCAAAAACGGCTTTAACTTAGTACATGTAATTTTGTAATTTCCATAGTAGTTGTAAGAAAACTGTTTGCTGTTTTTTTTTTTTGAGAATTGCCTTATATTTGAACTAATTAGGTATAGCTTCTTAATAACTGGACTGGTCATTATAGTTTTGCAATCTGTTGATCCTGACTAGCTAAGTCAGACAATATTGCATTTTAAAATTTTTAAAATAATTTATTAAAACAAAAAAAAAGTCAAACTTTTTTTTTTTTTTATATATCAACATAAATCTGCTATATTATAGTTTTCAAATACAAAAGCAAGTTTGTGCGATCTAGTTGTGCACATTTTTTTTCCAGGCCCCTGTAGCCCGGAATCTATTGCAATTATTTTCTGAATAATTATCATACAGATAAGTTTTTCAATAGCAAAAATATGTTGTTTTGTTTTATTGAAATATTAAAATAATATTTTTAAATTTTTTTTCCACCGCATTTCACTCTAAAAATAGTAAAATCTTGAAAAATGTCTCGATCTTAAGTGATCCTCGAAGTCTGCCCTCTAAATATAAAATTTCAAAAATAAAAACAATTTATAAAATTTTTTTATAAAAAAAATGCTATTTTTTGCAATACCACATTTTACCCTATAACTTATTAAGTTCTGAAAAATATTAAGCGATAGTTAGCCATTCTTTGAAAAAAAAATGTTAACTGTTCTTTTTCGTGTTACCCTATTTTACCCTATACCTAACTAATAAAATTTTGAACAATTGATTAAAAAAAATTGTCTCAATATTTTGACAACAAAATTTAAAAATTTTGCTGAGAAAGTTCATGTAATTGAGATTGGTTATACATCAGTATAAAGCGTACATAAATACAAATTTAGATGTACATACAAAAATTCCCACACTTTCCTTGAATCTACTCAAATTTCCGTCAAACTTGCTGTCAAATAAAAAAACACAGAGCAAACTGTCAATATTTTTTCGACACCTTCACATTTGAGGTTTGCCGTATTCTTTTTAAACAATTACTATTTCAGCGCTTATTAAAAATTATTTATTTTAAGTGTTTGAACGATTTTTATTTTATTTTATTTTATTTTATTTTATTTTATTTTATTTTATTTTATTTTATTTTATTTTATTTTATTTTATTTTATTTTATTTTATTTTATTTTATTTTATTTTATTTTATTTTATTTTATTTTATTTTATTTTATTTTATTTTATTTTATTTTATTTTATTTTATTTTATTTTATTTTATTTTATTTTATTTTATTTTATTTTATTTTATTTTATTTTATTTTATTTTATTTTATTTTATTTTATTTTATTTTATTTTATTTTATTTTATTTTATTTTATTTTATTTTATTTTATTTTATTTTATTTTATTTTATTTTATTTTATTTTATTTTATTTTATTTTATTTTATTTTATTTTATTTTATTTTATTTTATTTTATTTTATTTTATTTTATTTTATTTTTTCTACATGAAAAGTGTAAAAGTGAAACACAAACTATGCTCTTGCGATGCTTGTGTGGGAAATAAATGTGTTACATTTGTCAAATTAACCTTAAATGCCATATCGTACACTTTATCGATAGCTATTTTTTTCCACTTTTTGCAAAAAATTGTACACATAAATATGTATACAAAAACTAAATAAATAAATATGTATTCATAGGATTTACAAAATAAAATTCAAATAATATAGGAGTATATCGAAGTACATAAATAATAACTATGTAACCTGAAAAAGCACAATATGCAACACTTGCATTGTTGAAATATCAAACTTAAGCATGGAATTTTGTGTATTAAGTTTTAACGTTTTTTATATTTCAAATCGTATGATAAATCATTAAATTACAAAAAAGAAAATTTTTCCTGATGCCTTTTCCTGATCGCTATATAACTAGCCCCTAATCTGAAGACTAAATTCCCTATGTGATTTTTCTGAAATCTGGAAAAATATGGAACTTAATAACCTAATATTTCTAATATTTTAACTATTGAAAACCATAAAAGTATTTAATTCTTATAAATCCCAGTTTTTTATTAAGGTTTCTATTTACCTTCGTAAAATTTAGACAAATTACACAAAAATGCGCTAACATTAATTTTTTTTCGTTAAAATACCTGCTTGCGTAATGTTTATGCGTCTGTTGGTATTTTCTCAATATCTATTTCTGTTACGAAAAAAAGTGTATGCTTTTTTTTTGTAAATAATTTTATTAGCTAACTGACAATCTTTGGAGGAATCTAACAAAAATAAATTTTGGCACCTACAAAACCAAAAGCCCTGCTCCATATTAGGCTTCTTTTAAGAAATGCTTTAAACATAAATATAAAGCTTTTCACCGAAAAACAGCTTTTTCAGATGTTATTTTTTTTTTCGAAGTGATAATCTAACATTCCTGGGATACCTAATACTCTGAAGCAAAATGTAAAAGGAAATCATTTTCGTTCCAACAAATTACTGTCACACATTTTCAGAACGGACAATACAGTCAAACCACTTTATTTGCGAAGCTCATTAAAATGAGACTGGGTGCGATCCAAACTGTTAACTTCCCGATGTTATTTTGTTATTTAAGGGACATCCAGAAACGTGGAGATTGTCAAAATTATTAATTCGTGAAATCGAACCAATTAAAACATCCAATAGGAAGTTAAAAGACTAAAAAAAAAGAATAATAAATAAGTAGAGTGATAGCTTGTGGAGAACCTAGCCCTAGTCGGGAGGAATGGAAGTAATCTACTTTCTGCAGAACCCAAAAGATTAAGATAAGAGGAGAATCAATCAAGTAACCCATTTACCTTATGTCGAATTGTGTGGTAGATGCTCAATTATGAAGTCAAGGCTATGACAACAAGACTGCTTCGTATAACAATTACAAATTCCTAAGTCAAACGGTATTTTTCTAAAGAAAAAAAAAAATAATATTTTCCTCATAGTTCATTTACTTTTGCCAATTTAATATAGAGTTAAAAAAAATGTGATTCTTAATTGAAATGAATGTTAACTCATCATAATAGGAACTATGACGCACTTTTGTTATAAACTATACACTCTGTCTGATGGCCCATGGACGTCTGACGCCTAGTTTACGTATATGTCTGTTTAGCATCAAGTGCAAAATCACTAAAGCGTAAGTGATTGATTCAAACTAATGATTCTGCTGCCACAAATGAATAAAGAGCCGGAATTTAAACTCATTACTATGTGATATATACCATCAGCATAAAATGTCAAGATCTTATAGTTAATTATATGGGTTCACCACCACCGCACACAGCTTATAATAAAATCATGACATGGCAGATGAAGATCTCATGCAGATCACCTACGAATGTCTGTGCAGACACAGCGCAGAGCAACCAAAGCTCTTCTGTTCTGATAGATCTGATCTTGCTAAACGAAAATAATTACTCTTCATAAAATGCAAGATATGCAGAGATACGCAGATACGGATTCGGATGAGTCGAGTCGAGAGCCGATGAGAACATTAAACTGATAAACGATCGATGATCAAAGATTTATTGAGGATCGGCTCTGACGTTTTGCTGTTTCAAGAGCAAGACTCCACCCTCTCCTTCGTCTGTCGACAACGAGAACCAGCGACGTTTACACCACACTAATTAAACGTCAACATTTATAGCATGGGCGATATGGTGGCGTAGCCCGTGGGTATCTATCTTCTTCGTCAATTGCCTTATAATTATTGTCTTATTCTTCGGCATCTTATTGTTGCTTTCGTCGATGATTGTTATCAAAGGATATTTCGTGGGGGAATTGTTTAGGTAATCCTTCAATAAATCGATAGATTGATTATCTTTACAATGGAAGGGGCTATGACTTTCTCAAAATATATGGTTCAAGAGGTATATGAAGGTAACTACACACCGGCGGCCGGCGGCGGCGGTGGTGCGGTAGCGGTATGGTATCTGGTGTTCTTCAACGTAAACAATCTCCTGTGTGTGTGGAACAACATGATGGTTTTCCGGTGGTTATAGTCATAGTCTCCTTGTTCTTCGCCCCGACCGTTTGTCATTTTCATCTAGGATGAATAGAAAGGGATTCAGTGCGGCATTCCAATACCGGAATTGTTTGGTTGAACAAATAAACAAAAGTCCAGGGATAAAGGAGCAGCAATGGCAATGTGGTTAACGAAACGTCAACTATACTTAAGGCGTTGTATCGGCTCGGCTTTGGCTCCAGTATTGCAGTGCGAATGAGATGTCTCGTTCAACGCGCTCCTGGAGTTCTATTTCTGGTTTTGTTTTTTTTTTTATTTTTATTCGAACTCTTCCACTTTGGATCTCTCCTGATGGTTCTTTGGTATTTGAAATATTTTCTTTATTTTTTTTTTTTTTCTCCAAAAACACAAACACGAAAAAGAAGAATGCATCGGTTAATTTCAAATTAATTCCTGGGAGGGAACAAATTCAGCTACTGATTGTTTATCTTTGGTTATATTGAGTTTGGAAAACTTAATTAAGAACACAAATTTATGTTGGGATTGAAAATACACCTTTCTTCTTTTCTTGAGTGTTTTTTTTTTGTCAGACGTGGGATTACATTTTCGATGCGTTTAGTGGTTTTAATATCGAGAATTTAATATTTCATCTTTTTTAGTGATGATAATATGTCAGACGATAATTTGCTGCATTGCACTCAGGATGGGATGAAGAAGTCGTGGTCAAATATCTTCTGGGAAATAATGATATCGAATGTTTACCAAGACGATGTCGAAATGAAACTCGATACTCAACAATGAAAAGTAATTATTTATATTTATCTTATAAGATTTTTTTGAAACCTTAGTTCATGCCAGAGAGTTTGAATCAGTTAAGGATGGTTATTTTCTATTATTAGGATATTAAGACAGGTTGTTTAATTTAATAACTATTACCTTTAAGAGATTGTGAGTCTTTAGTTGAAAAGGAATCATCTTACATTATAATGCGTTTTGAGAAATATTATTTAATACTAGCTGGCCGTTCCTGGTTTCGCACAGATGCAATAATCTATGAGCTTCGCAAACAAAATTACAAAAAAGGGGCTGGATTCGACCTATTTACACTAGGAAATTTCCATGATCATTGGTACCCTTGGTAACTAGAGACCCGATTATATTTTGCTATAAGAAAATCGCCAATTTAAGACCTTCAAAAACCTTATAAAAAAGAAAAAGAAAACAACACAAACATATATATGCAATGTTAGAAGGAATAGAAGGATAGGATAGATTTTTGTTGGCACAGTGGACTGAGAAATAAGGTTTTGATTATCTCATTAAATCCCAGAGGTGGCATTCAGTTGAGGGAATATAGAAAAGAATGCTGCCTGGACTGGGGCTCGAACCCACACATCCAGGTTAGCAGTCAAGCACTACTTCCACTGCGCCGGGGCCACCCTGAAAACTTTTTTCAACAATTTTAGCAGTTTTTTTTTCAATTTAACCCATTTCCGGCGGCTACCAGCTGACTTAGGGCTAGTTGTACAAATATTTGATCCGTGGTTCAGGAATTTTAACTCACCAATTTCGGCGGATTAACTGTGGTTCAATGATGGTTCAGGCATGTAATTGGCTTTTAGTGTATATTGGAACCTTGAACCATCGTTGAACCTCAGTTAACCCACCGAAATCGGCGAGTTAAAATTCCTGAACCACGGATCAAGATTTAAACCACGATTGTATAACTGGCACTTAGAAACTTAAAATTTCACATACTGGATATTTTTTGTCTAATTAGAGGAAATATTAAAAAAAAAATTGGAAAAGCTTTAGGTTTTCCTGAAAATTTGTGTTGCGTTTTTGCAACGCTCGCTCGCCTGCTTCCGGCGAATTATTAAAATAAAAAATTTTCTTCTTACATGGAAATGGAATACGTGAACTTTATATAAAAAGTTTTATAAAAAAAAAAAACAATTAAATAAACCTAGATACACTTGGTAATGAAAAGATTATTGAAAATTAATAAAATTATTAAAAGTAAAAGAAAAAATTGACGTAAAAATTTTTTTTTTTTTTCAAAAATTAATAAAAAAAATATTTTTTTTCCAGAAATGAATACTAAAATTACCTATGTATACTATGTATATATTTTAAGTTTCTGAAGTTAACCCTTCAGAAGGTAAAAATCAAAATTTGGAAAAAAAATCATTTTTTCAAAAACGAAAAAAAAAAAATCAAAAAGCTCATTTTCCAAACTTTATTTTTTTTTCTATAAATGAAGACTAAAATTGTCTATTTGTTGTATAGGTTTGAAGTTTCTGAAGACAACCCTTAAAAAGATAAAAATCAAAAACTGCAAACAAAAATTGACCTGAAAAAATTATTTTTTTTTCAAAAATTAAAAAAAAATCAAAAAACTGTTTTTTTTTGTTGTAATTTTTTTAAACTAGAATTACCTGTACCCTTTATAAATTTGAAGTTTCTCAAACCAAACTTTAAAGATACAAATCAAAAACTTTACAAAAATTAAAAAAAAAACAATTGACCTAAAAAAAATACACATCCTTTTGTTGGATAGGATACAATCAAAAATTATGTTTCTTAAAAAATAGGTATATTATAAACATAAACACACATGGTCGTATTAATAAACATTGTCTAACCTTAGACAGCCGTCCAAGTTTTTAAAAAACCTTTCTAACTGTTGCTAAAGTGATTTTTCGTTTTATCTTGCTTTAGACAACGTAATCTATTGTCTAAACCTTGAGAAATGCAATATTTTTTTATTAAATAAAGTATATTTCCGACTGTTTCGAAATACTTAGACATAGTTTAAACAGCCAAAAATCTAATTAATAAGACCAACAATATTTTGAGAAAAAACAGTTCAATCTGATTTGAAAACACAACGAAAGGAAATATTTTCTTAGGTTCAAATGCTACTGGATTAGGCGAACGTTGCGAAAACACAACGTGCGTGCGTCGTGCTTTCATCTCACGCATTATTCGTCCTCAAGTTGTTCGAGATAAATTAAATTTTACAATTGTAAATTATTAAAATAAGAAAACCCAAATTGATATTTTTTAAGTTTTTTATTATTATTTCGTTATTTTGGGTTGTATTTAAAGTCATTCTTAAACTGTTGAGAAGTTAAAAGTAGGTTTAATTGAATTTTAAGACATTAATTGTAATTTTCCTGGTTTAATATTCCAATATCTGAAGTCGAATAATTTAATAAGCTCCTATTTTTATAATTAAAAAATAGAATTTGGTTATAGATAAGGATTACATTCACTGCTTCGTTGGGTCTTAATCTGCAGTTTTAGTAAAACATGAGCCTAGCAAACGACTATGAATACGCGCCATTATCTTTAAAAGAAAATATATCCGAAGTCCAAATTGTCAGTCTATACCAAATTTTAAAAATAAATTCTCGAAAATTAATAAAAGTAATTCTTTAATTACTGTCAATTAATTTTCTACTTCTGTATAGACGGAAGATAAATCAAAATGGTTATCAATATGAATTGATTGCGAGGAAGTTACAAACCCTCCAATGTCATAGAAAAGTGCCGCTCAACTTAGCAGTTCAGATTCGATAGTAAACTGTAGGTCCCCTACATTCCAGACACGCACACAGTGAAAAGTTATAAGTATGGATGAGAACTCTTCCATTTACGGCTGCAGCCCGGTAGCAACTACGTTGTAGTTGTATTGTGTTCGAAACATTGAGATTGAATTCGTGTGTATTGAATGTTTTGACAGCTATTCCAGCTGCAGCTCCGTCTCCATTCTGTTCAGACAGTAAACCGCTCTATTTTCTGCCGAATTGCCAATACCTAGGCATGCATTGCTAAGTTCTTCAGTGCCCAATTTTCTGACTTGTTCTTAATGCATCATGTACACCAAAAATGAGTCAATTACATCTAATAATTTGCTTTTTTGTGACAGAAACTTTGCTAATTTATCGTGTTGAATGGCGGAATGTCAGTCTGGCACAATTTTGTCTTCCAAAATTGAAATTAATTGTCCTAATGAAATTTATTTGCCGATAATTACAAAAAAAAAAAACCAATTGAATAAAACCAATGAAGACATTGTCAACAATATTAAAACAAATTTTATGCGGTGTTTCCAATCTGATTAATTTTGATGAAGCTGGCCATCAGTCGAAAGCTGTGCTCAAGCATCCGTGCAGAACGCAAACACTTAAAACAATATCAATCTCATTATTATAAGCTTCAAGGCAAAATATGTTATTAAAATTATATTAAGGCCACCATCATTACTCCAAAAAGAAGAAAACAGAGTAAATAATAAGATTTTCATTTACATCGCGAACGTATATTACCTTTAGGATTATTGCTCAAACCAAATTCTCTAACGCGTATTCTCGTCCGTCACCGTATTAGTCTGTACGCTATACGAAACAACAACATCAACAACAACAAGCAAACGAAAATCCTTTGAAGAGGTATAGTCGACGAGTCGGGAGCAAATACTTTTTCACTTCGCAGCCGGATATCAATGTACCAATCTACCTGTGAAATATTTTCCGTAAACAAAGAGAATTTTTGAAATTATATTTTCCAAATGAATACCGAAAAAGTAGAGCGTACTGGTGGCGGTGGCAGTGGTGCTAAGGAGGGTTGTTCCGTGCGGAAGCAGAGGATTGTTGTAGTACTTTTACCTTTCTGTTTCTTGCCAAACAAAGCGTAAAGTACTGAAGTGCGCTGGCCGTGAAAGTCCCATGGAAATATTAAATTCTTATTATTGTGCCATCATTTTGCCCTCTTATACAGCATCTCTTCTTCGGTAGTATAATAATATAGCATCTGAGATTCAGTCATTTCAGTCGAAAAGGGACGAAGAGCTTCGACTGGGAAACAATCACTGTGCACCTTTTTGCGGTAGTGAGCTGTATAATTGGATTGGGGATGGGATGTTGAACTGCATTATCGTTATTAATAAAATGTTGATTATTATTTCTTTCGACCCTCGGCTCTCGCTCTGTACTTATATGAAAGACCTTTGGCAGTTTTCGCATGAAGAACTTTTCAAAATTTATTAAACAGAGAAATAAAAATGGAGAAATTCAAATCAAAATAAGTTTGCTTCGGTGAATTTGACAAAAGAAGGCACGTGTTCGCAGGAGAAATAAAAATATGCTTTTTATCTACTTAAGGAAGACAGGAGAGTCTAATGGCATAGAAGGTATGTAATAAACTTTATTGTTAGGGTGCCGTCCCATTACCTGTGTGTATATAAGCTGGATAAGGTATTTCAAAGTTATTTTTTTTTTAATCTTATATTCTGAAATTAAAGAGCTGCTCCCTCTGGAATAAAAGGTCTTTATTCTGTCGAATTCAACCGTAAGTAATGTTAAAATAGTTTTAAAATTTTAATCATTGCGACTATACGATGTGTTGTTACAACAGATTGCCAGTTTGCCCCCCCCCCCCCCAGATTTAGGGGGTCGTCGGGTGAAATTTGGGGGGACGAGATGTTTAGGGGGAAATCTGGGGGGATTAATTTTAAAGTTAATTTATTCCAATACCTGCATTTTCTTCTCAAATCTACTATCAAAGAATATCCAATAATTACTACTCAATTTAATTTTAAATAAAAACAATTTTTCAAATGCTATTTAAATACCAAAGTACATGTAGGTACATATGTACATGTATGATATGTGAATAAAAAATAAAAAAAAAAACGTTGAAAAAAAAGTTAGTGTTTTTTTTTTTTTTGTTAAAATGTGGTAATCTGGGGGTTTTTGAATTTTTCTGGGGAAATTTTTTTTCATCTGGCAACACTGTATTACAAGTACCTGAAATAATATTTGAAATAATTAAAATAATAAAATACATGAATGGCGTAGATAATCACCCCTGATGGTCTGGACAGCAGAAGAAGACCACACCTTAGGTGACGTGGCACACACAAGTGGATAACCTCAACCAACTTGGAGTGCGTAACTGGAGACAGCTATATACATAGCTAGTGATCTTTTCAATTTTAAGTCAAATACCAAAAACCAGATGCTTAAATATCTTTTACATTATATATATTTTGAGAAATTTAAAAATTGAAAAATTAACTTTAGTACTTGCATAAATGTATTATGCACGTAGCTAGGATCCTTGAAGCAACTTAAAACAAATAATAAGTAAGGAAAACTTTTTTTGAATTTGGAAAATAATGTCATATATACATATATTGGCTGTTATGACATCTACTTTGGGCCTTATGTTGGGTTTGATTTCTATCATTCTGAAATCCTTCACCCAACCTCATAACAGCTATATAAAAACAATGTCATAACGCCTAAAAACTATGACACAATATCATGAAGAAAGCCAACACAAAGCCCAAAAATAATTTAATATAGCCCAAAATTAATTTCAATCTGATCTCTAGTTCTTTTGGAAGTCAGCATATGATAACCCACCAATAAAAATCTTGAATAAAACATTTTTACTTGCGATATATATGTACATAGGTACTATATGGCAAGTTTTGGATTCGTAAAAAAAATTGAACTCGAGATAACAATCAAACTTGACATTACGATGATAGGGAAGACGAAAAAATTGGGTCTCGCAATTCTGTCCGTCTGTCTGTCTGTTTGTCTGTCTGTCTATCTGTGGACTTGCCTACAGCCTAAACACATGGGCCGATTTTAATTAAACTTGGTATAATGTGTTTTCGGGACATTACCCCGACACGTTTTTTTCCTTTTATTCCTTTAATTTTTTTAGCATTTTTGGAAAATCTTATTCTTCTCAAAAATGGCTCGACAGATTTTTCTAAAAAAAAATATGTTACCTTTTTGTAAAAATTTAATTTCCAAAAAATGGTTTTAAATGGTACCTCCCATAGAACCAATTTTTTTATTTTTGTTTTTCTAGGAAAGGAATAAACTGATTTTGATATTTTTTTTTTTATGAAAAATCTTCTGAAAAATTGTAATAGTTTTGTATACCAAAATTTTCCAAAAACTTTTTTCTTGGATTTTTTTTGAAAACCAAATATTTCGAAAACCATTTGTTTGATTTTTATGAAACTTGGCACCAAGCAGTTTTTTAACATTATCTAAAATATTTTTTACAAAACTTTTTCTTATATTCAAAATTAACGGTACCTTCCATATAAATGTTAAAAAACCGTTACAGAAAATATAAATTTTCTCGAAAACGAATGCTACGATTTTGATTAAAATTATTGTGAATACTTATATTAGTATGTTCTACGATCTGCCAAAAACAAAATTAACAGTTAGCCATTATGAACGGTACCTCTCATAGAACCATTTTCTTTATTTTGGACTATCTCATTATGTCTAACCGATTTAAATTAATTTTTTTATAAAAAAGCTTCTCAAAAGTTAAAATCATACTGCATATCAAAATTTTCAAAAAAAAACAAATTTTGGATTTAAAAAAAAATTTCAATTTTTTTTTTGAACGGGTAGATAATTTTTCAGAACGGGTAGATAATTTTTTTTGGAAATTTAATTTTTAAGTCGACATTAATAAATACTAAGAAAATTGTGCACCAATTTTTTCTCTTAAAAATGTTTACAAAATTTTATATATAAAAAAATAATTTAAAAAAACCGCTCCTACGATTTTAATTTTTATTTTCTCCAAAACTAAGGCAAGTTAAAGAAATCAGATGTTGTACTTTTTTTTAGCTCTCAAAACAATTTAAGAAGACTTTTTTAATAAATTTATTTCGAATCATGTTGATTTTTAACAATTTTTCAATTTAAGCTCTATAATGTATAACATATACTATAGTTTAAACTTAAGGCTCCCATAAAAAAATTATTTACTTTTAATACACCCAATCTTTAAAAATTCGAAGAAACTTTTACTACATGAGCAAGTTTGTGCGACCCAGTCGTGCGTTTTATTTTAATGTGTAAACATTTATGCCGGTGGCGTGTGTGATGAGCAATCGTCATCACTTTCCAGGTTGTTTCTAGAAGTGTAAAGGTAACTGGCTGAACAGAATGGTTACGCAGATGGAGCTGGAGCCGGAGCTGGAATAGCTGTCAAAATATTGAATACACGCAAATTCAATGTTGCGAACACAACGGAACGTAGACGCATATGGAGCTGCAGACACAGACGGAAGAGTTCACCAACTTTTAACTTTTCACGTACGGCACTTTTGACATTTCAAATTGTATGAAGAAAAAAAACAACTTTTTGGGTCGGAAAAAAATATTGTGGTTATTTTTATCGCGAAAAAAAATTATTTATTAAAAGGAAAATTATTGGAAACCAAAAATGTGAATTCTGCTGCATTGTGGACATGTAAAAAAAATAACGTACGACACTTTTTGACAGCTCTTCCAGTTCCGTCTGCGGCTTTAGTTCCGTCATTCTATTCTGTTCAGCCAGTAACCCTGAATTGGACAAATAATAATTCAATGATTGCACTACCTTATCAATAATTATTATTTGTAGTGTATTATTCATACTAGAATGTCAGTTTATTAGACTTGACCATTCTTTATTCCGTCAATTTCATTGAATTTTGAACAACAACAACAACTTAAAGGTGCTACCACCAACTGCTTACGAATTAATTTTAGGTATTTTAATTCGTTTTATTTTTGTTTGGCTGGAGATATAGCTATTTCAAGGGGTGCCAAGCCCTATCATCAGTCTCCTTTTATAGTGTTGCTGAGCTTTAATCCAATTTTATTTGAAAAACTTTCTACACATCATGCGGTATTTGAACCCGCGCATCAGATTTGCTCAGTCTTCGAAGCTGTGAGCACTGCGCGCTATATGCTACTGGTTGACCACTGACGTCAATGATCATTGAAATCAATGATCATTAAAATAATAAAAGTCTTTTCATGAGAAAGGTTGGGCCGAAATGAAAAATGTTTTTGGCCAGATATATTAATTAAGTCAAAAGTTATATTTTGGCATCGAAATAATCATATATTTTGCATCCGAAACATCATAATTAAAATTTTCAATGGTGAGTTTAAATGATAGCTGGCGCCTTAATTTTTGTTGGATTATTGCTGTTCTGCTTAAAACACAACGAAAACGGCTTTAGAGTTTTCGTTTTGTATGCTAAAATCGACTTTCTAAAGCCCATTTTTCGTTTAATCCTGATTCAAATTGTGTAATAATATGGTTAAGATCATTTACCCTTGTTGCAGGGCAGTAGGTGGCGTTCTGAAAATGTAATTTTTAGTAGTACAATTTTGATTTTAATGTCACCTTTCCAGAATCTCTCTTTATTTCAAATAACCCCATTAATGTAAAATATAAGTCATTTGAATATGAACTTGTACCAAAAAGTAGGCCTTTTAAAAAATTCTAATGTGATATTTAAAAAAAAAATTTAAAAAAAATGGAGCACGTATGAGCACCAGAGCTCTTTTAAGAATTCCACAAATAATAAGAGTAAGTTACATAATTATATGAAAATAATAGAATCTGAATGTGGAAGTGCGTGGGAACTAACTTTAAGCTTAAGCTTTTAGAAAAGAACTAAATTGGCACTTAATAATCTTACACACTTGCCTTTTGATATAAAATAGAACAAAATACTTCCATGGTTTTAAATTCCTTATTACAATATTAAATAACGTAGATTTTACGCTGTCGATTTCATGTTCAATCAAGGTTATACCCTTGCTTTTAAGAAAGTTAAATCTAGTTTAATGCTAAACCTTTTTGTCCACTTTTTTGCATTACGCAATTGAAAGACGTCTATAAAGCTAGCACATACACATTAGCATAATCAATTAAAACCATAACTAGAACTTTGTGCTCTTTTTGTGCTATTTTTGTGTGGAAGTCTCGATTTTTGTGCTAGCATAGTTTTTGTTTTATGTTTTACGTTACGGCAACACTTACCGTGTAGCACAGTATGGCCACATTCCATACAAACATTGATGCTTGAGTCTCGTAAAATAATAATCTCGCATTTGCAAAAAAAAAAAATACCCTTGGTAGATCGCCCATGTGGCACCTACCGAACATGGATTACATGTCATATGTGCTATAACGTGAACTAACGATATGGGAAATACGCGGAAGAAATGCCCTTTTTCAAACCCTTTCGAATCAGATATCAATGACACTTATATATCTGAAGAAATTAAGCTCAAATTAATTTAACTACTCCTAATTTAGCTGCAATTTACCCCAAACGCGATGACTCATCACCTGAAACTATGAGGCGATAGCTATAAAACAATTCCTCTTTGCGCAATCTTTATCGATTGGTGTATGTAGGATGTCTGTAGTGCAAACAGTCACTTAGCAGTAGGGCGCGAGCGGTACATGTTTTCGTGACGGTTTTCTTTTCGTTACATCACACCCAACCGTCCATGTCAAAAAAATAATAATAATAAATTTACTGTTGTTCAAGAAATATATTGACATAAGCACATATACATACATACGTACATAAACTCTAACCTTTTGTCAATTTTTCTTGAGAGGAAAAATGAAATGGATTTTTTTATTGTTATACCTGAGCTCCATTATAACATCGCAAAATGACATCAGCGCAGAGATCAAACGAAGAATTACTCTTGCCAATTGCTGTTTCTTCGGGCTAAGAAGGCATTTGAGTAACAAAGCCCTCTCTCAGAGAACCAAGGAGACCTTATATAAGACCCTAATCATCCCGGTCCTGCTATATGGGGCAGAGGCATTGACCCTGTTAAAATCAGATGAGAATCTGCTTGGGTGCTTTGAAAGGAAGATTCTTCGGGTGATTTTCGGTCCAGTCTGTATCGATGGAGTATGGAGGAGAAGATTTAACAACGAGCTTTACAGCGACGTCGACCTGGTCAAAAAGCTGAAAATACAGCGGCTGAGATGGCTGGGACACGTGGAGCGTATATGGACACCGACGCACCAGCACGACGAGTCTTCGAATCTACCCCTGACGGTCTGCGTAGCAAAGGAAGACCCCACCTTAGGTGGCGCACACAAGTGGAGAAGGACCTCAACCAACTTGGAGTGCGTAACTGGAGGCGAATAGCTAGGGACCGAGCTGGCTGGAGGGACTTGTTGGTTGAGGCCGTAGTCCATCCTGGCCTGTGAGCGTCATCTAAAGTAAAGTAAGTAAGTTTTTTATTGTTATTTTGAACACTACAGATAAAACTTCAAATGAACCTGATGAACTATTGTTCAAGTTATAAATTTTTGTTTGGCTCCAAATTAATAACTATTTTTACTTCATGATGAATTTCAAAATAAGAATTTAAAATTTGCCAAGGTAGCTATTGCTCCTAAAAGAGCACTTCCATCTTCTTTTTATATAGAAATGAGAAAGCAGCATTTGAAACTAGCGTAAAGTAGTTAATGGTTAATGTTTAAGTTATTGTTTTAAATGTTTAAATGCTGGACGCAACTGCAAATTATAGCTGTCATTTGCTCATAAGAATTGAAATGCATAGAGTATTCCTATAAAATATACAAGAACCTTTTTAATAAATACAACAATCCGGTTTATAATAACTTGCACATCATTTTTCGTAATCATACCCTCTTACAAAATTTCAACGCACTTCCAATGTTTGCTCAATTCTTGATGAACTCTCCAGGGTAAGGGTAACCCTTGTCAAATCAAGAGTATTTACCAGAACATCACTATAAGATAACTCAACTAAACATGTGTTTATTCACCTTAAACAAGTGCGTCCTGCAAACATTTTCAAATTAATTAAACAAGTATCTCAAAGTGACAGAAGATGACGCACCCAGATAAATAAACAAGTACCTTCTTCCCTTTCCGGCCTGCCAAAACAGCCGGTGAAAAAGTGTTGGAAATAATGAAAATAGTTTCTGGCAAAAATTGCGCACCCTTATTGCTGATGTTTACCCCCCGCATGAAAGAATGTTAAAAAAAAAAAATGTTAGTTGAATGTTTGCTTTATGTTTCGATAAACATAAAGACAAGCACGCGCGCCGAAGGTCAGGAAAAGCAGGAAAAGTTATGGCTTTAATTGTAATGAAAAATTCCTTCGATAAAATTGTTCCTTATACTTTGGATTTTTCATATTGGAGAATGAAAGGTAAATATAAAGAATAACGAAGAGTGTAGTCCTGATGGTCCATGTTATGCGCGGAATTCAGTTTAAGTTTGTTTTTTTTTTTTTTTTTCTTATACCTACTTCCTACCCGCCCCGTGTCTGAAGAGGGTTGGCAATCGCATTCAAATGCGAAGGGGGATTAACCCACTGAAGCGGTAAAATGACGAAAATATTTATTTGCCATCCCTTCTCCGATATTGTTGGCTGTTTTAGTATTTGAAGAATCGGGGGATCAATTTCTATTTGTTTTCTTTTTTATTTTTTCATTTCCCTGCTTTTGAGCATATCGTTGGATAACAGTCAAAACCTCGTGCCGCTCATTATTTGTTCGGATTCGGCAATAAACTGTAGGTCCCCTCCATTCCTGCAGACACGCACACAGGAATGGTTGAGAGTTGTAAGTCACTAGGCCCAAGTTCTTCATGAGCTGTTGTGCCATAAAATGTATTTTATTTATATTTTTAAATTTAAAGCTCTTTACTAAAATGTCTTTAGTTTTAAACATTTTTCACCTAGAATCATACTAAAGGCTTAACTACACTCAAGACTTTTTGCAAAAAGTAGGGCAAAAAGTAAAAATGCGATAAGCAAAATTATGCTTCGAGATAGCTGTTTCCGAAAAAATTATGTTTTCTCTGTAGCATCAATCTGAAATGATATATCAAACACTATTTCGCACGCTCTTTCGCACACAAGCATTTCTAGCCCATGTTTTAGTTTTTCACTTTTGTACTTTTTACAAAAAGTCTTGAATGTAATTAAGGCTTAAACCTAATTTCCTAACAAACTCTAATTGAACACGCCTAAAACAGTGGCAGCTAACACAATTTTCACATTTGTAATTGTCAAATTGACATTTTGAGTTAGCATGATACTGAAAACATAAGACAAGCATTTGGCGATTTTAACTTTGGTAAAATCTTAAAAAAATAAAACGATTCTAACGCGTTTAAAATTTAGAAAATCCTGTTTTTAACCTAGAATCATACTAAAAATGCTTTAACATCATACTAAATTGACTGCAATTTTGCGCCATAGTTTTTAATTTGGAACAACATATGGTTTCACCAGGACGACACGAACAATTTTGGGGGATTTTCGGGGGACGTGAACTGGCCCCGTTATAGACATTCTTTTGCACGCGTTTTTCTTAATATCTATTGTTTTTATTTAGAATCTTAGATTGAGGTTTTCCGAAATATCGAGAGAAATTTACAAAAAAAAAGTCAGTTTAGTTTCTTTCACCCAACAAAATTAAAACTCCTGCCGTCAAGCTTTTTTAAATTCTACTTTTTCAGGCAAAAACAAGATTTTTTAAAAATCAGAATGCAAATTCAGTGGGGTAAATTAGGTAAACAAAAATGAAGGTCTAGAATTTATTTTGTAAATGAAAAATGGTAGAGTGTTAGTTGTTTTGATAGATTAATTGATAGATTATTTTAATACACAAAGTTTTAAGATAAAAAAGAAAAAATAATAAAATCTAGGACTCGAGATATAAAGAAAATATGAAAAAATAGATATTAGAGAAAACAAAATACAATAAATCGGGGTTATGTTTTTTGGAAATAAGTTTTATATATTTTTCAAGTTTCAAGTTGTTTAAGTTCCACTGTTTTTTTTTTAATATTCTTTTTCTATTCTTATTAAAATACTGAAAATCAGATGTAAGAATCTTTCTTAGTTTTTGAGAAATTGAACAAAACAAAACTAAGGGTACTTTTTCAAAAAGGGGTTGATAGGTTGGTAGGTATTTTTGCGTCATAAACATAACAAACCAAAAAAGCAATAAAAAAAGTAACTTGGTTTTAATTTTTTTTTTATATTTTAAGTCAATTTTTTACGCGGGCACTAATTTTAGTAACCGAGATACAATTTGGCTCTCTCTTAAGCGGACAAAGTACCATTTTCCCATTCAAATAAGGTTCATTCTGCCATTCTGGTATTTTGTTTATGGTAACAACTTGAAACTTGTCGAATTTTGAAATATATAGAAGTAAAAATAAGAAAATAAAAATTGTAAAAAAAATTTTTGGTGAAGAAATTGGTAGATATATTAAAATTTGTCTCGCAGCCTTTATTCTGTTTAAAACTGGGTACATTCCAATTTTTTGAATTTATGAACGAGCTTCGACTAACTAAGAAAATTAAAAAATATTGATATGCTAGTTTAATTGTGTAAAAGTCTCTTAATTTTGTCTTTTTTTCATAAGCGGACACCTTTCATAACCAGATAAATTTTTTGGTACCATCCGTTCCGGTTAGGAGAGAGTCAACTGTAGTCTTAATTACAAAAAATATAAGATTTATTTAATGCTTCATGAAATGCGATGAAATTCATTCAGTTAAAATAGTGGTAAACTAGGGCGTATACGCACTTTTTTTTTCATTAAAACTTAAATTAATTTTGCTACGATATTTATTTTTGCACGTTGAGTTATTTTATGCCGATTGAAAAAGCTGTATTGGTTTTCTCCATTCAAAAAAACAATTTTGACGCGTTACGGAATTCGCGGACGAACGATTGTTCAATTTAAAAAGTTCAACTTATCAAGATAAGTGAGAAATAAAAATTTGTTTAGGCATTTTCCATCACCACAGCCACTGGAGCAAATAGCTGTGATTATGATATTAATACTTTTTTTTTCTCTGCAGACATACGACAATTTTTATTGGTTTCTTAAAATCATGCAATTTTTAGTATACCTATACTATACATGGTTTTGACTGTTCGGTGACGATATTATAAAAGTTTATTATTTTTTGTTTTCATTCTCAATTGAATGTTTGCGTTGAGATTTTTCTAAACGCCAATGATGCAAAGGAAAAGGATAATAAATGAAGAACCCAGAGGAGCTGATATATAGTCAGTGTTGATATTTTTGGAGAAAGATTTAAATTGGAAAGTCCAAAGTCCGATGTGTAGGTATAGCTACTTGTTCTTCGTTGAATATAATGAAAATAAAACAAAAACCCTTTTCCATAAATTTATTCAGGATTGAAAGGACAGTCTACCTATAATAATAATAATTGTAGAAGTTGTCGACTTCATAAACATCATACAACAACAAAAAACACACACACACACAATCCCTTTTGAAGCAAATATAGAGGCGTTGCAAGGAGTCAGACTTCTTGTTTACAGATTTTGTATTCATTTGTTATAACTTCCGGGCACAATTGAAGTTTTGTTAACGTTGTTTTTTTTTTTTGTTTTGTGTTCGAAGGACCTATCCTGTTCCTGACAGTTTTTACCTGTTTTTTTCTTTCTTATTTTTTATGAACTTTTACCTGCCGTCAAATTAGCGCAGTGGCTGCATTTAATAAGTGTCCGAGAAAT
This sequence comes from Epistrophella euchroma, assembly GCA_947049315.1. Classification (NCBI taxonomy): domain Eukaryota; kingdom Metazoa; phylum Arthropoda; class Insecta; order Diptera; family Syrphidae; genus Epistrophella; species Epistrophella euchroma. Next base: position 68,013,064 of record OX346247.1, read on the forward strand.
ATAGTCAAAAGTTAAAAGGGATGGAAAGGACAAACTTAATGAAGGTTTCTTACCCTGAAGAGGTACTTAAGTGAAAAAAGTGGACGACTACGAAAAGTAAGTAAAACAAATTTAGGGCGGACAAAGGTGTGTTCTCTTTTTTTTTTTTTTTTTTTTTTAATTTTTTATTTCACTTAGAAGTAAAAGTTGGACTGAACATAAGTTGTCGCAAAAGTTTTTTATAAAGAGGTAGGGTAGGTATTAAAAGGATCAATGACTTGCAACAAGTGCAACATTAAAAAACAATTTTTGTAAATGTTTTTGAAAAGTTTAATATTATTTTTTGTTAAGAAAAAAATTGAATTTTTATCCTGCGGAGAGACAAAAAAAAAATTATTGCTAAAAGCTATTCAAATTATTGCAGTCATATAGTGTTGATCCCCTAAAAAAATGTTAACTTTTATAATAGTTTTTGAATCTCTTACGTAGGCAGTTTTCATTGCAAATATTTTGTACAGAATAAGTTCTCTGTCTGATTGACTTGAAATTCATGTGCATGTATGTGTATACGCATTATAGGTAATGTCAAATGCTACAGTCTGACAGGTTTTTTTTTCAGCCGGGGGTAGAGGTGGACGTTCGAAAAGGGTAATTTTTCCGATTTTAGTGTCGGAGGTATAACCACTTGAATTTATATAAACAATAAAGGATTTTGCACTGATTAAAAATAGTTAGGTCCTAGACGTTTTACTTTCAGCTTTCCCTTTGACAGACGCCCCCAAAAGAGGGTGAAAAATCAACTTTTGAAGTTCAAGGTATAACCAAATAAGTGGTACATTAAAACATCAGAATAATTCACCTTATTATAAATATTTAGGTCCCAGACGTTTTGGTTTCAGCCGGCTCCAAACATTGCAGAAAATTATTTTCTGTCCTTTGAAGCATACCAAATAAAGGATCGAAATTCATAAAAAATCGCCTGATTATAAAAATTTCCTTAATATGCACATAAAATTTTGTAAGCATTTTGAAGAAAATTTTTTTAAAAATCCAAAATTAGTTTTTTTTTGAAAATTTTGATATGCAGTATCATTTTAACTTTTTAGAAGATTTTGTATAAAAAATTATTTAAATCCGTTATGCAGATGATGAGGTAGTCCGAAATAAAGAAAATGGTTCTGATAGGTATACTCTTAATAATGGCTGACTGTTTAATTATAGACGGTACTAATAATAGTATTTGGAACAACTTTAATCAAAATCGAAGGTTTTCGAGAAGATATAGATTTTCTGTAACGGTTTTTTAACCTTTAAATGGAAGGTACCATTAATTTTGACTATAATTTTTTTTTTTTAAATATTTTAAATAATGTTAAAAAACCGCTCGGTACCAAGTTTCATAACAATAAACCGAGTCATTTTCAAAATACATATTTTTTGAAAATTTTGGTAAGTTTACAATACTGTTTAAATTTTTTAGAAGATTCTCCATAAAAAAATATCAAAATCAGATAATTCTTTTTCGAGAAAAACGAACAAATAAAAATAAATGGTGCTCTTGGAGGTAGTACCACTTAAAACCATTTTTCGGAAATTTTATTATCATCGTAATGTCAAGTTTGATCAACATCTCGGGTTCGATTCTTTTTAACGTGTTTTTGTGAAAAAAAAAATATATAATACCAAAATCAAAAAACAACCTAAAAATGCCAACAAAGGGGTTTTATAATAAATTGCGGCACAACCATTACCCGCAAAGAAAAAAGTTGTAGAGCTTGTTACATTTATGTTAGGCTTAATTTATAAACAGAAAACACAAATGTATTAAATTTTAATTAAACCTTATAAGTAAATAAATTCATTAAATTTATACATACAAAAAAGAAGACCTTCCCTCTTTCTGCCTTATTCCCTTAATTCGCTATGGTTTCTCCTCTCCACTTTTCTCGATTTCCTGTTTATAACATTACAAAACAAAGTTATAACGCGAGGATAAAAAATTGTTTAATTACTTTACGTTTGAAGATTGCGATATCTTTAATTTGTTTGATGCTAGTTGGTAAGGAATTCCAAAGGCGAATGCTAGATACAAAGAACAACCGCGACGAATTTAAAAAAATTATACGGAGGAATCATAAAATTTCCCACTCTAGTTGAATGGCAGAAGCTGATGTTTTCATAAAGATATTGGGGTGTTTTCGTATTACAGTGAAAGCTCCCTTAGCCGGACAGCGACGGTCGCAACACTTTTGTCCGTCTAAGGGAGTTGTCCGTCCAAGGGAAAAAATAAAAAAATAGTTATGTTAGGAAATGTATAATATGCAGCGGCATCATGAAACATTTTTGCATCTAAAATCCATGAAATTCATTCAAACTAAAAATGAACATGAAGATACAAGAAAAAAGATACAAAAACAGACTATAGCTGCAGAAATAAAATCCGTTATGAATTTAATCACGGACTGTAATTTGGTGACATCGCATCTGTGTCGCTGTAGACTAGGGGGACCGTTTTTAATGCAGAATAAATTTATGTAAAAGTATTACTAAAAAATAATTGTTGAAATTTACATACTAAAAAAAAGTTTTTGTCCGCCTAAGGGAATTTAATTTAACAAATCGCGGCTAATATTCTTGTCCGCGTCCGGGTAAGGGAGTGTCCGCTTAAGGGATTATAAAATGTATGGAATTTACATCCAAGATCCACGGTCGTTAGAATTTGTCCGCCTAAAGGGATTGTCCGCTTAAGGGAGTTGTCCGCAATAGGAGCTTTCACTGTAATTATTTTATGCAAAAAGACAGTTCCGAAAATTTGTGTATTCAGAGAGCGTGCAGTTAAGAATTTTCGTATTAGAGGTTGATATGTGGTCATATCTTCTAAGTCCATTCTATATCAAGTCGTTAAAAGCAACACGGAGCTTGTTTTCAGACAGAGGGAATCTGGTTCTGGGTACACTACTTTAGAATATGAGATTATTGGTACAAAAGCATAGCGTTTTGTCCAAGCGAAGTCTTGTTTCAAGCGGGGCCAAGTGACTCGATAGCCACAATTTTCTGAGAGTTCCGTAAATGCGTCCCACAACCAAGTTTATGTGTTCTTTACAGGATAGGTCATTCGTAACTTTGAAACCAAGATTGGTCACAGATTTAACGTACGGTACAAATAAGTTGTGCAAGGATATGAGGGGATATGGGGATGTATCATACTTTCTCTTTGAATTCACCATGGCTTTGATTTTTCCAGGATTCAGTATTAGCCAATTCTCCTTAGTCCATTTGAAAATTTTTAGGAGATCTTCGTTTAAAAGGAACTAGGCAAAGTAAAGAGCTACTTGCAGGAACAAGACCAAAAATAATTAAAAACCGTTAGAAGTCGAAAAGAAAGCAAATACGAGAAAATTACTTCTTAAGGATTTCGACTTGAAATGTCCTCATGAAACCATGCATCTCCAACTACGGGACATCCTGTAGGTATACATAATAAGGTAGGTACCTCAAAACCCTATTTAATTGTATGTATGTTGAATTTTTTTTAGGAAAAACTTAAAAACACGGTTTTCTTACTTCATACTTCGACAGCGCTACGAACCACAACTTATGTTGAGCCAGTAAGTGAGAAAACCATATTCACAAGCCCATTTATGGTAAATTGAGTATTGGCTGTAAAAATCTATTATCAGTGATTTTCCAATAGTTTGTGGAAAGTAAATGTCACAAGCAATTATATAGAAATAGGTAAAGAAACTCCGCTTTCACTTAACTCCTAAGTAATAAATCCTTAATTTTATACAAATTGACTAAAATTCAAAGTCTATCTTTTATAAAATTTACAATACACCTAAACGATTAATTCCAATAACCTGTAATAAAATTTCTAAAATAGTCCTCTCTAAACAAACAAATAACTGACATGCTTTCATTTCATTCCATTTCAAAAAAAAAAAAAAAAGAAACAAATTCTATTTTAATTTCTTCCAATAACTTATGTTTACAACTTTAAGTGTAAACAACCTAAGTGATCCATTAGTGTCGAAGATTCCTCTATATATGCACGAGTATTTCCTCCCCTATTTATAGATTTTTTTTCTTTTCAAAATGCGTAAGCAATAAAAACATTAATTAAAGACCACACTTTGTATCTTTCGTAAAATCCTGTCTAAATACCTTATTAACACAAACATTTTTATCTTCGATCTGAGAGTTGTTATTATTTTTTTTTTTTTTTTTGAAACTGTTACAAAAACTTCTTTTATAATTTTACAAGAATTCGTTGCACATATCAAGTTCTCTTCAAAAAAAAAGCTTTTCACTTGTTCTACGTTTCGTTTCATTGATGTGAGAACAGAATAATATACAACGTCTTGCATTCATACATATTATAGTAACTCATCTTGAAGGAAATTAAATTTAATGATCGCACCTCATTCTGTCGGTTTATTTTTCCTAATACTCTTGGGTTGTGCGTTTGTTGTGTATGCTTTGGTTTCCAGTATGGGATGCCCCAAGCCCATTTTCTGAAGGAACATTCAAATCAAACAGAAAATAATGAGTCCGATCACTCAGCATCCCGCTTGCAGAAGATCGAATGTTCAAAAAAAAAAAAAAAAGAGGAAAATACCACTCCCCCTCCTCACAACGCAACGCGCGCATATATTAAAATGTGTGTGCGTCACAAATTCGAAAATAAATATATCTGCAGGCGATTTTGATTTCTCTTAGCATTTTGAGTCATAAACAATTTAAAAGAAAAGCCTATCGGTGTCTGGGTGTATGGAAGACGGACGAAGAATTAATTTCCATCCGAATGCAACAGCCTTTGATTGCTCATTCGTTCACACCTAATCACCGAACGGGCAGATCAAAAAATTCGGCCAACTGTCGACAAATCAATTCCAGTATATAGACGCGGTGGCGGTCCTTCTAAGAACATGGCAGGAAAATCAATAGAAGTTCACCGCTACCACCAACACTGCCGCCGCCGCCCCTTACCACCTTCATCATCGTCGACATCACTTAATCGTACGCCAACCGAATCGCATCATCAAATGGAATTAAAGAGGTGAGTCCGAGCAGTGAGTACCTGCCCATAAAAAAGTACAAAATGTTAGTAAACAATGATAAGCAGTATACTGCAGAGATTAGCTCCATCTTGATGTCGGCACCCAGCCAGCTGCAGCTGAGAAGCTAGTGGGGCCAGTCCATTGAATTAAGGATACCTATACAACTACTATACCGCCGCCGCCACCACGAGAGCTCCACATCCACATGGCTCTCTAAACGAAATGTAAATATGCAATTTGCAAAAACAAAACAAACGCAGGACGAGTTCCAGGCCAGCACCAAGTGCCAAACAACCAACATAAACCATCGCTCACATCGCTATATAGTGTTTTATTGCCCTCAAAGTTGAAGCCGCTTCTGCTAGAAGATACCTAGAGCTGAAGTTGGAAACGGAGACTGTAGAGTTGTAGGAATAGGTGAACAAGTAGTATCTTTGTATCTCAGAGATGGCTAAGATGTATACTGATCGTCGCGGTCGACCTGATGTGCCCGCGCTGCACCGCACCTGCCCATTTATAACAGATGGCACAAGCTTGCTTGGAAGACGACGACGTTTGTATTATGATTGTGCCATCAACACAAATGATGTATGTTGTATCTGTTAACACTTATTCGGTGCTTTACACCGACTTTATGCCGGCCAAAATAAGCACCAGTGCTACACAACACACCAACAACACCAACTGCATCAAACTCACAAAGGGAGATGAGTGTTGTTGCTGTTGTTGCAGCCAAATAAACGAATGTCAAGTGCCGCAGATACAATGCAAATTATTTGCGCAAGAAGAGGGCATATTGCCAGCCGGATGGTAAAGGAGTTTGGGAATTAGCAGAAATCTCTGTAAATAGCAATTAAAGGACGACAAAGGACACCTTTTTTGCTATAAAAACAACAACGAGGACCATATACGATGACGATGACGGTCGACGGCTCAACAAACCCTTCTCAACAAAAAGAACACTTCATAGTCTCTTAATGGGGGGGGGGGGTATGGGATCTACCTGGCCTATTCCATATACGATTATTATGAATGAACGGGATAATGGTCTTTTGCCTTTATACCACTCACAATGACTTGAATTACATGACAAATAGAGAAGGGTAGCATTTGACTGGCTCCTTTTTTGTGTGTGATTATGTTGAACCAGTGCCATTGCCACATATGTATACGCTGAGCTTACTCCTGGTCCTGATCTCTAAAATATACCTATTACCTACACAGCCATACATATGTACCTAGCTCCTCGTATTCGTTTTGTTTAGTTTGTATGTTATGTTTGCTTGAAGTGGAGGGAGATATACACTCAACAGATATTCTCAATGGGCCATTTGTCTAAGGTGCAAGCAATACATTTGATATAATTTGGCAACATTTTAGGGATATATGTAATAAATGTACCTACCTAGACCTACATATACCTACAATTTTAGAGATAAGAAAATATTAAACATTAGAGGAACATTAAAAATTCATTTTATGTAAAATTTCTTTGTAAAAAGATTCATGATGAGAACTTAGAGAGGGGAGGGGAAATGTGAACAAGCACATAAAATTTTATCTGAGAAGCTCAAGTGCCCGAAGCTAATGCTAATGATCATATACAATTAGATCTCTGACTTTGAAAATATTCAACCCAATTAAATTTCTCATTCTACGGGGGGTTAGTTAAGGTTAATGGGCATCATGTTGGTTTATATGGCCCATATGTATAGGGAGGAACCTACATACATAAATACATGATATAACGAAGTGTTTAAATCTTAAAATAATGTAAAGAGGACTATTAGTTAAAATAATGGCTTTATTTGCTTTAAATAATTACGGTTGTAATATTTTTATGATAGACTTTAGAGCTTTATAAATATTTTATTTAATCTTCAAATAAGATTCAACTGAGTCATATGTTATAGGCCTTTTTCCAAAATTTAGAAAATATTTTAAATAATAAAAAAGAACGTATCTTTATCATTTTTGTATTGTTTGCATTTATAATTAAAAATTCCCTATAAATTAACTAAAAAAATAAATAAATTTGGTGGCACAACGGCTCATGAAGAACCAGGGCCTAGTGACTTACAACTCTCGACCATTCCTGTGTGCGTGTCTGCAGGAATGGAGGGGACCTAAAGTTTATTGTCGAAATCGAACGGCTAATTTAAGCTGCACTTTTCTATGACAATAGGTACACTTGGAGGATTTGTCACTTCCTCGCAAGAGGCAGTAGCGCTGAAAAAAAAATTAAGGTGGAAGCGGCTGGTATTGAACCCAGACCTCTGGCATGACAGTCCAACGCACTTTTTTTTGTTTCTTTCATTTTTATTTTTCATTCAACTCATAACTACAGTAAAAGCTCCTTTTGCGGACAACTCCCTTAAGCGGACAATCCCTTTAGGCGGACCAATTCCGTGGATCTTGGATGTAAATTCCATATACATTTCCATTTATTTAGTCCAACGCACTAATCATTACGTCACGGGCTACTACAAATCAATTCTGACTATTATCAAAAATTATCAAAGCGTCATCCAGTTTTCAAAACCAACCTACCTATTAATAACCTTTTTAGGTACCTTACATACATATGTACTGACACAACTGAGAGCAAAGTTTTGTAAATTTTCAAAAATGGACCAATAAATATTTACGCGAATGATTGATAGAACAAATTGTGAAAAATATTATAGTCTTAAAGCCGATAGCAAATTTTGGAGTTATAACCAAAATTCATGTGCATGTATGTGTGTGTATAGGTATACGCATTATTATATAAAATTCAACCATCTGGCAGGTTTTTCTTTTTTCAGCAGGGGGTGGGGGTGGGCGTTCGAAAACAGTATTTTTTTCCGACTTTTGTATTGGAGGTATAACCTCTGGAATTATATATAAACAATAAAGTATTATGCAGACGCTCCCCAAAGAGGGGTTTTCTGTGCTAAATTTTGAAAAATATTTGAAAATTTTGAATTTTTTCACTTTCTTGGCCTGTTACTTTTTCAATCATCAGAGGAATAGGTTTGGAGGTAGAGCTGTAAGATGAACAAGCGGGGGACACAATAAATCTATGGGTCAAAGTGTTACATCCCCATTTATATATTCATCCATTCATACTTTTTCAATAGTCACAATATGAAAAAATGTTCTTAACATAAAAAATAGGAAATTTAATTCCCCACACTACAAATTTTTTTGTAGGACTAACAGAAACCAAGATATTCAATGAAAACTAAAATTAAAAATAGTTGCTGAAAGGTGAATTTCAGAAGTGCGAAAACTCAGGGTTACGATCTCCGATGTAGTACTTTTCGAATGCTGAAAACAAATTTGAGGGTGTTAGAAACAGCTGGTTTGGATTATAAATGCACTGGACTATTATATTTATTTATTCACGCAGCTAATTTTCTAGCTAACAAATTTAACATAGTTATATTATTGAAAAAAGTAGATTTAAATTTACTTGAAAAATTAGTAGACTGATCAAACAAATTTATATATAGTTATTATTAAAAGTATTAAATAATTTAAACACTTTATTTAATGGAGAAAATCGTTCATTATTGGTCCGATGGCTTGAGATATGTATATATTCAGGGAAGTTCCTTAAGTTTCTACGGGGAATATTAAAGTTAATGCGTGACAGAAGGTGCAAAGAGTCAATCTTACCGTTAATTAATTTTACAATAAAGACAAATCATAAATAAGAACGCCTGCTGTCAAGGCTAGGAATATCAATAAGTTTTAGTCTATTGAGGTAAGGTGGCAAGTTATAAAGGTCTTCCCATCCTAGTCCTCTGAGTGCAAATCTCAGGAATCTTTTTTTTACTTGCTATAGTCTGGCTCTATGACACCTAACCAATTAAGTGATACATAAAAAAACCTAAATAATTCTTCTGTTGTATAGGTCCCAGACGTTTTGGTTTCAACCTTTGTTTCACCAGACGGCTCTAAAATTTTTAACCGAATGAACGATGTACCGAAAATTCAGTAAAAAATCGCCTAATTATAAAAATGTAGGTCCAAGGCGTTTTGTTTTCAGCCATATGCCTGCCAGACTGGAAATGCCTTTTTTAAACTTAAAATTAAAATGGAGAATAGTCTGATTTAAGCGGAATTTTTGATAACAAAGAAACTATGCAAGCTACAAAATCGGAGTTTATTTAATTCATTAAGTTCAGTTCGTGCAAAAAAAAAATTTCGATTTTCTCATTATTTTAAATTTTGGGAGCTCAATTTTGAGCTTACTTTAAAACTTGTTAACTTGAATATACATAAAAAAAACGTTAGAGCTACAATTGCATTTAAAAAGCCACAATTTGTGGCAAAAAGAAATTGTTGAAAATTCCATTTTTTTATATTTTTTGCAGTTTTTAAAATTTAAATTCAAATAGAAAATGAACCAGAAAAGCTTTTCAATTATTTTGTGCGCAATAAATTAGCTTTTAAAAAACTACAATTTTTGACATAAAGAGAATTATGTATTATTTTCGTAAAATTTAAGGGCAGTTTTTGAATTAAATGTATACAAGATCTTTCTAAAACTTTATAACGATTATTTTTTTTTACCCCTCATGGTAAGATTAAGAAAAGGTAAAAAAAAAACACTTACTAGTAGTAAATATTTCACTTATTTACAACTATTAATTGCAGGACCTAGTTTGGTAAGACATTTTAAAGAACCTGAAGAAGAGTGTAATCAAACCCGAAACGTTGCAAAAAATATATTAAAAAAGAACAAAGACCTAAAGCCAATAAAAGGTATTAATCAATTTCAACAGAAGGTCACGAAAATAGGAAATTATTTACTAAGTGCCAGTTCTACAATCGTGGTTTAAATTTTGATCCGTGGTTCAGGAATTTGAACTCGCCGATTTCGGCGAGTTAACTGAGGTTCAACGATGGTTCAAGGTTCTAATATGCACTAAAAGCCAATTACATGCCTGAACCATCGTTGAACCACAGTTAATCCGCCGAAATTGGTGAGTTAAAATTCCCGAACCACGGATCAAATATTTGTACAACTGGCCCTAAAAGTTTTAAAAAAGTCGACTTTTTACCTTTTCTTAATCTTACGGTGAGGGTCAAAAAAAAAAAAAAATAATCGTTATAAAGTTTAGAAAGATCTTGTAGAAAATTATTTCAAATTTTTAAATCTGCCCTTAAATTTTCCGTGCCGACATTTCTTGCAGAGATGCTGGCAACCAAATTTAAAAGTCTCTTTTTACATTCAAAGCCAGTTAATCTTCTGAAAAATATTGTTTCTTATAATTGTACAGTAACAGTCCCTTAAAAAATCATTTGCTAAAATTTTTACATACACAAAACATAAAGCTTTAGAATGAGTTTTGTTTCATATCAATACGACCACTTTCAAAAAATTTAAATTTGTTTTGTTCCCTGAATTTCTATTCCGCCTTTTTAAGAGCAGTGGTATGGCGTCTGATGCATAGAATTGAGAAAAAAGGCCCCACAAAAAACCAAGCACGTCGCTGACTTGTGCATAATTCCTTACAAAATGTCGTACACCCTCCAAGTCCAAGACCTTTCTACTCGCATGCTCAACAAAGCGTACTGATCGCTTGCTCGTTGCTTTTCTCGCTGTGTGAGTGTGAGATGAAAAAAGAATGCATTCCAACAGAGTTACCATATTGCTCATTGAAAGCAGTACCAAAGAGCTTTTTTCAATGGATTTTATAAAAGAGCTTTCTGTTTTAAAGCTTTTGAGAACAACAAGGTAGGTTAAGTGTTATCGATTAAGTTTTGTTTGTTTGTTGTTCTGAAAATTTCGTTAAAATGCAATTAAATTTTTTTCACTTTAAAATCCATAATTGTAAGGATGAAAGGCAAATATCCTATCTTCCCTGTACTGAACATTTTTGTTAAACAGAGTATAGTGTATTTGAGCTACTATTTTGGGTGGCAATCATTATTTAAAATTCGTATTATTTTACATTCCGTCCCCTAACTTTAAACTTATTTTAGCGGTAAAATTATATGTAATAACTAGAAAATTATACGAGCTACAAATTTTTGGTTCGCCCAACAAATTAGCATTTAAGTCAGGTATCAATTTTTTTTTATTCCGCCAAAAAGTGTCCACCAAAGTAAGGGACTGATTTTTGTAAAAGAGTTTATTTACAAAAGTTTTGCTTCTATTACAAAAGACAAAAGCCGACACTAATTTTGGAAGCGGATCTATATGTATGCATGCATGTAAACAATAGGTATATGAGTATTGGGGTTTTTTTCAGTCATCGGTGGGGTTGGGGGATTAAAGAACTAAATTTTCAGAACTTTGTGTCAGAGGTATAATACATTTAATGATTTTTTTAAAAATATATTACGGGAAAATGACATTTCCCTAAGTCTAAGACCATAATCTTGACGATCAGCGATTAATACAAAAATAAGGTATGTTATAAAAAGTTCTGTTCTCTGTTGATTTTTTCCTTTGTATAATAAATTATTAAGAAATGGTTAAGGTTGTTTTTATTTCCATAGAATCAAAAATACAAACGCTATTCCATTTCAAAACGATGATATTTATGAGTAAAAGATATTATATTATGTATGAACTGATAAATTAAAAACTTTATTATGTTAATTCTTTGAAAATCCACCAGTCGTATAACTTTCAATAAGTAAAAATAATTAAATTATCCTAGTTTCCTTTAAAGTTTTTTTTTTTTTAATTATATTCTACCCCACAAAGTGAATAACCCCTTAAAAAAAACGCCTATCAAACTGTCTTACGATATTTATTTCGGTCCGTCCATAAATAGTCCAATTAAATAAAATACAAATCAACAGATTTAATGGAATTTTAAAATGCCATCACTAAAAGCCTGTTGTGACACTAACAATTGGACATATTCGACACTAAATACCAGCCCAATCCCATTCGTTTTAAAAGTCCATTATTTGTGTCAGCCCTGCCAACATGCTCATTTGTTTCTGGTTCATTTTTTTTCTATAATAATTTAAAGTCACTGGTTCTTAACAAAATTTATGTGTGACTTAAATATACCAAAAAAAATATTTTCGATTAATCATTTTTAATTTAATCAAAAAAAATAAATAAATAGATAACAGAATGAGGTATGTATTTTAGAACCTTGCAAACAATCGACAAATGTTATATAAAAAAAAGAAAATAAACAACAACTAAAAATGCATCTGCGTATACTATGTCCGTATGTACGTGTGCGAAAAGGCCATTTTTTCACAAATCGTAAATTTTAAACGAAAAAATAAATACATAAATAAGAAAATACAACATTGCAGTGTTCATATAAATAAACAAAAGCGCCAGCAACACTAGGTATACAAAAACGAGATACAATACGATCGTGAATTTATTTTCTTAAGCACGAACCAGGCAAAACGGATGGATGCTCCTAGTCGAATTTATACTTGAGGCAGATGAATTATGAGCGCAGGCATTTTAAATTGGGTGTTTTGTTTTACTTTTGGAGCAGAAAAATATGCCAGAGCAATGATTTCAAGTTTTGTAGATCGTGCCAAAGAACTAATAAGACTGAAATTTTATAATTACTATAATAGAATCAACAATGTTTAATTAATAATGAGCATGGGGTAGGGTAAGAAGTTTATAATATTTTTATTTTTGTTTATAAATCTACAATTATATGTACCTACATACTTCCAAAGAAATGTCACTTTAAATATTTAAAAATATGAAAACACAAACCATATGAAACTTATTAGGTACGCCATGGTTGCCAGATTTATGGAAGAACTGTTGTATGTATAAAGTTTTGCTTGATTAAATGCGATTTTTAAAATTACCTATTTGAAATAATTTAGCGTGTATGGTATTGGGTTATTTTTAATGTTAGAAAAATAATAAAGTGAAGCGAATGAATAAGAAATAGTTTCAATATATAGGTATGTACACTATTTAAAAAAATTAAGGGAACAAAAAAAAACTTTTTACATTTTTAAGGGCCATTTGCACAGAAGTTTTTTTGACAGCAGTAACTCCTGATTTATAAATAATTAAAGCTATCTGACTGATTTGAATCTAATCATATGTTGTAGCAAAATATTTTTTATCTATCTCAGTTTAAAAAGTTATCTTCTCCTTGTTCTCTGGATAAATATTTAAACCCTGAATAGCTCCCACGTCAAATTTTAGAATTTCTTACGAGAAAGCAAGTCAAAGCGTTAGAGTTTGGGGCTTATTGCGGATGAAATAGAATCTTGTCAAATAGAATTAAAGTCTACTATAGTTATTTTAAAATTCTATTCGTTAATATTTTTCTATTTGACTTTTAATATTTGTACTAAATATTTAATATTTTTTTCTATTTGAAAGAAATTTCAATTCTATCAAGAATTTTGATCGACTTTTGTCGAATAGACTTTTTTCGAATAGACTTTTTTCGTATAGACTCTCGCAATAAGCCCTTGTTTATTTTTCAATGTGTTTTGTGTTTGTTGTGTTGGTGATTCTGAAAAAAATTCTTATCCGCTTGTTATTTATTTCCGTTCGTGAAATTTAAGAACGAGAAGTTTTTATTTATTTATTTAAACTGGGATAGTTATCCTCAGTTTTATATATTTATCCGTTCGTTCTGTGCAAGTGGCCCTAAGTGTTTTTTTTGAAAAGAGTTGTATTGGAAAAGAGTTGTATTGAAACGAAACAAAAAGTATTCTTAAGCCTTTATGTTTCCTGTATTGAAAAATTTCAGCAAATGATTTTTTTTAAGATACCGTTTTGCACGATCATAAGAAACAGCACGAGGCAATTTCCTTATTTTTTTATTTTTTTTTGACTAGTGTCATTTTCTTGGAAAACATTTTCTGAGCCAATTAAATATATTGATTCGATAACTGGTTTTTTTCAGAAGACTACCCGCCTGGAAAAAGAATCTAGTTTTCAATAAGGCCCTGGCAAGTTTTTCATAGTTACTAACAAGGGTCTAGCAAGGGTTGCTATAGGCATTCACTAGGCCCTCGCCAGTTATGAACCTTTTTGCCTCGTCAGTTAAATTCTGCCTAAGCCCTAACATGGTTTTCCATTCAACCATTTCAGATATGGGGGTCAAAGCTGGAAGCTGTCAGTCGCTCTATATTACATTTATCTAGGTCCAGTTCCTCGATGCCCACCACCCTTGTTGTACTCTAAATGATCGTTGTCGTGGCCAGTCCATGTCCATGGAAGAATGTTGCTTCGAAGACTTCAGTGTACTTACCACGTATCAGCCTTCCGATACACTGATGGTCATCCTGGTTGGTCCTGTCTAAAACATAGCTCTTATAGACCCTATATTCATGCCGTTTGTGTGCATTAACACCCGTTTAAAAGCATGCAGCGCTCGGTAATGTCATCGTTTGTGCTTCTGTGGCGGTGCGCTTTCTGTTGCTTAAATTGCGAGATTGGGATTCAAAAACACGTTTTTGTTAAAGATGATAGAAGTTCACTAATTTCACTAATTAACTGCGAATCCATTGTATTTAATTTTAATTTTAATTTTTATTTTAATTTTTATGACCACTAAAAAATTCTTGGGCATGCAAAATTGAATAAACTGACGATTAATTTATTGTCATTTACTTTGGTGTGCATGCAAGTATATGTGAAAGACTATAGGTAAGTTCAGTGAGGATTTTCGGAACAGTTTAGAACAGAAAAGAACAAGTTCAATGATAAATTTTCTGTTCTTAACTGTTCTGGCTTGCTGTTCAGTGAGTCTGTTTGCACTTGCTTTTTAGGTAGAAGAACTGAGGACAGATTCCTGAGAAATGTCAAAATCAGTTGTGGTTATGTCTTATTCTGTTTTGTCTGCAGTTGCGATTTTATTAGTTGACACACCGATTCCCAATCCTAATTTGAAATTTACACAGTTAATTAAACACAAAGATTTTTATTACGATATAACAGGATCCTGCTTTTATTAATTTTTGTAAGATGATTTCACATAGTTAGTTACCATTAAGAGCCTCACCAGCACTTTATTAAATAAATGTTCTCAGCGTGGGACTAATAGGGGTCTGTCATGTTTTCCTCGTCCATGTTTTCCTTTCCGAAAACTTGCTAGGGCCTTGCATAAACTTGCCAAAAACTTGCCATTTTTCCATGCGGGTATCTGGCTTTGGTAATAAAAAAAGGGACTTTTGACTTTGGTTTCCAATATCTCAGCAAGTAATGTCCACACGGTAGATTTTAAACTAGTTTTAAATACTAGAACTAATTGTCTACACGATTTTTTTTTTTTAAACTTTATAAAAATTATTTTTTTAGCCTCTCACCGTAATATTAAGAAAAGTTAAAAAAAAATGACTTTTCAAAGACTTTTAGTAAAACTTTTATTGTTTTCCAAATATTGAGTGCAGAATTCAATTTGGTAAGACATTTAAAAAAACTATAGACTAACAGTATATCTGTAAAATTTCAAATCGATTTATTGAACGGTTCTCCCGTACTGAATGGTCAAATTCGTACAAACCAATTAAAGGAGCATAATGCTACGGTCCATAAACATTATGAAATCGTCATCAAAATTGAAAAGAAAAGAAAAGAATAATTTCTGCATGTGCGTGAAGTAAGCACCGCCATTTTTGATTTTCAAAAAAAATAAAGGTTGTATTGTGCTTAACTTATGCCATAAATATTTTTTTCAAATTGTAATTGTTTGTATTTTTGTTTGAAAACCAAATATTTCGAAAATGACTCGATATTGGTGACGACACTTGTTATTTCTAGAATATTTTGAACAAAAATTTTTCTTATAGTCAAAATTAACAGTACATTCCATGCAATAATTTTAAAACCGTTAAAGAAAATTTAAATTTTCTCCAAGAATCACTCCCTCGATTTTAATTAAAATTGTTCTGAATGCATTAGTACGCAGCGTTGCCGAAGTGGCACGATCGTACTTTTTTGACACTATAATTTTCTCGTGGCACGGCGGCACGAAACAGTTCAATATGGCACGTTTTTGTATTTCCGTTATTTTACTTAAAATGAAGCGAATTTCTACAAAATTTAATAAAAGTTTGTCCGAATTCTGTTAAAACTTGGCAGAAACACATAATTTTTGACAATAGAGCAAATGATTTCCATTGATTTTTGTTATTGTATTACACCCCGTAATAAAATTGATTAAAAAAAAAACAAGAAAATAGAAGAATTTGTGGTTTTTTTCATGTGGCACGAAAATTGGCACGTTTTTTTTTTTTGGAAAATATGGCACGATATTTACCTACAGTACAAGTGGTATACAGTCATAAGAACATGGGTTTTATTAAGTTTATTAGAAATGTAATTTAATGGGACACGTTTTTTTCCGAATTTAATAGAGTTTCAGTTTATTGAAACATCTTTTTCAGAATACAGGTATGTAAATGGATTTGTAAATTCTTAGAATCACTAGCTATTATCCTTTGTTTTAAAACTTTCAATTCCATTAATTCGTTAATTTAATTTGCAGTTAAAATCAATGTCTACTAAAGTTTGAAAATTGGTTTTCGTTTGTTAAAGTTTAACTGAAAAATATTCAGCAAGGAGATTATGTACTGTAGATAAAGTTGAAAGTCTTTTTTATATGGTTTGGTACTTTATTAAAGCAAACAAACTTCCTAAAATAAGAAAAACTTCACAAAACCCCATACCAATAGCAAAAGCAGTAGCAAATAAATACATATACAAAAAAGACTGCATAAGTTTGATTCGAAAAAATAAAAAGGATTCAGTCCGATTTGCTCCTTAAAATACGTAGCTATTCCCTTTGATGCAATATATTTTATGCAGTGGATTTAAACTCAATTTTAGGGATTTAAAAAGAAAGTTAATTCAAATTTGGATTTAGTCTTTTTATAAGAGATATTTTTAGTAATATTTTAAATTAAATTCCTCAAAGTTTTTCTATACAACAGTAAGAAATAAAGGAATTATTTGCGTTTGTTTGTAAGTTGTAACTTGTAAACCTTTTTATCTGGGAAATCAAACAGTTCAGAGGTTGTTTAAATCATGTTGTTGTGTAGATAAAGTTGATGTTGATATTTTATTATAAGGAGTTTACTTGTTTACACATGAATGAATGAAAAGTTTTTCGTATAAATACTAGCTTTTATGTTTCACTGTACCAACAGGTATTTAAATGAATGGAAAGTTATGCTGGGGATTCCGACGAAAAATGTCAAAAGTACATTAGAAAAAATATGCATTTTAATTTAAACAATATTTTAGTCTTTAGTGTGATGTATATACTTTCGTAAACATTCCTTTGTAATTTTAACTTAACAACTATGAACATAAATTAAGTTTCATTCAAAAGAATTATTTCGGAAATTTTTCATTTAGGTATAGTTCATCAAATATTTGTGGAGTTCTGTACAAGAAAAGAGAAACGGTGATTTTTTACGAGTTAGTAAGATAAATTAAATTCACGACTGGGTTTCTCGAACTCTGTTATTTACGATCAGAGTGTGGATTTTATAAGGTTAAATATTATAAAACTATTTGATTTAAAAAGAAAAAAATTATTATGGCATTATTTATTCTTGCAAAGTAAGTACCTACACAAAAATTTGCAATACATGTATAGCACCGTGCTGCACATAGTACCTTACATACATGCATGGAATTAAGAGTAAATCTAATTTACTACATATTTTGTAGAAATAAGATCTTTTGAACTACAAAATAATGGATGGAAGTCGAATTTAAGGAAAACTTACTTTTGTTATTTTCAATTTTCTTAAAAACTAGACTACATTTTGATATCTGGTTTTCAATGTTTGACTAAAAGTTGATGGGAGTTTTGAATATTAAAAATAAAAATACTACAAAATAACGTAAAATTTTGAACAAAATCAGTTTGAACACAATTTTATTTTTTTTTTTTCAAAAATTTAAGTTTGAAAATTAAGTTTTATAAAACTGTTCATTAAAAGAACTTAATTTATAAACAAAATAGAAACACATATGTATTTCTGGCCTAACAAAAAAGTATAGCAAGTCGTTGAAGTTGAAAATCAAAGAAGAGATTTCTGGCTTTCCAAAAAAGTATAGCATGGCATTTTAAATTGTACTGTTGTTTTTAAATATTTTTATTTCTGTTTTCATTTTTTTAGAAAATTGCCCCAACTGCCTAAACGGGTGGAAATAGACCCCCCTCCCGTACGATTTTTTTCTTGTCTTAACCCAACCTACTCGCTGCAGCAGTTTGGTGCATCTAATACCGATCACCCTGTATAATTATAGGTATAGTAAAATTGATTAAAAAAACGTGTGCAATAGTTTTGACACCTTAGCGATGATGTAACAAAATCTGATTTTTTCAACAAATATTTATTAGAAAAAAAATTTAAATCGTATGTGTGTTTTTTTTTTTAAATATTAACATTGAAAATGTTTATAGGATCGTTTTGACAGAGTTGTGGTGTTACTAAAATGATTAAATGAAATAAATTCAATAAATCAGAAATGAATTCCAGCGTATAAGGACATCACAACGAAATTTTTGGTTGGTGTTACTAAAGAAATGACCGAAATGATTGAAATGAACACATGAACGTAGAATATGAAAAATGAACTCCAGCGTATAGGAGGACAACTATCAAATTTTTGGTTGGTGTTACTAAAACATTACTAGAATGATGAAAATAAACAAACGAGCACAAGCGATGAATTACAGCAGGCGTAGGCAATAGGTATACGGGGAAAAAAACGAAGGTCCTATAAGAAAGGTCAGTGATGCAGTTGAGTGTGAAAGCCGGAGTAAGCTTGCTTGAAATCGATTTATGTAGGTATGTAATATGTAGGACAACCAAAAATATGCTACAGCATATTATTAAGACGAAACTAGATTAGAAATCCGTTTTATAAGTAAATGCATATTTTTGTATATTTACGATTTACGTGCATATTTTGGCATGCCAATTATTTTAGGTATGTATATTTTTCATAAAAAAAAACATAGTTTGTTCAGTTATTATTATTATTTATTTGTATTGTTCATACTAGAATGTCAGTTTATTTGACTTGACCATTCTTTATTGCGTCAATTTCATTGAATTTTTGAAAAACAAACAACAACAACTTAAAGGCGCTACCACCAATTGTTTAGGATTTAATTTTAGGTAGGTAGGTATTTTAATTTGTTTTATTTTTGTTTGGCTGGAGATATATAGCTATTTCAGGGGGTGCCAAGTCCTATCATCAGTCTCCTTTTAGTGATGCTGAGCTTTAATCCAATTTTATTGTGAAAAAATTTCTACATGCACACCATGAGGTTTGAACCCATTGCCCAGTCTTCAAAATTGTATGCACTACGCATTCCACTAGGTAGTTATGACCACTGACGTCACTGGTCGAGATGTGCTGTTAATGCATTTGGAGCATCAGCATTTCTATAATTTGTTCAGTATCTTCTAATGTTTATAAAATAAATAATAAAGCTCTTTAGGGCAGCATTACCAGCATTATAGCATACCCAAAAAATTAAAACCTAACTTTAGGTTATGTCGAAAAAATTCGCATTACGGAAATTTGGGTTATTTTTTTTTTTTTTTTTTTTTTGAGAAAATTAACCTTTTTTTGAGTTGGTTAAATCGACTTGAACGATTTTATTTCAATTTTGTAATCTAGTGCTTCTAAATAAATTAAATTTAATTCGAAATAAAATTTTGAAGTTTCTACGTATACAGATTCACCCCACTATCGTATTTTTTTTGTTTTTAGATTTATGTCGTTCTTTTTAGTGCAGTTTTTAAACATACAAAGGTATACAAACCTACTTAGAATATATTTTTCAAGCAAAATTAAGCATACTAGTATCGTCCCGTGGCCGAAACTCGGCCAACAAAAACTGAAACACTCTAGTAAGGAGAAAAATTTAAATTTGTTTTAAAATATTGAAGGAAAAAAACATATTTTTTTTTTAATATGCAGTGTTCGACAGTTAAAAAAACAAAAATGACCCACAGTGTGTAAATGCGTGTCTCAAGTAGATTCTGCACATCTCCGCAATTGTGGCTTTTCAACCATATAAAATTTTAACTTTAAAGATTTTTTCGGAACTTACCGCGTTAAATATAATATTTCTTATATTTACCGTGGTAAGTTCCGAAATAATCTGTAATGTTAAAATGATTAATGTCCGCGAAAAGAATAGTTTAAAGTTTTATACATATAAAATTTATCGAAATCGGTCAAATATTTTTTGAGAAAGTGGTACCACAAAATTTATTTTAGCCTATTTATTAAGCAATATTTTTAGGGCATATAATCATTTTTTTTGGAGCATAATATAATAATTTATTAAGGGCATATATGTATGTAATTGATTTTTAAGGGCATAATTATAAGCGCTTAAAACTGTTTTTAGGGCATATTTGTGTTTGCACTAATAGGTACATGTATTATGAGTTTTGATATCAGATCTTAAAAAAACGATTTTTTTGGTTGAACAGGAAAGTTGATATGGGTAGTTAAAGAAAATTAACAAGATGTATTTTTTGCGAAATGGAAAGGGACATTAAATACATAATGTGCATAAAGGTACCTAGAAACTTCAGAACCTATAATGTCTGAAACAGCTTATTACGTTTTAATTAATTTAAATTGAAAAGATTAGTCGGGTGTCATTTTCAATGTCCCCATGCTTACTCTATGAGTGAAATCTGTAAATTTTTTTTATACAGGATGTCCGAAACATACAGCATTTTTTGAAAAAAAAAAAAAAAAAAACATTAAAAAAAAATTGGGATGCCATTTTGAAGTAGGTATGTATTTGCTAACATAAATTCAAAAATTCAATTAAAAAAAACATTTACCCATTTTTGAAATATAAAATTAAAAAAAAATATATTCAGAAATTTAGAATTTTTTTATAAAACGTTTTTTTTTGTTTGTTTTAATTTTGATATGCAATTGAAACTAATAAGATTTTGCATATTTTTTTTAAATTTTGTTAAACAATGCTAGTCCTACATCAAAAAACTGGTTCTATGAGAGGTACCTTCTTAGGGCTAAAGAAATAGCTTGATTCAAAGTGTATTTCTGTTAGTTGGTGGATCTTACCTACATATATTTCCTCACAAAAGAATTTTTTGATCAAAATCGTAGGGCTCATTTTCGAGAGAACGTTTTCCTTAACGATTTTTAGCAATAATTCTATTGAAGGAACCAGCCAAAATTAAGGCTATAAGAACAATTGGTGCCGCATGTTTAATAAAAACCAACCAAGAAAAAATGTAAATGCTGGTAGATTGAACTTTTTAAAAATTTTACTTAGGGCCACTTGCACAAAAGTTTTCTGACAGCAGTAACCTCTAGTTTATAAATAAATTGAGAGCTATCTGACTGATTTGATTCAAATCACGTTGTAGCAAACATTTTTTTCTCTTATCACGTTTAAAAAGATATCTTCTCCTCGTTCTGTGGATAAATATTTAAACTCTGAATAGCTCTCACGTCAAATTTTAGAATTTCTTACGAGAAAGCGAGTCAAAGCGTTAGAGTTTGTTTATTTTTCAATGTGTTTTGTGTTTATTGCGTTGGTGATTCTGAAAAAAATATTTTTATCCAGTTGTTAAGTATTTTCTGTTCGTGCAATCAAAAAAACGAGAAAAGTTTATTTATTTATCTAAACTTGGATAGTTATCCTCAGTTTTGTGTATTTATCCGTTTGTTTTGTGCAAGTGGCCCTCAAAAAATAAAAAAAAAAATAGCAAAATGCGATTATTCTAAAATGTTAAACATAAATAAATCCTTCCTATTAATATAATAAATGTGAAAGTTTGTTTGTCTGTCTCTTTGTTCCTCCTAATCTTTGAAAATAATACCAAATTTATTGTAATGAGAATTGGCAGAACGACAGCTTGGAACATGAGGATGGAAATAGGCTACTTTTTTTTTTTCAAAATCTGCAACAGTTTACCAAAAAACAATCAAAATATAAAAAAAAGTGATATATTGTTTGAAATGTCAGATATTCAAAAATATAAAAGTATCAAAAAGCAAATACAAAAGTATTTTACAATCATAAAGTTATTTAAACATACGAAGCAATGCAAACACGGGCCTGCTAGTTATTTATACATTTCTTTGTACAATCAAGTTACACAGTAAAAATATTGATCGAATTATTTGTAAAACTATTATTTTAATAAAAAAAAGGGGATTTTTTGTATATTTTTGTAGTTTTCAACATTTTTCCAAAAGTTTTGGGAGCCTGGTCCACCAGTGAATTATTAGCGACATTCATATCGATTTGAACTTAATATGTACAATTTTTTAACAAATATCGTGAGGAGACTGGTGTATCAAAATTCAGCTTTCCGTCGGTTTTTCTGGAATGTTTCTAATTTAATGTCTAATATGACAAGACTATTTACATATTTAAATTGTAATGGTTTATTGGGATTCACAGACAAATTGATTCATTCTTTATTATTACTGTTAATAGAAAATGTTAAAACCTAAGCTTTTTTCTAATACTTCATGGCGGAATAGCCTAATAGATTTTGTTTGTTTCGTCCTTCATCAGGAAAATCCAAACATCTAAATTGACATGATATCCTTTTAAAATTGAAAGCCATAAAACTAATCTTCATAACAACAGAAGCGCATCTCAATGATCAACAAGCAAAAGAACATCCTTCGAAACAATAGAACATAATTCAAAGATGTTGCCGAATAATGCGAGTGTTTCCGTAAAAAAAAAAGTAAAAGCAAAAACAAAAACAAAACAAAAAAAGGAAAACATTTCAATATATTCTTTCCCATCATGGCTTATGGCAATGCAACGTAGGGAGAGGAGATGACAATCACATGTGCAAGAACAAAACCAAGAGTCCAATTCATTGCAATTTCGAGCGAGTCGAGTGAAGCGTAATAAAATCATTAAGTAGGCATTGAGCGTATAATCACAGACCGATTGGGTGCGATTGAGGGAGCGTTATTTTATTGCCTTCATATGTCGAAGTCGAACAATATATCCTTGGATATGCATATGTAGATGTATAATGCACAAATATATTTATACGGGAAAGTCCTGAAACCAAAAACACATCCCTCCATTAAGGGTAAATCCATCCATCCATGGTCATAGAAGCGTGAACTCCGGAACAGATTTACTCGAAATAGTAGGTAGGTAGAGATACACCGTATATACACACGAAAAGGCGACGACGACAACGAAAGGAATTTCCACCCCCTTTTCATCGAACAATATTCCCAACCATCCATATGGTTATTAATTTATTAATTGTTCGTGTATATCCACCCCCGGCTTTAAGTACAAACAGCAGCACAAATCTGACAGCTATGGTCGATTGGTCGATTGAACCGGATCCCCCATTCAAAATAAAAACATGTGTACAACAAGTCATACTTGTCATATCTATAACTGTACCTATGGAACTTACCTTTACATTCATTGGCATCCCGTGATGTTGCCCTGCCCCATGGCCTATCAAAATGGAACGGCTTGCAGCGCTCACAATCCCTGCCGGCTGTGTTGTGCCTGCAATCGCAAGTCAATAATCCGTCACGATCTGTAATGCATTTGGAAGCATGTCCGTTGCATTTGCATCGTCCACCAACGGAGAAGTCCGACACGGCATAATGCTGTCCAACCATCGATGTGATGGCCATCGAAGTTGACACGGTAATTACGGGAGGATCGATGGCATTAGAGCCGAGGGATTCGTCGGTGTATTTTGTTCTGATGGGCACAGGAGCTGTCATCCCATTGCTGTCCTGATTGGTCTGTCCCTGCTGGAAGTGATCCGGAGACATCTGCAGACGATGAAAGATCACCCGAATATCAGTAGCAGTAACCCAGTCCTGCAGAACCGTGGAAGAGTCAAAGTCCCTCGCCGAGGGACGTCCTTCCAAGGTGCTAAAGGCTATCCGAGTGCCTTGAGTGGACATCCCTTCGCCCAAGTGGCGGTGGGCGTCAGTGCATCGGGCTTCCTGTTCGTTTGACTTATTTATAGTTGCCCGATTTGGCCGTCCATAGACTCTGCGGCACTGTGAGCTGTAGAACTGGAAGGGTTGCCAGGTCTTGCCATAGTCTGAACTCTTGTAGATCGCCATCGAGTCAGGCTTTGGAGCTTTCGGACAGAATTGCAAGCTAACATAAGTCAATTCGTACTTTTTGTTCAGCGACAAAGTGAGTGTTACATTATCCGGCGGAGAAACTATGCTTGTCGCTGGCATGACGGGCTCCGAGCGCCAGCAGGTGACATTGCTCGGATTATTTAGGTCAGTCATTGCTGAGGCGGGAAAACGTCGCTTCGAGTTCGAATCATCACAAAGATGACATACGGTTTCTTCGTTGCTCTGCGAAACATCACAATAGCGAACGGCACCGTTTTGGCCACAGGTGCTGGACGCGACAACAGGATTGCCATAAGCTGCATTCACAAAATCCGGGATACACTTGCTGGCTTTCTCTTCATCGTAGCACGGGTCCAGAGACGATTGTGAGGCAAACATCTTCAAATACGCGTCGGAGGGTATTGCGCCTCCTCTGATCGCCAACTGGACGATCAGCAGACACGCACAAAAAACCACTTTCATATTAGGGCAAGGATTTTATTTCTTTAAAATTAATAGATACACTAATTTGGTACACAAAGATTGCTTTCGGTTCAAAAATCAGAATATCACCAACAATAACCCGAACACACTAATCTTGATCAACAACCAATATCACTAGTTAAAATAATTGACACGATATTCTTGTATATTGCTAGGCGTTTAATTCATAATTTCCACTTGAATAATTATTGTGGATAGGCGTTCCACAGTTGGATGCACAATTTTTTGTAACTATGCCTCCTCGCACAGAGATCGACGACGCAACGTGCTGAGGAAGGAAACTCTTACCTGCGAATCCGTTTTTATGATCATCACGCCCGAGGATTAAATAAATTATGAGTGACGGGCGAGGCGTCAACGAGTCTGACAAACTATCCGCTACCGATTAAGTGAAGCAAGAACAGAAGAAAATATAAACTCGTCCTACCTGTGCCGAAGGGTCTTCTTTTCGAATTATAGAACGGAGAATTACGTACGCAACTACGAGATAAATTAATATTTTATCAAACGATACTCCACGATACCACGACAGAGCTAGCCGGCTGTTCACAGTCAACTGATGCTGTTAAGACTCGTTCGCATTCATTCACCGTTCGCCGTTGTCGTCTGTTCCGTAATTGCACGTAGCGTAGAGTAGAATCCGTATAGCTATACGTTTTAGCCGAATTGTGTTGCGCTAAAAATCGAAAGCAGACACGAGATGGTCCATGGGTTAATGGATGGATGCTGCTGTTGTGCGGCAGTCGCAGTGGTGTCATCGGTTCGGTGGTGGTGGTGGTTTTAATTGGTCGAAATCTTGTTTCGTTGCAAAGATGATGTGCAGCGCCAAGATGTGTATCGGCTAAAGTGAATCGATGTGTGGTGAGTTAAATTTGACTTTGATTTGTGTTCTCTGTTTTTTTTTTGCAGCCAATCGCAAACTCTTAAATTTTGTCGAATGAGATACAGATACACTGAGAAGATTCAAAGAGCAGTGGAGACTTTTGAATTGGTGAAAATGTTGGAACATGTTTGTAAACATGTTGCTTAGTGTTATTAACATTCTGTAGAAATAGCAATAATTTAGGTAAAAAAAACTGAAATTTCTTTTGTTTTAAATTAATTCATATGAAAGAATATATTTACCTCTGTCATAGCTCCCTGATATAATGAAACTCGCAGTACCTACCTATAGAATTAAAATTACCATACTCAATTCTGATTTTGGAATAATGTAGTATTTGTTAGCAGAGGTGGATTTAGCTCCTGAACTAAGGGGTACACATTCGTTATGAATATTAAGAGAATCAGCTGTTCCATCCATGCGATAAGAGCTATTTTCTATCAGCATAGAATGGAGAAGGATTTCAACAGAATTATAGCAATTATGTTACAAATTCAAAAAAAATTGTAGAATAAATTCCAAATTTCGGTAAATGATTTCAGGCTAATTAATTTGATAACTCCGCGCTTACATTATACCATAGTCTTCACTTGCATAACTGTTTTTCTTTGGCCTGCAACTTTTTCAGTTCGTGTTCAGATAATCTTTAAAATTATTGGCTCTAGTAATTGCATTTTCCAATTTTCTAAAAATTTCCGATTTAGTTCCAAATCAAAAAACTATTTTCATGGTTCCGTTACTGACCATAATGATACATAGATAGGTACATAATATGTATAATTGTATTAATGTATAGCAGTGGCGTGGCGTGGATAATTTTAAATGGTAAGTCGAAGAAAAATTAGTCACCGAAAACGTAGGTAACTAAATTGCCTATATCGCTTTCAACACCATGATATAAGTTTTGATTAACAAATTTTTTATAGAAAGGGTCATTCATTCTTATTAAAATTCCCGAAATAAGACGCAGAAAACCGAGTTATTATTTTTCTTTCATATGGAAAAAAATAACACGGATTTCTTTGACATATTTAGGAAATTTTCTGGTAATTTAGATTAATGTTGCTCGTTTTTTAATAAACATGATTGAGATTTTCAAAAGGTAACTCGATAGGAATCGTGTTATATGGACGCCACGCCACTGATGTATAGATAATGTTTGTATAACACCTACCCAATTTTTACTTGCGATATAGGTACTATAGGGTAAGTTATGGATTCGTGCAAAAAATCGAACTCGAGATAACAATCAAACTTGACATTACGATGATAGGGAAGACGAAAAAAGTGGGTCTCGCAATTCTGTCCGTCTGTCTGTCTGTCTGTGGACTCGCCTACAGCCTAAACCCATGGGCCGATTTGAATTAAACTTGGTATAAAGTGTTTTCGGGACATTACCCCTACACGTTTTTTTCTTTTATTTTAACGGTACCTCCCATACCCATATATTTTTTTTTGCATTTTTGGAAAATCTTACTTTTCTCAAAAATATCTCGACAGATTTTTCTAAAAAAAATCAATAAATTTCTTTAAGTATATGCTTCCTTTTTATAAAAATTAAATTACCAAAAAATGGTTTTAAATGGTACCTCCCATAGAACCATTTTTTTAAATTTTCGTTTTTCTAAAAAAGGAATAAACTGATTTTGATAATTTTTTTTATGGAGTATCTTCTGAAAAATTTTAATAGGTTTGTGTACCAAAATTTTCCAAAAACTTTTTTTTTGGATTTTCAAAAAAGTTTCAAATTTTTTTTTGGAAACCAAATATTTCGAAAACGACTTGGTTGATTTTTATAAAACTAGCTTACAAGGGGTTTTTAATATTATCTAAAATATTTGAAAAAAAACTTTTTCTTATAGTCAAAATTAACGGTACCTTCCATATAAATGTTAAAAAACCGTTACAGAAAACATAAATTTTCTCGAAAACGACTCCTAAGATTTTGATTAAAATTGTTCTAAATACTAATATTAGTATGGTCTACGATCTGCCAAAAACAAAATTTACAGTTAACAATTATTAACAGTACCTCTCATAGAACCATTTTCTTTATTTTGGACTATCTCATTATGTGTGTAACAAATTTAAATTAAATTTTTTATACACAAGCTTCTCAAAAGTCGAAATCATACTGCATATCAAAATTTTCAAAAAAAATTAATTTTGGATTCTTAAAAAAAATTTCAATTTTTTTTTTTGAAAACTCGATATTTCAAAAACGGGTAGATAATTTTTTTCGAAATTTAATTTTTAAGTCGACATAAATAAATACTAAGAAAATTGTGTACCAATTTTTTCTCTTAAAAATGTTTACAAAATTTTATACTAATAACTAATTTTAAAAAAAAAACCGCACCTACGATTTTGAATTTTTTTTTTCTCAGAAACTAAGATAAGTTAAAGAAATCAGATGATGTTCTTCTTTTAGCTCTCAAAACAATTTAAGAAGATTTTTTAATAAATTTATTTCGAATTATTTTAATTTTTAACAATTTTTCAATTTAAGCTCTATAATGTATAATATTAGTTTAAACTTAAGGCTCCCATAAAAAAATTATTTACTTTCACTCAATCTTTAAAATTCGACGAAACTTTTACTACGAGAGCAAGTTTGTGCGATCCAGTCGTGCGTTTTATTTTACTGGAAAAAGCCCTCAAAAAATTGAGCCGCACATCAAGGCGGACTTAAGAGCAACGTTGCCGCCCAAAATAAAAATTAGCGTGCCATATTTTCTGAAAAATCGTGCCAATTTTCGTGCCACATGAAAAAACCATAAATTAATCTATTTTCTTGAAAACCCTGTAATCAATTTTATTACGGGGTGTAATACAATAACAAAATTCAATGGAAATCATTTGTTCTATTGTCAAAATTATGTGTTTCTGCCCACTTTGTATGTTAAAAGTTATGTGTTTCTGCCCACTTTTTATGGAATTTGAACAATTTTTCATTAATTTTTTTTTAAAATTTGCTTCAATTTAGGTAAAATAATGAAAATAAAAAAACCTGCCATATTGAACTTTTTTGTGCCACGAGGAAATTATCGTGTCAAAAAAGCACAATCGTGCCACTTCAGCAACGCTGCTTAAGAGTGCCCGAAAGATTTCTTGGAGTTTTCAACGTACCCGGGTCAAACGAGGCCCATACGCTATAGAACCAGTCAATTTTCCATTGAAAATCTCCACGAAGCCGTCCTAACTACCGACCGTCTATAAAAGGTGAATCCTTTTAATTTATCTAATCTGTTTCTGTATTTTAAAATTCTGCTTAAAAAATAATATAAATCCAAAATTCTGTAGGTATGTATATGCATTTATAATTTCTAGAAAATTATCAAACAACATATCTTATACAAGATATTTATAGATAAAATAAGAAAAATAAATTGAAAGAAAAGAATAAATAAAATAAGTAGGTAAAATATATGAAATAAATAAAATTAAATAAATAAATAAACAAAATAAATAAAAGAAATAAAATCAATAATATCAATGAAATAAATAAAATATGAATAAATAAAATAAATAAAATAAATAAAATAAAAAAAATAAATAAAATAAATAAAATAAATAAAATAAATAATATAAATAAAATAAATAAAATAAATAAAATAATAAAATAAATAAAATAATTAAAATAAATGAAATAAATACCTTTATAAAAAGAAAATAGTAAACTTCGAAAGCAGATACGTACATATGCGTGTATATTGCGGCGAAATTTTATTTTTTTTTAAATTAAAATAAACGTCAATTTGTTTTAGAAAATTATCAACCTATTTTTTTTTAGGATAATTTTTATTTTGAAATATGAAAAAGTGAGCTCTCTTTTTCAAATTGCAAATCTTTTTTTTTTTTTTTTTTACACAACTTTGAAGTTGATTTTCAAATGTTTTTTTTCGAAAATTTTGATGACATCATAACAATTTTGGAATTTCGCCTCACAATATACACATATGTTCATATATATATATATTTATATTCATTATATATTCATTTGCACTTGATTAATAAGGAGTTTAAAGAGGTAAATCGTGTGGGTAATAGAAGTGTCATACGTTGAACAAATGAAGGTGCAAAACCCGTCTTGCTTGGTTAAACAATAACCATCGACTTCGCAGCAGACTAAGGAGATACTCAGCAGTAGGCGTCAAAAGCTAAGAGTCGTAAACTGCATCTCTCGAAACCTTAGGTTAGTGGGCTGACAGTTGATCTTGTTACCGTCACACTCAGATCAATGTACATAGATCCATTGTGATACCCTGTTAAATGAAGAAACCTATGCTATAAAACAAGACATGACATATCCCGTTAAAGGGGATAGATTTCAGCAAGCCGCTGCTTTAGGCTATCAGGGGGTTACAGTAGCTGTCGTCAGAAGCATTGACACCGGATTGAGGGGAGGTTTCGTCACCGCTGTCCTTTGAGGGCGTGTTACTCTCCTTTAACCCCACTGAGTGGATCATTCCCTCCACCGTGCCCGGAGGTGGCACGGTGGAGCATTTGGCTACCCACAACGCCTGGTGGGTGGGTTTGATAGGTCAGTGGTTATGGTGTAAGTTTGCTTTGTTATGTCAGGTTGGAGTGAATCGAGAGGGTCGCCCCCTACCACAAGAGTATTATATCAATCTTGTGGAGGGACGGCCATCACAGTTTCAAATGACGCTCGCATTCACCGCAGGAGTGGCAAGACTGGTGTAAGGCTCGCTGCACTAACTCCTTTATTGCCACTCCCATAGGAATGCGTGCGTCTTACAGTCGTCATTGTGTTTTCTTCAGTAATTGTGGGTCGGTTTGCAGATGGGATATTAGGGACTTTCGAGCCATTTAGTAGCATTAATGAACTTTAAGAAATTCTTGCTAGGAATTTCAGAGAGTTCCTCTAAATCGCCGAAGAAGTGTTTCCCCAGGAGTCTGCTTCTCAGATGACAGGCAGGGCAGTGACACAGATAATGAAGGGTGTCTTCCTGAACTTCCTCGTCACCACAGCCTCTGCATAAGTCATCCGAGCTAAGTTGCATCTTTTTCTTGTGGTAGCCCAATAAGTTGTGACCTGTGGTAATGCGCACAAGAAGAGAGAGTGACTTTTTGTTCAATTTTATGATCTCTTTAGTTCTTTGTTTATTAAATTCTGACCATAACTTCCTAGTTATGACGCAGGTGTCGAGTGAGCTCCATCATCTTCTATTTGTTGTAGATAGAACTTCACCCTCGATTTCTTGTTTGAGAATGCATAGTGGGATCTGGACTATTATGAATCTGTCTGAACTAGGTCAAGTGTTGAACCAGTTCTTGCCATTTCATCAGCACGCTCGTTGCCTGGAACACCACTGTGACCAGGAACCCAACAGAGCCTTACGTTGTGCTGTGTACCAAGAACCCTGAGCTCTTCGCCACAGCAATTTACAAGCTTCGAAACCTAACTAAAGAACAAAAACCGCTGGCGCTGCACTGGTTCCATTGGCTTGCCTGCAAAGCAAAGTTCTGAGTACTAAGGTGTTGTTTTGGTAGGGTGGCATTAAATCAGCAACCAAGAATGCGGCGAAAGAAGCGAGCCCGATGACTTTATTATCAGCTCCATATACAAAAAAAAAAACGATCCATTAGAGATATGTCTTCAAAGAACTATTGTGGGGATACCGACCTCTACAAAACCCGCTCGATTAAAAATTGCTGCCATCAAAACCGTAGCTTAATACTGGTAATTCTGCCTTCAAGGCACCATGCCGCTATCGAGCGGTGCAAAAAGCTGGACGTTAAACAAAAATTAAGGTATCTGATAGGTACCGTTCTTTTCTGAAACAAAATTCTTTGACAAATCTTTGCCCCATCAAGAACTCTGTGGCTGTCTGTACCACGAATAATTTTTTCATAGACGCGATTCCACTACGGCTTGCCTTTTTCACACGAAACATTACGTCATAGATAATAGACTGAAAATGTTCAATTAATTTCACACAATTTCGGTATCTATCCAATATTTCACCAAAATTATCTGTATGCATGGCGATTTGTGTGCTGCGATGAAAAAGAGTGTAGCTTACGGCTCGTTTGCGGTTGTCTACTGAAACAAATGTTAGATACACATAAGCTGCAAACAAGAAGCAAACAATCGTTTCGTAGAACGCATCTATGACGACGAAACGCTTCGTTTCGTCTACAGAAGAAGGCCAAACATTGGCTTGGACACATCGAGTGAATGAATTTTTGATTTCTGATCCCCTAGGTATGATGCGATAAAGAGGATCATGGTCACGGATCAATCCATCATTTAAAAGATTAAGCTATCGCGAATGTCAGTGCACTTGGTCTGGAAGCAACATTTTCGGAATCATAAGAGAGGATGAAAATTGGGTCGGATCGGGTTGGAAGTCTGTTAAGTAAAAGTAGTTTGAGGGTTGAGATCAATAATTTTTTATTTTCTTCTTAACTTCTTAAAAAGAGCATTTTATTTGAAACATGGGTACAAATTCTATACAATTTCAATCCTCTGGAACTATTTATATTAGTTGCCAATGCAACAAAGCCCTAAAGTAATTTTTGGATTAGTATTCGTGGCCTGGACTATAGATACGTGTGAACTCTGTCCACTTACAATCGAATAAAGCAGCTGACCTTCTTGTTTGGTTTAAATATTGTTTTAATATCAAAACCACCCATAAATCAATACAAGAAAAAAAGATTCAAATCTTTAAAAAAAAGAAATTATTTTATGTCTGCATAATTTTATCAAATTATTAACTTGTTTTAGACAGCGGGTGAATAATAAAATTAAATTTATAAGATCTGATTCACGTTTTTGCTTTGACAGCTTAACATGCATTAAACATTTCAAAAACACTCACTCAATGGAAAATAACTTAAGACAGATAGATACCTTTTGATACTAAAGTATTTTTTTTTCCAATCAATTTGCAATTTCTTTGAAGTGCCATCATCATTTTAAAACAGATTCCAAAAAAAAAACACAATAATGTTATTTTTCAATTTAATTTTTCAAAAACAAAAAAAAAAGCAGCAAAAAATAATGTTTGTACTTCAAATAAAACTGACATTTCAAAGAATAATTCTAAAATGTGCGTAACCTTGACTGCATGCGCTTCTTATCTGAAAATCTCAATTCGTAATGTTTGTAAATAAAATAGAAAGACCTATATTTTCATGCTGATTCATTGATACCTACATACTTAGTTGTTACATTTTCCCCTGGCTTGACGGTCGAATGCAATGCATCATGACATCCATATCCAACCGGCCGGCCGGCATATGGTTTGAGATAAAAATGCGATTACTCACACAAAATCTTGACACACACGAGTGAAAAATAAAGAAGAAAACTCAGGCTGTTGCGTTGCGTTGCGTTCGGGAAAGGTAAAATAACTTCTGCTTGGCTGTGCATATAAAAGAGCACAGGTAAATCCCACCATAAATTGCAATCGCCCTAGTCCCGTCCCGATCCACACAGCCACACGGAACGGAACAAAAAAATACTGACCTATACACATTTGAAAACATATGCACATTAAATGACCGGGTCTATAGATAGGATGCTCGTTAAAAGACGCGTATATATGTACCTATTTGTAGTGTCACACCGTTTTCCCGGAACAAATCTGGCGTTCCATGGACCATCGCATCGTTAGCAACTAGTTCACAGCGCTGGCTGAGCCGATTGACTATGCTATGATGTGCTTAGCCTCGGAGCCAACCCAAATCGGCAGTTTACATCCAGCGCGAGGTATAATATTTATCGTCTTAGATACAAATCTTGTCAGCTTTTCCAGATCCAGTCCCATATGAGGACAGTGTCAGTCATATAAAAAATAAAATTCACCACTGGGTCGTACGTACTTGCTATTGGAATTTGAATTTTAATATATAATATGCACTTGTAAATAAAATTATGTAAAATAGGAACACAGCAATTAGTTTCAAAATAAGTAGTGTAAAGCACTCAGCGCCATTGCAAAGAAGCAGCGAGGGGGGGGGGGGGCTTTGCACCCTCCCTTCCAAACGTGGGCTTGATATACATACCTACATGAATTTATGCAAACAAAAATATTTAAAAATGAGGCTTAGCTACATTTAAGACTTTTTGCAAAAAGTAGAAAAATTCAAAAACAAAAACATGTGCTAGAAATGCTGGTTTGCGAAAAAGCCTATGAAAATTGTGTTTGATATGTTTTCCTTTCAGATCAGCTAAGTTCTCAGCACTATCAACAAACTCAAACAATTTTCGACCCCCTCTAACTTCGGAACCAATAATGTCAGAAACTTCGCCACACTTGCTAATCTAGGCAAGCACAGGTGCTTTACCAAATTTCAACTCCCAAGCATTATAGTGGTTCCTGAGATATAGGGCGTCAAAAATCGCAAAAACCTTAACTGACTTACTCACTGATTCCCTGACTCACCGACTGATAGATCATCAACATTATGGAGCACTTCCCGACACCGTATAAAATCTTGTAATTTATCACTACGGTAGGCCTTGTGGTGTATAGGTACAAGGGAAACAATCGAAAATTTGAGGTTTTCAATATAGGAGGCGTGGTAGTACCCGCCCAATTTTTAAGAATTACTATCAATTATATGGAGAACTTCTGATTGATCCACACACTTTTTTCAAAAGAGTTATAAACTACATAATAGCCGCATTTTGTTTTCTATGGATCTGGATCAGGATCATTTTTTAACACGTAATACAAAAACAATTCGGGATCCTGCTCTCTATCTGGATCTATTTCAAAGATTCAAAAATTACTTCTTTCTCTGGCGGGTAGATGGCTTTGATGGTAAGGTAGTGTTAATTGCTGAGTGAAGAAAAAAGACAGAAAATAAATGAAAAATAACAAAACGTAAGTAAGAAAGAGATGCTCGTATATCACTGCTGCCATGATGATCCGTATCGTTTTATTTTGAAGGGCTGATCCTGATCCAGATCCGTAGATAATAAAACGCAGTTAATATAGACCATTCTTGATTATTAGAGAATAATAAAATTCGTTAGAGCGATAGGGCTTGCAACGTGTACAAAGCAAAAAATTTTAATTTTGAGGTTTTTCATATAGGGGGCGTAGTATCCGCCTAATTCTCCAAAATTATATAATTAATAATAATTTTGGAGAATTAGGAGCACAGAGAAAAATTGAGATTGGAAGTCTCAAAGAAATTGGGTGACAACCATGCTCTTTTATAAATTGATTAATTGCGAGAAAAATAATTAAGACAGCAAAATTTCGCAATGCGAATTTCGCTAAAAAACTAAAACGCAGTTTTTTTACAACCAAATTTTTTATTCAAGCTTAATTAAAAACTTTAGACCCGTTTTTGAGAAAATTTGAAAAACCGAAAAAATTCCAATTTCGTCCCTAGGGAATGCCCATGCCCTGTTCCAAATTTGAAGCAAATCAGTTCGAATTACAGCGGAAAAACGGACGAACAGATGCATAAACCAACGGATGGTATGACAAAATCAACTTTTTCAACATAATAGTGTCAATTTTTATTACAATCAAAAAAATTTTTAACACGAAACCAATACTTACCCTGTATAGAGTAAATAAAAATATAAAATTACAGGGTGCTCCAACCAAGTTCAAAAAGTACTCTTGAAAACTGTATGCGAAAAAACCATTCGAAACGTTTTGATCAGCTTTAAAATATTTACCGGATTTCTGCACACCCTGAATGGCATAGAGGCTGTAATATCTTGTCCGCACGGTATACAAACTTAACATTATGAAGCGGAGTCGTATATTAGCCGGTTGATCAAATCATTTGATGCAATCTCGGTGATATAGCAAAGAGAATTATAAATAATCTGAGTTGTATTGCAGTGAAGAAAAGAAGAGAAATGAACGCCAATCAAGGCAGATCACACGAGGTTATGGTTTTTATTTATCCTCCAGTCAGATTGGTAACTCCCTTGATATCGTGGTATTTTAGATAAGCTCGGGGATCAAAAGACGGATCAATATTTGTTTTTCTTTTGTCTCGTATATGTTGATGGCCAGAGATTTAAGTGGCTAACAAGACTTGGTTGCATATAGCGTATATAAGCGTTCGTTTAAGCCTCATTTGACCAAAGGCAAAAGTGGTAGAGACGCGTGCAACGAAGCGCGTATACGGGTTATAATTTACGGTTTATTGCTTAATTAAATTTCTCGGTAGGACCGTTTTGATGGGAATGTCTGGGTCTTTAAACAAATACAGGAGCAAGCCATAAGGCAAATGCTATCTTATACAAATAAACATATTTATGTATATAATGTATAGTATAAGAAGTAAAACTCGGGTTGTATCTTTATTAATGGTTTGTGTTGCAAATTGGAAAGGCAAATCTTGCAAGGTGTTTAGCTGATGATAGTGCAGATTGCAAAATGAATATGATTAATGGACTTTAGATCCAACGAATCTGTGAAAGAAATTCACCACATTTTGACGATGTTTTTTTTTTTTTTTTTTTTTTTTTTTATCAACCGATATGCGTAGGCTTATACAAAGTCATAACGCCTTTATAAAAGGTATTATTAAGGAATGAAAG
The DNA here is from genome assembly GCA_947049315.1 of Epistrophella euchroma. NCBI lineage: Eukaryota > Metazoa > Arthropoda > Insecta > Diptera > Syrphidae > Epistrophella > Epistrophella euchroma. The sequence continues at coordinate 68,049,111 of OX346247.1, forward strand.
TCGAAGGCGGTGGCTTGCTGTCAATCAAGCAGATGTTGTTGGTGTATTCTTCATTGTGTTCATGGGAGAGGTGGAGTGGTTTTATGATTTCGATGTCGATTTTGTGAATTGTGACTCATTTAGATGTAAAAAGATAATTTATATCATTAGCATTATTATGAAAATATAATAGGTAATTCTGAAATTAGCGCTGAGTCAAACGTTCTCATTCCTTAAATACAACTAATTCCACAATAATCGTCTCGTTAAGTATGGTCGAGTTCGTAAAAGTAAAACTTCAGCAAGACTGCCACATTCAAGTCGCATTTCTGCAGGCAAATGAAGTCCGTTTCAAATTGTGTTCACTGTTTTAGAAGCGCTGATGTTTGCTCTCAGCATTAAAATCAAATTTTGCCCAAAATGTGCATAACTACTACCATTTTTTTGCAATTTTTTTTAGCAGTGATTGAGCATGTTTACTTTTACGAACTCGAGATATTATATCTACATAATTATGCAGTGTTCAAAAGATATCTCCAAAACGATTTTTAAATGAAAAATTCTCCTTTGAAATCAACCAACTGAACCACGTTTATACAACTATGGCCCTTGTACAATGTAGAAACGTGGTTAAAAATTTAATCCAATTTTAACTTGCCGATTTCGGCGGATTAACTGAGGTTAAAATGTACATATCTACAATTTTTTTTTAATTTATAAGACAAAAATTGATAGTTTTTTTTTTTTTTAATATACATACATTACATACATATGTAGTAGGTACAAACTTTTTCAAACTTACCTATGAATTTTTTTCATAAATATTTTCTTTTTCAATCAGCAGTGTTTCTGCACCTCTCTCTTGTTACTGGAATGATTTGATCTTCCTTAGAGCATAGCCAATAGGTAATTCAGTAATTTTTGAATTGCAAAATTTAGCAAAGCAAAAAGCAATGATTTAGATAAAACACAACACTGTCTTTTCTTGACCTAATAAATATTTTTTTTAAACTAATTTAAAATGTAAATTAATTAACATATTATTTCGAATAAATAGTATAATTTGTGTAGCCTAGTTTGCTATGATTTCACTGTTTTTTTTTTTTTTTTTTTCAATATTGTAAAGAGACTAGGTTGTGCGTACAGTAGTGCAGGGAGCTGTGCTAAGGCTTAAGAGATGCGAAAAGTGTTTGTTATGCGAGGATAGTGTTCACATATTCTTATGAAGTTGAACACTTTTTCCACATGTATGCGCTTCCCATATCCTATACTTAAAATTTGTCGGAATAAAAAGTGGCCTATAGATCATTCTTAAAAAGTTCTGTTAAATCCCAGAAAAATTATGATAACCATAATGAGTTAGAAAATGCAAATGTATCAAAATTACAGGCAGATACGCCGATTTATTTTATGTTTGATTCTTTACTGACGAATATTGAATTTGGTTTAACAAAATTGTTTAAAATGCAACAAAATTGTTTATCTGGGACTTAAGAGGGTGTCATGAAGTAAAGTCCAATGCAATAAAATTCAAATCGAATTTTTTTAAAAATCCATCAAGTCCACAACCATTTTGAACTTTATTCGATGCAATCTGGAAGTGCAATAATGTGTTTACAGGTTTAGTTTGATTTAAACATTTACCCCTGTATCAATAAACGGATATCAGCGAGCGGATAACCTTAACTCGCCAAATTTTGCGTTTAAGCGATGGATAACTTCATAATTACATTTCATAATAACCGGTTCAACTACAAGCATATTTTCCACCAATCAGTGCATGCGTGTGACACTTGTATGAGAATACTTCCACGATTTAATGAAGGGTTACCATACTTTAAGTAGTACAGACTGGACAGTGCCGGATCTACGACTTTTCCGAACAGGGGCAAAAAACCTGATCTGGCGCCCCTTCAGCATTTGAGGTAAATTATTACAAAAAAAAACTGAATAATAGGTACCTATTTATAATTGTTAGTTGGATTTTTTGAAACAGGGAGAAAACTTTTTATTTAGCAACTTTTATTTAAGATTGACAAAAATAATAAAATAAATAACAGACCGCATACAACCCAGTATTACAGGGTGTTTTGCATAAGATGCGTCAAAATTTTTGAGCTTGTAGTTTTGGTAGAGAAAAGAAAAAAATCGTATGGGAGGTTTATTTCCGCCTGTTTACCCGGGAGGGGAAATTTTTTTAAAAACAATGGCATCAATTACAATGGTAAATCCAATCTTTTACAGAAATCGTTTTATTTCTTTTAAAAAATTGTTTTTCAAAAATTAATTTTTAAAATCAAAATTTTTAATAAAATTAATCAAAATTTTCATTTTGAAAATAATTTTTTCAAAAACTCTTCACTATAATTTATTAATTAAAAACTTAAAAAGAGAATAAATTCCTGGCTTAATTATCAGTTTTAGAATGACTTTTGTAATCGTTGCCGTTGTTTTTCGATGATATTTTTTTAAAGTAGATTTTTAAGAAAATTGCCCCTACCGCCTAAGCTATAATATAAGTTTCATGAGAAATAAATTTTTATGAAAAAATTCCTTCAAATTTATTGCTTAATGAACCGAAAATAACAATAAGAATGTGCCATTTTTATTTAACTCCAACTAAAAAGCTATTGGCATTAAAAATGGGAGACATTTTAATTTTTTTTTAATCAGTATAGTGTAAATACATGATGGTTTAAATTATATTTCCTTTTTATTTACATTTAAATTACAATCCTTTTTACTTGTTATGAGATAAATAGCAGCCATAATATTCACTTCAGGTATATGTAATTTAGGTTTAAATGAGTTTTATACCCCCGTCCATTTAATCCGCATTTTCCAAACCCGAAAATTTTCACTTATGTATATAATATTCATTAACAAAAAAAGCATCAAACTTGGTGGAATAAAAATGAGTAAAACGCATGTTAAACTATTTGAACTTAATTGAAAACAATTTAAAAGTTGCGTAATATCAATAATTTGACATTTGTAATTATGTTTCTACTTTTTTGTCGCTTGGTTTTGTATTTTATATTTTGATTTTACACCGGAGTTTAATCTATTTAACTGCTCCCTGGAAGTCTGTTTAAAATAATTCAAATCAAACCTGACAAGGCTTAAAACTATTTTAATTTCCGGGTATAACGAGTGAATATGTTGAGCTTGGTTTTGACATTTGGGTTTAACTTACTTTAAACCCAGGTGTACATTTAAAACTGGATTTAAGTGACTGAATAATATGGCTGTAGGTATTCCATTTTTTAATTTTAAGTGCCTAGGTATAAATATATGTAGGTCTACACTTTTTTTTCTCAAAATTTGTTTCGTGTTGATGGTCTATTGAAGAGAGTGTCTTCTCGAATTTGGCGGCCCCTGAAGCTGCCGCCCGGGGCACGTGCCCCGGTTTGCCCCCCCCCCCCCATAGATCCGGTGCTGAGACTGGAACTATTATGATATGTTTATTAATAATTAAAGTTATCCAACGAACAAGTTGTCTATCCGTGTGCTAGCTAACACGTGTGTTAAGGAACGGGCAGTGACTTTTTATTAATGGGGCTGTTAGAAGATGCATTTATTTAAGATAACCTCAAGGTCCTGTTGTCTAAAATAAATATATTTTCTTTTTTTTTTTCAAAAATATGTAAGTACAATAAAAGTTCAAAGGATTTTAGTGCAATCTGAGAATTAAAAAAATGGGGAACATAATAAAATAAACCTGAGTATGTGACGTTTTAATTTCAATAAAATTCAAACGAACAAAAAAAATTCCTAACAAATCCCTTGTTATAAGAAGTACCAATTCATTTTGAGTTATAAATGGCCAATGTAAACTTTTCCTTACAACAACATTATCATCTAAATGCCCATTCAAGAGACTAAATTAAAATAATGAAAACCTTAATTAGGTCAATTTTTTATAATTTCTTGGGCGTCTCCTATTTAGTGTTTTTTTTTTTTATGGAAACAACGACCGAATATACCAGCTGAAATGTACACTTAGACTTTTCTTTGCAATTCATTTCCATCGTTGGTAATCTATCTTCTCTAAGTTTTCCTTTAGAACAAAATTTTTGTTTTATTTATTATTTTGTTTTCTTTAAAAATAAAAAAAAAATGCCACCTAAAAAGGTAATCTCGTAAATTAATAAAATTATCAAAAGTAGATACATTTTCTCGGTCCCTTTTCTATTCGTTAGTAACTTTTTTTTGGTGAATTGAGTTATATGAAGTCTATTTATTATATTGAAAAATAAGAAGGAAGCTTGGACTTTCATAAGGGATGCAGAGTATGAACGCGAAATATCCAAATACAATAATTTTTTAAGTTTATTTGCACTGCAAAATTCTCTTTGATATTTTTTGTATCTAGAAACTAAAGCTTTTGTCGTATTGGCTGTGGGATCTTAGCACCCCATATATGGGATATTCGAAAAATATGTGTGCAATCTAAAAGTTCAGTATTGGTCATAAAAGAGGTCAGGCAGTTTCAGAAATTGGTCAGGCTTAGAAAATTTTTAATCGAGGGTTGAACTTTTTCAAGGTCACCCGCAATTTTTGGCTGCTTATTTATGGGATATTCCCAAAATAAGTATACCATGAATTTCAGTAATTGGCCAGGTATAGGTTTTTTTAAATTATTTTTTAAAGTATTTTTCAAGGTCACAGTACATCAAGACTCACAGTACGCACCTCATTTGTTGAATTTAAGAAATTCAAGTATGCAGTTTAAAAGGTCAGTAAAAGGTCATAAGAGGTCAAGTGGTTCCAGGTTCAGGCATGGATTTTTTTTTAAAGTTTTTTTTTTAAAGACACGTTAATTTTTAGCACCTCATTTATGGGATATTCGAAAAACGTATACACCATCTGAAAGCTTACTTAATCCTTACAAAAAGGTCAGGCAGTTTCAGAAATTGGTGTGCTGTAGATTTTTAGTTACGAGTAGGTATAGAAAAATTATTAAAGGTCATTGACCTTTACCTAGGAATTTTTTTATAAATTTATAAAAAAATAATCTATGCCTGACTAATTGTTGAAGGTAGCTGACCTTTTACGAGGATTCAGTAAACTTTCAGATGGCATAATAATTTTTTTAATTTCACAAATGAGGTGCTAAAAATCCCTATACGACCTTGAAAAAAAATAAATTTTAAAAATTCATAAAAAAATCTCGATGGCTGACCAATTTCTGAAACTATCTGACCTTTTATGGCGATTAAGTAACCTTTCATATGGTATATATATTTTTTGAATATCCCATAAAGAGGTGCCAACAGTTCATATGACCTTGTAATTTGTAATGACCTTTCTTCGTGCCATTAATAGATGCGCTTAACTGGGAGCATAGTTTGTTTTATGTACACCAATAGATACTCTTCTAACTGTCATATTATCAAAATTAAGGTTCATAAATGAAGATGAAAGTTTAGGCTAATATTGAATCTAATATGAGCATACCATCGTATGAGAACAAAAAAATTAACCTAAAAGCACATACTGAGCTAAAATAACAAAAGATTTAACAAAATCATATAAACTATTCTGCAAAACATCAACCTGGTAGGTACATTAAATTGTATCTATAAACTTATTAACAAAAGCTCTTTAAATAGAAAATTTATCCTCCCTGTTAAAGCATTATCCTTAAAAAGTCCTTAAAACATTTCCAAACTCTTGATCCACTTCAACTCAATGCAGACGCTCAAAACGATTTGTATCTACTTTTAGTGATGGCAGTAAAAAGCATCATTATGTCGTAGCTATATGTATCTCAAGCTAAATCACCAAGGAATCTATGCCACAGTTGTTGTGAACCCAAACCTCCCACTATACCTTATACCACATAAAACGAACTTATAAACCTGTAGAACTTTTAAATATTAAAGTTTGAACTTATATAAATTTATATATGTAGATACAAAGGTACCTATAATACCTACCTTCATACATATTTTTTGGCAAAGATACATCCAAATTCGCATGGAGATGAGTACTGAGACGTTGAAATAATATCTCCATCCCAACCAGACTGTGCGGTGTTCTACTTGAGTTCTATTTCGATGCCTCTGAATAGTCTTGAAGAAAGAAGATATTTTTTTTAGGGGGGGGTGGGTGGGTTTATAAGCTGTAAGTGGTGTTTATGGTGTAGTCTTTTTAGTCTGCAGAAATGAAATCATCTTAACTTTTATGTGCTTTAGTTTGTTCTTCAAACAGAAATCAACTTCCTCTCTAGAACCGCAAGTTAAACATCAAGTAGTATCTTTTTGTCGCCTGAATCTAGAGGTACAACAAAATAGAATAAGTAAGATAAGGTTTTATAATATTAAGTGAAACAAGTAGGTACCTATTTATCATCATGGTTATGTTTTGATAGTAAATAGATTTTACTTTATACTGCATAGTGAAATATTAACTTTTTTATTTGCATGACTGACATTGAGGGACAAAATTTAAAATACTTTTTATACAAACAATAACAAACAACTTGAATCCTGAGTGCAAACATAAGCTCATTTTTCTAGGTATAAGGAATCAAACGGAATAGATTATAATTATAGCGATGGACGAAATGTGAAAGCATAGTGAAACATGATAATATCACATTTGATGCAAACTGCATAAGTTACAACGATGTACGAAAGGGGTCGGAAGAAAGGGGGCAGGTAGGTAGGTGGTCAATTTGTAAAAAAAATCGAATTTCCGAAAAAATTATTAAATATCAACGAAAGCACATACAATGTGTTATAACTTTTTTTCTTTAAATACAAAGTAAAGGATCTCCCAAAACCGATGGGAAAAATTTGGTTCGAATCTGTGATGACTGTACAATTTTGTTCCAAGATTCGCATTGCGGTAGTTTGGGCACTCTCATTAATCACCATGTAAATAAATTTGGAGACTAGAAAGTTTCGTCGTCTCGCTCTGAATGTTTCGCGTTGGTTTGGGAGAGTCTTAATGCATTAAGTAACATAATTGATAGAATAATATAATTAATAAAATTCAATATAAATAAGCGCAACTGTCGATCTTTTCAAATACTGGAAACCAGATGAAAAAATTTCCTTTAGTTTTTGATAAATAAAAAAAAAAACAACTTTTATTGCTTTTCTTGATAAAACCCTTTTTCTGTTAATTTTCGGAAAAATATCGAAAAAAAAATATAAATTTTTTGCAAAAATTTAGACTTTGCTATTTAATTTGTCATTAACTTAAATAACTTGATTAAAAAACAAAAACAAATTAAAGAATAGAATATTCAAAATAAGCTTTAAGCATCATTTTATGTGCTGTTCACATTTGACAATTTTTTACCATTATAAATCGATTTTTCAAAATTTTTTGTATCGATTAGGCGGTAATTTTTAGTTTTAAAATAAATACAAATTACACCTAAGCGAATGGGCTAATCAATCAAATCGGAGTGTATGGCTGACTTTTTTGTATTTGACATTTCCTTTAATAAAAGTTTTATCAATAAAAAATCAATAATGGACGGTGTAAACAAAAACCGCCTTATTAAAAGTAGGGGTTTGTAAAAATTTCAAATAAACAGCCGTTACTCGGAAACCGTTACATTATATAATTCGGTAAGAACAAGTTAATAAATGCTGGGAGGTCATGACCTGGCCTATCACCATAATAAGTTTGGACCATTCGCATTCTTACAGGGACAGCCTGTATACAACTTCTTGAAATAAAAAAAAAAAAAAAAAAAATTGGTATGCCGTTTGTTGGCGGCAGGGGAAAAAGGAGTTAAGGCTGTTTCACAATGCGACGAGAAAACGAGACGTCAGCGTGACGAGATCTCTTCGCAGTTTATCTCTCTTAAAATAGAATTTTAAACAGTGAAATAATACATAATCAAGCATTTCTCGTCGTCTCGTCACGTCGTAAAGTTCAAAAAATTGAAAAAAAGACGCAACGTGACGACGAGAAATACTTAATTATGTATTATTTCGTTGCATACAGGTTTTGCTGTGTAATGCCGAAAACATATGTGTAGCTTTTTCCAATGCTGCGAAAATAAATTTACACAGGTTCTTATGAGAGCTGACATATTCCAGGCTCTGCATGCAGCCTTTGCTGCACGATATCTCTATTTCTAATTTCGCTGCATGGGAAAAAGCTGCACATCTGTTTTGGGCTTAAGCAAAAATAGTGGGAACCCGTTATTGGAATGCCGTTAGGCAAGGGGCGTGTAGGAAATAATGGGCATATGGGAACCGGCGGAGGATCAACAGTAACTGATCATAAACTCGTAGCAAAACAAACAAATTTGGGAAAAAGTACCTATACCTTTGTTTTTTTTTTAATTTCTTAAAATATTTTTACGATCAATTTTAAGTACCTATTTGAGTAAAAATTAATAAGAGCATTGAATATTAAACAAAAAACATATTGCCATATTTAAAAAAAAGCTAAATTTTGTAAAAAAAAAATCAACTTGAGAAAAAAATTCACAATTTTTTTTCAAACATTTATTTAAGCAACTTGATTTAGAAAGCAAATAATAAAAGAATTGAATATACGCTTTAAAAAAAACTATTGCACATCGCTTTCGCTAATTTTTAATAATATTTTTTTGCCATGTTAAGTCAATTTTTTAGATATTTCCTCCCCTCTTCAGTTGTACATTTTATTTTCTCACATAAATTCCGTTTTATTGAAGATTGGACAGGTGGTAAGAAAATGTGTATGTTAATTAATCCTTTTCAATTTTTGTCTAAGCATTTTATTCATTGCCAATATCCAGACACGCTTTAAAAAAATGAAGTGATTCAATAATTCTATCAGTGTGAAATATATTTGTGGATTAAGTGATTTTAAATTATTTGTCCATCAGGATTTGAATTTATCTATATCTATTAATTTGACATAAGTTTTAATGCAAATCCAACTTTCAATAAAAAAAAATTGATTGATTTTCATATAGACAGAACAGCACAGAAAAAGAAACATATTTTTGATCTCACTAAAAACGATACATATACCCATGTAGCTTGTATATGTACATATGTACCCACCTACAAAATCAGACGTGATGACATTCATTTAAGAGAGATTCATGGACCATACACCTACATGACGACACACTCTGGTTGCTTCCGACGAACGCAGTTAACATTAACATTTAACCATTCAATTTACTACGCACGGCTATGCGAAGAAGGATGTTTGTCGTCACCAATGCACATCACAATAGCAACCGAAAATGTGGCAGAATAAAAATTTAAATTTCTTTTATCAGCATCGAGCCGAAAGGCCATTTGAGTTTTTATAAAAAAAAAAAAAACAAAAAAAAAACTCACACTTTTATTTACATTATAAAGTCGAGCAACGGAAGTACACCATTTAATTTAATTATGCAGTATAATTTGAAAGGGATATGCGGAATCACAATGACTTTACGGAATACGGGACTGCTTTTATATTACTGTACGTACCTATACCTACTCTTCTGTCCTGAATGCTGAATGCAATCATCTCCCGTTCGTTGTTCCAGGTTTTGATTGTTTGTTTGGCGGTTGAACCAAATTAACTTTAATGCACTCGCCTTCAGCAGAATGTTTACAAAATGCCTCGCTTTTAAATGTTACAAATTTTCAAGCACCTGCTAACGGCATTCAAAACTTCCTCAAAGCAAATTTCTAAAATAATTTTAATTTTTTTGTTTTGGTTTTATGATGTCAAAATACCGGACAGCATTATCTACATAATGTAGAAGTAACCGTATCTGGTGTCTGGTGTAATTTACTTAAAAACTTTGCAAAGTGCAGTGTTGTCATTAAGGTCTTATGGTGAATGCATGTGTGTAATTTCTGACTTCAAAGCCACCCCACCTTCAAAGGGTAATAGAGCCGGTGGCGCTTTTAAGAGGGTGGCTGCTGGAATAATGGGTTCTGTTTTAGTAAAAACAGCTCTCCTCCTACAGATAATCTTAATGATTTTTGCACCAGTACTATAGTTGCAAAAGGTAACACTGTTTACACGACTATGTGGCTTGTGGGTGTAAAAACTTTAGATGATGGTGGTTAGTGTAGGTAAATTTTATTGCACACACACACACTTTTCAGGTTTTTAAATTTTAAGCCAGTTTCAAAGTGCCACTAGTATAAATTAAAATTCAACAAGGAGTAGTTAAATTTTTAGCTGAGATGGATCCCAACTGAATTTGAATCACCAACACCTTCGGTTTTAGTTTAGGATAGTAATAATGAGGTCCGTTTAGCTGGGTCCACCACAACTCAGATTAAAAAATCTAATGATACAGGAAGTAGGGGCTGATTAGGGGCTAATTTAGTGGTCCAATCCTAAATTATCCCCTAATTCCGGGATAATTAGATTTTTGAATATCCGTTGTGGTGAACCTAGCTTGACGGCATGATGACGTAATAAAATTAGTTTTTGCCCCCTAAAGTGTGAAGGGAATTTGGGGCTCCTTCGGGATTGGAGTACTAAATTAGCCCCTAATTCCTGCATCATTAGATTTTTGAATTTCTGTTGTGGTGGACCTAGCTTGACGGCATGCTGACGTCATTAAATCAGTTTTTGCCCTCTAAAGGGTGAAGGAAAATTTGGGGCTCCTTCTAGATTGGAGTACTAAATTAACACCAAATTAGTCCTTAATTCCTGCATCATTAGATTTTTGACGTCAAGCTGAGTCCACCACAAGTTTTAGGGTAAAGGGAATTTGGGGCTCTTTCGGGATTAGATGAGTACTAATACTAAATGGAACCCAAATTAGCCTATATCAAAATAAAAACTTTCAGAAATTTAAAATGGCTATTCGAGTGGCATCGAAAACATTCAATTCAGTTTTATTCAGTCCACAAAAATAAAAAATATAAAATCGCTTACTTATGGGATTTAAAAAACCTTCGCTACCGCCCATATAACTTTCCTTTTATTCACCCGGGCGCCAATATAGTGTTCTTTTTTTAGCATAAAAGAATATATTTAGTGTTTATAAATAGTTATGTGTTTTTGTTTTTTGTGTTTCGTCATTTTCGTCAATGGGTGTGACTGCCGGCGGGTGACATGGCACCTCTGATGAACCTGAAATACATGACCACGTGACCTGCCGGAGTTCACAGTTAAAATCCGGCTATCGGATCAAGTTGTGATGCCATGTGTCTCTGATGGACCTCTACCCGAGTGGACAACAGTTAGTGAACAACGCCTAAAAACGTTCATTTTGGAACAGAATGGTGTTATAAATATTCAATCCTAAGCATCAACAACACCTATTGATATTTTTGGCTTTATGGTTCCAGAAGAGGTCTATCAGCGAAACAAACGCCAATGCCAACCAGTTTTTACGGAGCACCACTATAACGCTTACTTCTTGCGCAAAGGGATGGGCAGACACCATCGTGCATCAGGATATACAAAATTTCTTGAAGTGAAGATTGTGAAAATCTTTTGCTCAATACACCTACTGGAGTACTGACAAGTTTTTCAAAAATTCATTCGTGTCCCAAGTGGATGTCACGGAACACAGTACACACACATAGAAGTAATATCTTCCAAATTTCATTTTTGTTCAGTTCTGCACATGTCATGTATTTTGTTTTTGTAAATTATGGACGAGGGTCACTGCGATTCGGAAACACTTGTGTTTTGGTTTTGTAAATTCTGACAGGCAGGTCAATGTAATTTTTGAAGATGTGCAATATATTACCTTTAATATGTGTACTGTGGTCACGGAATACATTCCAGTTGCTATTGAAATTCATTCACTTTGCGGACAACTCAACTATTAGTGGTAACCGTTTGGGAAAAGTAAGTGGACTTTTAGACCTACTTTAACAAAACTTCGCCAACGCCAGAAGCCCGACAGAGATTTTGGGAGTAGATGAATCAATGGTCCCTTGGCGCGGTAGGCTGCAATTCCGGCAGTAAAACCCAGGGAAATCACATAAGTATTGAAAGAGGCTTTCCGTATGGTATAAAAGTCTATAAAGTTTGTGATCCAGCCGGGTACACTTACACCAGTGCCATATATGTGTCCTATCACACGTTGACTCTTTTAGAGTCATGACTCTCGAAATTGAATGAGTGCGAAGGAGAAAAAAGATCGGATTTCACCTTCGCACTCATTCAATTTCGAGAGTCATGACTCTAAAAGAGTCAACGTATAATAGGGCACTATGCAGGCAAAACTGGTTCCAATAACCCCTACCCAAACTACGACTCAAATTGTCTTAGACTTGGCCGAAAAATATTTAGACAGGGGTTGAACGATTGCCACCGATAATTTGTATACCTCTGTTTCCTTAACCAAAACCCTACTTGCTCGTCAAAAGCCAGCTTATTGAAAGTCTACGCGGCAACAGACAAGACAATCCAAGAGATGTTACGACTGCCAAGCTCAGGAGAAATCAAATAAAATGGCTTCGTACATCGTACCTGTTAAGGAAATTCTACATTATGTTTGGAATGCTTTAGCAAGCATCAAATCTAATCATAAGTTATAAAATATTTTCAATCATTCAAAGTGAATACTTGTTTATTTTTTTTATTATTATTTTTTCTGGTTTTTTTCCAATAAAATCAAGCCCCAAAAATTTTGAACAAAATTGGGCAAAAATGGTTTGTTTTTGTGATGATAATAATGCTTTCATCTAGGTGCCGATGAAGAAAAATTAGTGTTTCAATAGCAGACCACGTAGACAAAATTTAAACAAAAATGTATAGCTTGTTGTATGCTTCTAACTACTAACTATACACACGGTCTCTCAGGGTCTCTCACTCTCAGTAAAAGTTGTGCCTGCCGGCGGCGCGCGGGCAGGTAACACAGCAGTGAATGTGTTAATTAAAATGAACAAAATTTTCAAATAGTAAATTTTTAAAATTCAAATATCGAATGGTTTAAATTCCTTTTTTCTTATTTTTATTATGACAGGTGCAGTAGTTATAACTCTATATACAAAAAAGCCGTTCTATAGTGTATGAAAGGTAAGGATGTACTGGTAAAGATTTTGATATACATAATTCCTTCTAAAAAGGGGTGTAGCATGTGTCTGTTTGTTTATGCTTCTCTAACTATAGCCTTAACCACTGAGAGTATGGGTTCAATATCTCCTTCCCTTGACGGTGTTCATATTGGACTGAAATTCCAGACTTTTTTTTTTGACTTTTCTCTATCTACATATATCTCACTCCCACTGGTGAAGTGTGAGTGAGAAAAAGCAAAGATACATGTCAAAAAAGTCTGAAATTTCAGTCCAATGTGAACACCGTCCTTCGTTCTGAGCCATGACCCGCAGGTGTGACCCACACTGATAACTTCCCATTGGTTCTCTTTGAAACTCGACACGCGATGATTTTTTTTTAAAGAAAATTAATTATCAAGGGAATACAAAAGTTGGGCTCTGTTTGCTCTATATTTATGCGACACGAACAATTTTAACAATTTTTAGCAGTTTCTTTTGCATTTTTTTTGGGCTAGAAAAAAAATCGTCATTTTTTTTCAAACTTTACCGATTATACACTGTAGCATGTGTATTAAATAAAATTAACCTGAAGTTAATAAATATCTTATGGCCTTATTATCTGTAAAATAAAATTTATTCGAAGTCGATGTTTTTATTCGTTTTCAAGATATCGTCGGTGCAAAAAAGCTTCCAAACGTACAAACGTACGTACATGGTGCAAAGACATCTCTCAAAAAACGGTGTAATCCAGAGACTTCAAAACGTGGAGAATGTCAAAATTTTCAAGTTGACAAATCGGCCGAATTACAACAACTGCCAATAGGTGTTAATATTTTTTTAACATTGTTAAAAGTTGAAATTTGTGTGAATCATTAAAAAAATAAAAATGTAAAATTAACGCATGAAACAGGTTTATGCTACATTTCTACATGGGGCATAATGTTATTACATTTTTCATTTATAAGAATGAATTTGTCCGTTATTTAGCCACTTTTTTGACAGACTAACAGCCAGAATAATGACACAAAAGTTAAAAAATTGACAAATCATATGCATCGATGTTATTACACTAAAACCCGTATAAGTGCCTCACCATTAATGCCTCATTTCGGGAGGTACTTATGCTAGTTAGGCAGTTATAAAAAACCCGCTTAAGTGCACATTAGCGCACTTATCTCTAGTATTTACAAAAATAAAAAAATATTGAAAATAACATTTAATGTTATCTATGTATATAAAAAAATTGAAAATACCTACACATCAACGGGTTGGCTACGAATTCCCGCCAAATAAAATCCCGCGTATCAAAATCCCGCGTAACGAAATCCCGCCAAACAAAATCCCGCAAAACAAAATCCCGCAAAACAAAATCCCGTGTAACAAAATCCCGCAGTAACGAAATCCCGCCGTTTCACTCCTTTTTTTAATACAAAGCTCGGCATGTAAGGGGGGGCATGCTGCCCCCCTGCAACCCCCCTGCTTGGCCCACTATAGGATTTGGGGTATGTGCGAGGTTGGGTGTAGGAAAGTTTTTTTCGAAAAAAATTTCTTTTCAAGCTGAAATTAAATAAAAAAAAATACCAAAACGCTGAAAAAAATCTAAAACGCCTGGTTAGTGGTTTTCAAGAGTTAAAAAAAAAAAATTAAAAATCTAAATACACCCCAAAAAACAATTTAAAAAATTCCCCTCACCCTAAAAATGACTCACAAAAAAAGTAAAAATATCAACTTAATTAAATATTTTTTCCATAGTACAAAATCCTACTTTCCAAAAAGTATTAGAAATCCCGCCGAAAAGGAGTAAAAAAATCCCGCGGAAAATCGGCGGGATTTCGATACTTTTACTTTTTTCATGTCACAGACTTATCTGAAGAATATATTTATAATTGGCGGGATTTCGTTACGCGGGATTTTGTTTGGCGGGATAAAGTAACGTTCCCCACATCAACTGACTAGTATTGTTGTGTTTTAGAAATAGAATGGAACCAAAGGAATAGAATGAAACCAACTTGTTCGTTTTAGTCTTCGAAACAGAGTGCCCGAACTTCTACTCATCATTTCTTACGCTACCTCTTCTATTGCCTAGATCGTCACTTCCTCCAGGTTATTTAGTTGACATAGTTCGATTGCCGTTCCTATGATTGTATAACAATATGACACATGCGGAACACTTGGTCGTAATCGAACTATGTCATGTGTCTTGACTGCGATTCATAGGAATTGGGTAATTGTGGGAACTGTGTGTGGTCTCTGTGACTAAGGGCACAACAGTATTGTTAACCTTTATTATTAGTTTTTTATATTTCAATTTAAGCATAAAAAACAAGGAAGCACTTGACTAGATGAAAACAAGCTTTTATCTTTTTCCGCTGATTTCAATTGTCTACTTAAAAGAATTTTTTTTTTTCAGGTAAATTTCAATAAAAGTATACACAATGAAAAGCAATTAAGCGGGGAAGGTAGTTAAGCGAAAGGTAATTATCAGAGGGCAAGTATTACATGAAAAATCCTCAAAATTTTGGTTCTCAGAAAAAAGGTACTTATGCGGCTTAGGCATTTATGCGATAGGAATTTATCCGGGTTTTACTGTATATTATTAATGTGAAAATGACATGATAACAATTGCGAATTTTCACAGATTATTAAAATTTAATATTTATATGAATCAATGTAGTTGACATATTTTTAATGTTAAAATGACATTCATACACGAATAATTGTCAATATAACATGAAGAACTACATTATTCAGTACACGCATGCAAGAATGTAATGTTTGCATGAATCAATGTTCATTTAATATTTTTAATGTGAAAATAACATTAAAAATATCAAAATCCCTTTTACCGCCAAATTTTATACGACGAAGAGTCACAAATACATACTTTTGCGAGTTCTCAATGGTGCATTTTATTCACACACACAAGAATCTAGTTTTTACATGAGTCAATGTATATATGTATGTGATACTTTAAATGTGAACAGAACATTAAAAATATAAAATCCCTGCAGTGTTGCCAGACACACCAATTTCGAATTTTTCTTGATTCTTAGATGTTTTTATGGTTGCCCAATTTTTTGTGATGAAAGATGTTTCTATTCGTATGACATACCCAGTAGTATTATCGAACAAGTCGGTCGAATATAAAAAAACATTAAATGAAGAAGAATTATTGAATGGAGTTCGTTTTTAGTTTATTTCGCCTTTTATTATTTAGTTTTTCGATCATTTCAGTTTTTGTTCATTTCGATTTCGATTATTCGCCATCGTTTGTTTCGTTTTTATTTTATTTAACGTAAACAGACCAAGGGCATTAAAATTTTCGAGAATTTTAATGCCCTTGGTCTTTTTACATCAAAAAAAAATAAAAACAAAACAAACGATGGCCAAGAAGTTATGAACAAAATATTTTTTCATATAACATAAATATAACAAAAAAGAAACAAACATAAATTCTGAATAAAATGCAAAGTAAACCGTTAGAAAGATAATCTTGATCAATATAACTCATTGCACTTTTGACGAAATTGCAAATCGAGTAAAAAGAGACAGAGAAAGAAATGCGAAGTGATCGTAGGGCGAAATGATTGAAAAATAAGTTAAAATACAAAAAAAGAATAAAACTAATTAAAGCAAAAATAAAGAGGCAGTTGCAGTTTATTATTATTTTGTACGAGGCTGGGGATCTAACCTAGACCAACTGCATGGCAGTCCATCGCACTAAACATCATGCCATAGCTAGGTACTACGAAAAACGAAACAACTTAATTACTACGTTTCCATGTGGTATTTAAGCGAGCTTGAAGCTCACTTAGACCCTTTGTATACCTGCATCGAGTTGAAATGAGCTTGAACCGACTCGATTCCACTTCACGAGCGGAGTCGAGTCGAAATTTGTGCTAAAAAACCTGGGTTAAGGAGTTAACTTGAGAAACACCATATCTCATCTCAACACCATTTCAATTCAACTCAATTTCGAGCTCTCAAATCTGTGAACGAAAAACCTGGGTCGAAAATCCGACACAAATCCAACTCGAGCTCTCGGTCCTAAATATAAACGTAGTAAATGTAAAGTAAAAAAAAAACGGAACAGTAGACACCCCATTCTAAACTTCCTAACATTTTAGCATCCTGAAATCTAACATAACGAAATATTTGACTATGGAAACACTGCAACGGCGAGCACAGATACTTTCTAGAATTCTCAATCTCAATGCGTATTGTATGTGTATCTGTATGTACACGAACACAAAAATGAATTTTTTTTTTATGAACCAACGTCGTGGTCGTTGCGATATTTTTTTGTAGGTATATACAAAAATGTAATTTTACCATGAATCAACGTAGTTGGGATTGGGATACTAGTAATGTGAAAATGACATTGCTGTGTGAGTGCTATAATTCTATAGGAATTCATAAGTATAAATTCCATTCCTATCCCTTAGTTAGTGTTTCTCTTCACCGCGCCGTGACGAGATCAGTCCAGTCCCTAAAGTGGTGTGTCGTGTATACCTAGTGATAGTTAACTTGAAATTGCTGTGTTAAATAAAAACTAAGAAAAAAAAAGGTTTAAACATTAATAAAAATAGACACGAAGTGATCGGTCCCGTCCATGATCTTGTATACAAAGGTGTATCTTGATTATTTCCTCGAAATTGGGTAAACAAAAACTAAGAAAACATAGAAAACTTTAATAAATAGAAAACAATAAATTTTGGTCATTTGTGTTGTATTTTAATAATTTTTAAAAGTGGTAAGTACATGGTTGCCACAGTACCTACACATATTGAAGGTAATATAATGCGCGTCTTCGAAAATTACAGTGACCTGCCTGTCAGAATTTACAAAAACAAAACACAGGCGTTTTCGAATCGCAGTGACCCTCATCCACAATTTAGAAAAAAAAAATGCAAGTAAATTGTCTCTTCGAATGTTTCAAAAGAGACATGTGAACAAAATTCAAAAAATGAAAACTCGGAATATACTACCTTCTATATGTGTACTGTGCATGGCTGTATTTTTTTATTTTTATTTTAATGTAAAAACAACATGAAAATGGTCACAATCACGGTTGCCACTTGAAAATAAAGTTTGTGTCCAAAATTAAAAATTAAAATGACCAACTGTAGCTAAAAATGACCAAAATAATTTGAGTCCGAAATATTTGTACCTCTAAACACAGAAAACAATAAATTCATCGCATTTATTTTAACATATTCTTCATATTACACAGATGACATATTATTTTTGTAGGTATTAAGTCTAGTCTATATTTCAATGCGAAGTAAAACTCAAACCGAAATGAAATATCAATAAATCTCGCGTAGAGAGAAAAATTAATTTAGTTTTATATTTGGTTTAGATAAGTCCGTTGAATTGTATTAACTTCATAACAAATTTCTTCCCCCTCTTCGTTTAAATAAATTCATTTAATTTTATTGTATTTTTCACACCTGTGAAAAAAAAACTATTTTTTTGTATGAAAACTTTGCTTCGCTTCAATCTATAAACTAGGCTTTAATAATAAACAAAAACAATAAAAAAACAGAAGCCAACAAATTCACAAAGTAGGTACCTAATGAACTTAATTAAATTATTAGACTAACATAAATAAATAAAAGTAACGAATCGTAAATAAAAAAAACATAAAAATTATAACTTTTCAGAGCATTTTAAAATGAGATCAAAGTAGAAGCTTAATAAAAACAAATATACATTTTGTGCATAAAATCGATATTTAAAAAAAAATGACCAAATGGACTAAAAAATGACCATGTGACCAAGTGAAAAAATAATGACCAAATTTGGTCACAAATGACCAAAGTGGCAACCGTGGTCACAATCTCTCTAACTCTATTCACTAGATTTCATACGACTGAGTCACAAATACATACCTACAAAATGTTTTTATAACATAAAACAACGCTGTTTGGATATTTTAAGTATATACAATACATGCTCACAAAAAATGTAATTTAAACATGAAACAACGTTGTTGGGATATTTTAAATGTATATACACGGACACAAAATGTAATTTTTACACGATTTAATGTATTTGTGACATTAAAAATGTTAAAATGGCATTGTTTGTGCGCTTCTGAAAGAGTACAGTTCCCTCACATGCACTTTAGTTGGTGTTTCGTTTTTGCCGTGATGAGTCTATACTGTGACTTCGTGATTATTTTCTTAGAATCTTTGTTTTAAATAAAAACTAAAGAGACAAAAATTGAAAACTTTAATTAAAAAAGACAAATTAGTGGTTTCTATTTGGTCGTGATTAGTCCTGTCCGTGATTATTTTCTTGAAACAGTTGTTTAGTTGTTATAAATAAAAAAAAAATAAAAACTCGCGTGCATACCTAGGCAGTAAAAATATCGCAACAACATTTATTCATGTTTAAATTACATTTTTTGTGAGCATGTGCATAGGTAGGTATATATGTATATTTAAAATGTCCAAGCACCGTCTTTTCATGTTTAGGTATGTTACAATTTTTTTTTATATTTGTGACTGATTCGCTTGAAATTTGGCGGTTAGAGTAAGAGAGGTTTTGTTATTTTTTCTTTTACTTACGGCCATATTATTCACTCAATACATCTAGGTTAAAACTTAAATTTGGATGTAAATCATACAAATTCAATATAAATCCATCTGGATTTAAGTTTAAATCTGGATGTATCGAGTGAATAATATGGCGGTTAGTGTAAAAATGAAAATAAAGCATGATAATAATTATATGGATTATAATTCAGTCGTTTATGATGTGTTCTTTTATTTTTTAGAAGTAATAAGTTGTAGTAATTTTTATTTATTTTAAAGTACATAAAAACAGCATGAAAAATATCAAAATCTTTCGAAACCTAATAAAAATATGAAAATGACGTTGGCTGTATGCTTCTTAAGAAATTCATGAATTCCATCCCTCAGTTATAATTGTTTTTCTTTCACCGTGATTATAAATAAAAAAAAGTTAAAAATGCAATACATTCATTCGTTTGTGCTACTTTTTATAGTTTAAAAAGAAGTAGTATTTTTCCGAGATTTTTTGCTTTTAAGTGCCCTCTGGCCAGGCTACGCAATTATTATTCTTATGGTTTTTTTTTTTTTTACAAATTTCAGCAAAATTTATAGCAAGGAATCTGAATAGCGTGTATATTGATGAATTGGAACTGTACTGTAATTTTTCACAATGAATGCTGAATTAATGTATGTATCACCGAATACAATGAATCAACTCCTCCTTCAAATTGATGAAACTGAAGATTTCTTGGAAGGTATTGTGGAGAATAATAAACTCCTAGACTTACTTCATGGTTTTGGATTAGCTACTGCTTTTAATGCACTTTCCTGTAAGTTATTAAAATTTATATATTAAGAATTAGTTTGTTTTACTGATGGTGTTAATCAATAATTCTACTGTTTTAACTAAAATTATTTTTTACAAGCTAGTTCGATTGTCCTTGGGACAGTTTATAGAGTTATTTAATAAGATAATATTAGCTGCGTTTTATTTTCTACGGATCTGGATCAGGATCATTTTTTAACATGTAATACAAAAACAATTCGGGATCCTGCTCTCTATTTGGATCTATTTCAAAGATCCAAGTATTGATTCTTACTTTAGCGGGTAGATGGCTTTTATGGTAAGGTAGTTTTAATTTCAGTGTAAAGAAAAGAGACAGGAAACAACTGAAAATAATTAAAACGTAAGTAAAAAAGAGATGTTCATATAATACTACGTTTTCACCGAGCACAAAACCGAGATTTAGGTAGATTTACCACAAATCTCTTCACAAATCCCGTGATTTACCATACAAATTTTAATCTCCTCAAATCAAGATTTAAAATAAATCTAATTTCAATCTTCATAAGTAAAATTCGAACAGACCTATTCCCTTATTCAGCGCAATACAAGCTACGGGAAACCATCTTTTTTTTTTGTCGTTTGACACAAAGCAAACTTGCCATCTCACTTCCACTTCATAAGAAAAATGATCCACCATCTGCATTTTGAAAGGTTCTGTCAAAATTAATCTATTTTGTAATCTTTTTTTCTGGTGAAAACACTGTTTGGGATTTATGAAATCTAAACGAGATTAACTTGCGGTGAAAACGTAGTATAAGACTGCTGTCATTGTGATCCATATCGTTTTATTTTCCAGGGATGATCCTGATCCAGATCCGTAAATAATAAAACGCGGCTATTATTTCTTACACAATATGAAAAATTAAAACTTTTTGAGTTGAAACGGCAGAATTAAACTAGATTAATTATTAATGAAACAAAAAATTTGCAATGTGTAGCTATTTAAAACTTCAAATGATTTTTGATTAAAATATGACAGTTTGTTTTTCAAGCGAGGATATATTTTTATGTTTAACATCCTTTATATTCTGCATTTTATTTTTATAGCTTGTGGATTCACTTTTGAAAAAATAAAATATATAAACAATGACGACCTAGATGTGGTATTTCCGGGAAGAGAACACACTGCTCTGAAGGCTGAACTAAGGGAAAAAATTAATAAGTGGAGAACCACAAATGTAATTACGCATATATTTTTAATTTTTTTTCTTGGAGTTAAATATACATATGGGTAGTTCTACACATTTTGGGTTTTACCTTCGCATATACAGAATTCATGCGTTAATTAAGCAATTTATCACGAGGTATTAGGTTAAACTCACAAAAGCAAGTCGAATTTTATTCCACTCTCTGGAGAACCACCCTATATGTATCTTATTTATACTCTTAACCAATCGAAATATAATAACTGAAAGTATGGAACGTATTTTCGAATTGGTTTTAGAAATTCTTTTAACCATTTAGTGACACATATTTTATTTTATCTTTTTAGTTTCCTTCTGAAATACCAGCCTGCAATTGTCAATCAAAGGTGCTTCATTGGGTTCAAAATGAAAATTTAAGTAGAGAAAACACCCCATTTTCGGATAAAACTAACTATTCCTTCAATCCAGTAAGTACATTTTGAATTCGTTCAACATCTTAGAAACAAGCTTGTAGAGTTTAAAATCACTTTCTAGTACTTTAAGTATCATTATATATGGGGTTCAGAACATTAATAAGTCAAGTCCATTATAAGTTGCTTAAGTTTAATGAGTATATGAAGTTCTTTTGTGGAATATATGTGCCTACTTAAAAAAATGTTGACTTTAAAAAATATTCAGATGCTTTTGCCATTGGAGCGTAAATGGATTTGAAATATTATAATTCTGAACGTCTTTTATTTACGTTCTTTGATAAATAAATTAGCGTAGACATTATTTATGATAAATGTCAGAAATCAATACGCGAATTAAAACAATTAAAATTCATTCAATTTTTATGATTATTTCTTCGAAAAAAATTCAAGATCCTTTCTTGTCAATGTTTCCCCTAAGGAATATAAATAATATCAATAGAAATGAAGGATCCAGGGAAAAAACGGGACAAGTCCATTTTTTTTTTTCAAAATTAAACTTATGATTGTATTTTGTAGCTTTTTATGCGTACACTATATGATTTTCTAATAATAACTTTCTGAAAAAAATGTTTCTTCCACAAGAAAAACCATTAAAAAGAAATGCCGTGCTACGGAAGAACGGCACAAGTCCAAAATATTGTATGGAAGAATGGCACAAGTCCATAGACTTCTTCATTTCAATTTATTAAAAACAAGAATACAAAAAAGCATATTTAAGCACCTGGTTTTTAGTATTTGATTAAAAATTAATAGGTGCAGTGAATATTAGATACAAAAATACTACCTAATAACGTAAAATTAAGAAAAAAATTAGTCTGAATACAATTTTTGAATTTTTTTCCTAAAATTTTGAGTTTAAAAACCATTTTTTTAATACTGTTCGCTCAAATAATTAGAAATGAAAACACAATACAAGAATGAATTTTTAGCTATAAAATAAGGCACATCATGATAATGAAGGTATTCACTTCTTTTTCAATAATTTTTTTCTATTTTAAGTCGATTTTTTAGAAAATTGTTGCTCCCACTTAAACGGGGGAAAATAGACCCCCCTTCTATAAGATTTTTTTTGCTCTTCTCGACTAAGCCTATACGCGCTGGGCTTTTGTTGCATTTTATGCAAAACATTTTTTAGTTAATTTAACAGTGATATTATACTGATTACAATAGAAAAATGGCACAAGTCACATACTTTACAAAAATAATTGTATTAAATGTAAATTTTAATGAAATAATAATAAAATTGTGTTATAGGTCTTAGAACATTCTGTATTACAGAACTGCTTTTTTGAATTTTTCATTTCCCTTTTAGTTTAGCGTATATAATATAAAAGTAATATAAAAGTAAAAAAAAAGTAAACTTATATTTTCACTTTTCTCGGAATAATTTTGAATGGACTTGTACCGTTTTTCCCCTGGACCCTTCAAATTGAGCCAATAACCTTCCTAAAATGTATCAATCCCGGAGGAGAAAATGCTCAATACCTTTTGAATTTCAAAACGAGTGATAATTTATGGGTTCCGGTGTAATTTTTTAGGAAGAGATAGTCGATTTTGTTGACCTTATTTATAGTCGATCGCTATTCAAACTTTTTTTTTATCAAATGTAATAGAGACTTTTTTCCTTACGACTTATAAATAAAGTAAAAAAAAAAACACAAAACAGCTACGTCACATCATCGGAATATTATGTAACCACATTTTATAAATCTACTCTCTTTTGTTTTGTAAATAATTTAAACAAAATAAACAAGCATAAATAAAGCATTGTTTTTTTTCTGCTCAGCGTGTTATAGATATTTTAAAATCAACGAAAGCTGGAGAAGACCTGCTTAAGGTATATTCCAACAAAAAAAAACTCGGAAAACAAGATAGGAAAAAACTTTTAAACTGTCTGGTTGAATATTTTTTCGAACCTAATATTAATAGATATAAAATACCAAGTCCACGCCAGCAGGAAAAACTAGCAGACCAGATAGTAGAAATTTTTCCTACGGAGACTAAAGACATCTATTTTATCTCTCGGAAAAAAGGCGTCCGAGCAAATCCATCAGGCTTACTGTTCAATCGGCTTAATAATATCAATCGAAAGCGGAAAAATTTAGATGATGCACCCCAAAAGAAAGAAGCAGAAGAAGAGGAGAGTGCAGTTCCATCTTGTGAAAAAACGCCACATGCAACTACCATGAACAAAAAAATTAAATTAATGCATAAAGATGAGCCTGAGGCATTGAAATAATGGACACAAACAATAACATAATGCCAGGAAGATATATAAAACAGAACATGATCTTCAAAAACTCTTGGATGACTGGCCTTTTTATAAACAATCTGGTGGAGAAAAAATCGTAAGTATTTATTCAAAGCAAAACTTTCTTTTTTATTATTTTATGTTTTTTGTTAAATCCCTATTGTGGTTTTCAATTATCAGATTGGTTATTTATAAAAATCGAAATTTCGTGCTTTATAACTAAATTTATTAAAAAACTGATCAACTATTCTTTCCTAATCATTAATTTTATTGGAATTAACAACGCGTCGCCCGATAATAGTTTTGTCGTTTACGCCATTTGAGCAATTTAGGGAAATCGCATTTTATGTTTCACGTTTGAATAAAAAAGAAACAAATCGATAAAATTTTCTGTATTTTTAATAGAATATTATTTGAAATATCTTGTTTTGATTGAAGTATTCCAAATTGTTGAGTCTTTTTTGGTTTTCAAATTATAGAGGTTTTTTGCCTAAATTATTTTGTCGTATACGCCACGAAAATAAGTACTTCGTTAGCACCTCATACACGTACGACAAAGTAAACGCACATACGACATTTCAATACCAACTTCAATGGTTTAATCCGATACCGAATAAAATTTAACAGATTAATTGAAATTGAAATTTTTATTCAATTTTCTGTTGCCTGTTTTGAAGAATGGGACTTGTTGAGTTGTGTCGTTTTCTTCCGAACCGAAGATATAACCAACGCACGTCCTTCGGTGCGTCTTCGATGCAAACAGGTGACACCCACGAGACAGACAACAACAACACGCCTGCTCGTGACGCAGGTATGCAGTTCAAATCACAGTCAGGCATATTTCCCTTGCGCTCAGTCGTGCCAGTGTCGCGGACTTTCGGGTGTCGCCTCTTTGATCTGATGCCGCCAACGCGACACCTCACTGACAGCCTGCGTTAACTCTAAAAGTCGCCTTTACTTTCATTTTTTTTTTGCATTTTTTATGATACGTAACGCATACGCCGAAATAATTCTTTGGTTTTATTTAAAATTTCGGGCGTTGTCTGTTAAACCTATACACGTACGACAAAACAGAGTTAAACAAAAAATATACAGAAAATACATGGATATTTTGTCGTATATTCAAAAATCTGGCGTATACGACAAACCAAAACAAAAGGATGGGTTATTTTGTGGATGTAAGATGAAATACCAACTGATTATCTCGGTAACGGTAAACGATAGGCGAAATCTGTGCCTACGTTCTGTAATTCTCACATGCATAAAATTACCCACTTTAAAAAAGTGCATTTTGCCGTTTACGACAAAACAATTCTCGGCCAACGATTACTGTATGCATCATTCCCAATAGTAAAAACTTTTATCAGTTGCGTTTCAAAGTACCTGTGCAGAATTTCAAAATTTATCAACGATCAATAATTTGTTAATTGAAAATCGTAATATAGGTTTATCTTATCTCTTAAATACTCTATTTTGTAATTTTATCTCAAATCTTATCTTAATATCTTTAATAACAGATCAACTCAGTGATGCCAGACTTTTCTAATTGATTTACCAACGACTTGGACCGAAAATGCCCTATTTGTTCACAAAGTTATCGAAGAATGCCTTATAATACCTATACTTCTTTGCAATTAAGTTCTTAAAAACCGCAATAATTACCTACTGTTAATAAATTATTTTTTCTTTTTTTAAATTTGATACAATGTTTTGGTTCATATTTTGTTTTAACAATTTTTAAAAGTACCTACTTAAGTAACATGTAAAGCAACTATAATTTTTTTGTTTGGTTTCTCTTCTTTAAACGAAATTCTCTATCCTCGCCTGTTTATTGGAATTCTAAAATTATATGAATTTAGCCAATTCTTTGGACAGCCCGATGAAACGCAAATGGTCTTCAAAAAAAAATTAGGCTAAAGCACTTTTTTTCGACGCTTAAACTGATATTTCAGTATCAGTATTCGTAAGTACAAAACCTATTGTACAATTGAGTCTGGTTTGAATTTAAAATAAATTCAATGTTTATTATTACCTACCCTAAGCCTTAATCCTTTTAAATTAAACTTTGAGCATTTTTATGTTTGCTTATCTACACTTGCGAGCAAAAAAAAAAAAAAATGAATCACCATCTTGCTTCACGTAAAGACAATAATTGCTCTCAATATAATTGACATACATGAATGTTTATGGTATCGTTGAAACGCTGGAACTATAAGCTTTAAATCAAGGTTAAAAACATAACAATCGCTTCGGGATTTCAAGAGATAATCGTCATAATTTAAGAATGTAAGAAAAAATAAAATGAAATTCAAACAGTTAGTAGCTTGAAAATGTAACATTCACGATAAAGTTAAGCGAAATTTATTGTTTAAGTATTTTGTATTAACCCGTCCAAGCTCTAATTACAGCTTATAAATAAATTTTCATTGACCCGAATGATTTCTTGAATTTTTCTTGCTGTATTCTTTCCCATTTGTTTTTCAGTGCCGCTTTCAGTTTTTAATTGCCTCCGAAGTTGGATTTCTGGCTCTAACCCTTCGTTTAAGCTCGTCTCACAAATGCTCGATAGGGTTTAAGTCTGGGCTTAGCGCCAGCCAGTCCATCGTGGCAATACGAACTTCTCTAATGAATCCGACTGTTCCCCGCGCAGTGTTGCATCGAGCGTTATCATGCATTAGTACGAAATCTTTGGAAAGACATCCAGCATCAGTAACGAAGTTACGCAGCAGAATATCGGAGATATACCGATCCAAAGTTAAACCTCCCTTCGACCACCATCATTCACAAAAACCAGCTCACTTTTCCTTCAATTCAAATGCCTGCCCTACCCCGTAAGTCACGGTTTAGACAAAATAGCTTTGTTCAAATCGCTCGCCAGGTCATCTGTGTATTCTGCCTCTACGATCACTTCCATGCAGACTCATTTTGCACTCATCCGAGAACATAACTTGCCTCCATAGCCCAACTTCTCAATCGTAGTGCACTAGAGAAAATCGTAGTCAACCTCGGTGGTTTGCAGTCAATTTCCCGTCCCTGGACAGGTCGTTTCGGGGTAAGGTCTGCTTCCTTAAGTTGTCTTCTACCTGTCTATTTATTAGAAATTCTTTCTCGTTCCTGTTTGAGCTGCTGTTGGACGTTTAAGGCCAGTCAAATGACGATTTTGGAGAGAAGTCATTGCGATGAATCTTTAATATGTATCTCTCAGATTTTGGCATTCGCACAAACTAGCCAGTTTCCCTGAAAGTTTTGTAGATCTTTGATACACAACATTGGCATAGATGGAGCTAATGGGCCACAACACTTTAGGTTATTCTATTCCTTATCGCATAAGTGTAACAACTTGAGCAATACCTGCAGGTGTGGTAATGGTATCCATTTATTTCCAACATTAGAAGGCCTGTTAAATCGAGATTATGTAACAGTTCACTTTTAACAGCACACCGGTAAACAAAAACCAATAATGAGCGCGTATATTGCGTATCAATGTTTGCTACACGTGTCTTCTTTTTGACATGGTTTACATGTCTTTCTCGGACGGTTGGGTGTGATGTAGCGAAAAGAGGACCGTCACGAAAACATGTACCGCTCGCGCCTAACTGCTTAGTGACTGCACTACAGACATCCTAGATCTACCAATCGATAGATAAAGATTGCGCAAAGATTATAAAGGAATTGTTTTATAGCTATCGCCTCATAGTTTCAGGTGATGAGTCATCGCGTTTGGGGTAAATTGCAGCTAAATAAGGAATACTCAAACTAATTTGAGCTCAATTTCTTCGGATATATAAGTGCCACTGAAGTCATTGATATCTCATTCGAATGGGTTTGAAAAAGGACATCCCTATGGTATTTCCCATACCGTTAATTCACGTTATAGCACATAAGACATGTAATCCAAGTTTCTTTAGGTGCCACAAGGGCGATCTAACAAGGGTAATTTTTTTTAGTATAATTTGTTATTTTGACAAATAACGCCAAAACTATCCAATGGATTTTATTGTATATTGTATGCATAGAGATTGTTGCTTTTAAAAGGCGAAACGAATTGATTCCATTTTTTTGCTCGCAAGTGTACAAAATTTATTAATCAATATTAAAAAAATGCGTAACGACCATAGTTTAACTTCATACGACGAAGTTCTATAAGAGTAGTTAAACTTAAATATTGTTTCCACAGGCGAGGCGCCCTATGTAAACATGATGTGTACGCATTTAACATTCAACCCCCAATTGAAATAAAACAGACATACACAAATACAAAAGTGCTGCTCCCCCTTTAGCTAAAACAAAAACAAACAAAAGTCCTCAAGAAGCGGATTTCCTATTAGACACTCAGTAAAGCCATCACCCATCCGTTAAAATCCCGGGCTTTGTGATAACGCGTCATATTTGTTTGTACACACAGAACAAAGGCATTTCCTGCTTCCATCACGAATGCACAAAGGTAATATTGCTTTAGGAAAATCCAGAAACAGAGCCAGAACCATATAAAGAACCCAAACCCAAATAACTCTTCTAGGTTTAACCCTGGTGGATGTTGTTTGCTGAAAATATCCTTCCGCTGTCGTCACCGTTTTCGTTGCTAATGCCGCCTTCCATCTTCGCCATCTTCAAATTTCACCAGCAAAGAGACTTTCACTCTGTGCATATGGTTCATCCCAGCAACCAGTCTGTTCATCTGCAAATTTATTGCCAGAAATTATTAAAAAATTAATTCCACCCCAGTGCGCTACGCAAATACACGTGTTGCTATCCTTTTGAATTCGGGCACTAGGCAAACAGTATTCACCACTGACTCGTCGCTCGGCTGTCGTATTCGTATAGATATACCCATGTGTGCATCAAAAGCCGGACAGGATTCCCGTCCATCGTCACCATGGATTCTATCAAAGCAAAGAGCTCTATAGTGAGAGTGGCCTACCATTAAGGTCAGGCCATCCTATAGGGGATGAATGAATAAGCTAACATCCAGGGTACGGGGAGATGACTGCCTGTCTAGCCATGAATGATTTATCCCATAAAATTAGGAATGTTATCCACTTCCCACAACACGCTTACATCATAACCATGTGTGTAAAATCACCGCAAAAAGAGGATTCTGTTCCTGGAGGATCTACATTATGTAGGTGTATGTGAGTTTATTCTTCATCTTTAACGTTCGTCCTCTTTAACACCTTTTACTTTTTCGATTTAAATATGAAATTTCCTAGAAACTATTGGTTCGCCGAAAGTATGTGGTGCTGAGTCTTGGATGAGAGTTTTCAATGATTGGCGAGAAGTGGATACCACAATAAATTTTAACTGTCGGCATTTTTGAGTTATATAGGAATATAAAGAGTCTAATGTCTGACATTCTGAAACCACATATCAAATTTCAAGAGCTTTAGGTGGTATGAATTCCAAAGCTTTGTTATGAATTTATTTCTCTCAACGAAAGCAATGACTTGAAGATGTTATGGGGTAGGAGTTCTGGAAACTAATTTGTTATTCTTTAGGTTCAGGGATAGTTTGACGGCTAAGGAACCAATGTGTATCAACTTATCAGGTCACTTTTTCCGCAGCAGATTAAAAAAGTATATAATGTAGTAATTAGCTGCTACTTAATTGCTTATTAGTTACGCAACAAAAAAGAAATTAATTGCTCTGTTGGTTTGTGAAAAAATGGGTGTCTCGCTAATTTGACGTACACTTAGCAGGTCAACTTTCTCAAAACTGTAGATATACGGTCCGTGATATACATTGAGAACTACTTAATTGCTAATTAGTTACGCAAAAAGAAAATAATTGCTCTGTTTGTTTGCGAGAAAATGGGTGTAAGTTGACGTCAACTTAGCAGGTCAACTTTCTCAAAAATAGAGATAAACGGTCCGGGAGTGGATATACATATATTTAAAACTACTTAATTGCTAATTAGTTAAGCCAAAAAAATTTGAATCACTTTTTTCGTTTTTAAATAAATAGGGATGACGTCATCATATAAGGACATCTATTTTCTCGCAAACCAAAACGGCGATTTTTTTTTTTTTTTTTTTGCGTAACT
Source organism: Epistrophella euchroma (assembly GCA_947049315.1). Taxonomy (NCBI): domain Eukaryota; kingdom Metazoa; phylum Arthropoda; class Insecta; order Diptera; family Syrphidae; genus Epistrophella; species Epistrophella euchroma. Next base: position 68,079,305 of record OX346247.1, read on the forward strand.
AATGAGCAATTAAGTAGTTCTCAATATATATCCACTCACGGACCGTTTATTTATAGTTTTGAGAAAGTTGACCTGCTAAGTTGACGTTAAAAACAGAGCATTTAATTTTTTTTTTTTTTGCGTAACTAATTAGCAGTTAAGTATCAGCTAATTACTATACACTTTTTAATCTGCAATCGAAAAAATGACCTGCTAAGTTGATGCACATAAGAAACCATGGATTGGTAGAAAGTATTTAATCATTCTTTAGTTTAAATTTATTTATTTTAAATCACAAACATTTTTATTGTAAAATCGTATAAGAGGACAATTTAAAGAATTCACCCTAATTTTGTTCTAACCGATCCTATTCTTGAATCCCTAGGTGATAATGGTAAAGAGGACTACATCAGGAGACGAAATATCCATGCTAAAAAAAGATAGATACAAGTCACTTTATGTAATAAAAGGTTGATTAAGCACGTCAGTAGGGGAACACCAAAAGGTGCGGTATTTTATCCCCCATTCAATTGCTTTTAGTCATGAATACAAGTCTCGTGAAATCGGAGAGATTTGGAATGAAGACAGTTGCGTATATAGATGATTTGGTAATAGTATATGGTCCCAGGAAAGTTCCTGACCGTGATAAGTGAGGTTGCGGTGATGGCAGAGATGGAGGAGGGTAAACAATTGGACCACGAGCTGTGGACTAGGTGTTAACCTAAGTAAGACTGAATTAATGCTTTTTTACCACCACCCCTTTATCCTACCCCGACTTAACAGTCAAACTGTTTCTCCTCTTCCAGTGCAAACTATTTAGGCGTAGTTCTCGAGCCTGAATCAAACTAGAAACTGAACATCGAAGAATAGGTAAGGAAACCTTCCAAGCCTTCTATGTGTGTAGTAAGACATTTGATAAAAAAGTGGGCCTCCAGTTGACCAGTTGAAGATGATACTGTGGACGCATACAGTTGTGGTACGACCAATCCTCGCGTATGGTTCGATTGTGTGGTGCTCCGCACTTAAAAAGGCATGTAACATCCATAAACTGAAGAAGGTTTAAAGAATAGCCAGCGTTAGTAGCCTTATGATCCCGACTAAAGGATCCTTTAATCGTTTTTTCACACAAACATACAAAATATCTAGTAATTTGCAGTGCAATAAAACTAAAAGAATTAAATTGATAGTTTGCCAAGCCATATGGTCATGGTGATGTCAGAAACTTAATTCATTCTGATATGTCCCACTGACTTTTGCACTCTTGGGTCTTGACCTCAGATGGGGATTTTAATCAAGAAAGTATCTTGACAGGAGACTTTGACACAACTATTTTTACTGATAGTTCAAAGATCGAGTTCAGGAATCTTTTCAAAACTCCAAATCTCTCTAGATCTTGTCGGCTACCCAACTTCGCTAGTGTTTTTTGGAATTAATATCAATTAGGAAAGCTTGCAAGATACTCAAACAAGACCCTAGCCTAAACCGCAATACCGCCGCCATCCTGACATGCCGACAGTTAAAATTTATTGTGGTCAAGCAGCAATGAATTCGTTTATCACATCCTCTAAATTGGTTCAGCAATGACGGGATGAGCTTGCAAGCCTAAATGTTAACCTTAAAGTCACCCTTGTATGGGTTTCAGGTCTCTGTGCCATTGAGGGAAAAACTGTGTTATATTCATAAAAATTTGGCCCACCTATAATAAAACTCGAACAACAGACTTGATAAAAAGACCCATCAGGCGAGACAAAGGCAGGATCGTTGCACCTTTTCCGGACACCGGCTAGGCATTCCTCACAACACTCATTGTCGTAGCTGTGGATATCTTCCACTCTCGCCAAAACGAAATCATAATCATTAGAAAAAGAATTTTTCGGCAACAAACTTTTCGAACTGAAGATCAGAGAGTTGCCTATCTCCAACCAACGCGACGAAATGGTTCTAAGGCAGACTCCATATAGCGTCTATTTCGTTTTCTTACACCATCAGACTCCGCAAGTGCACAATAGATTACTTATACTGAAGTCTACAAATATAAAATATAAATAAAATAGATACAAGAAATAATATAAGAGCATTGACTTATAAAAATAAAAAATACAAAAATTAAACCACATTTTTCTTTAAAATTTTTAATTTAAAAATTTTGTTTTTGAAAACTATTCAATAAAATAATTTGATTTAAAAACAGGGTAAAGAACTGTATTTTATTTGCTTAAAAAAAAAAGTTTAGCGAAAGTTTGTAATTATTGCCGTTGTTATTTAATTATTTTTCTTATAATTCAAGTAGATTTTTTATAAATTTGCTTTTTTTAAATACAAAGGTGGAACCAACCATCAGTGGCGTGGCGTCCAAATAACACGATGTCTATTGAGTTACCTTTTGAAATTCTACCTTTCAACATTCAATCATGTTTAGTAAAAAACAAGCAACATAAATCTAAATGAATAGCCAAAATATGTATGTATTCATGATACCTGCACATGCACGCTCCATTCTACCCACCAACCCACCCATAATCTATCCATCACCCAACCAGTTAACATTCCCATGGTTCTACTCTACGCGCGCAAACATAAATCTCTCTTCTCCAACTCCACATAATAATTGCCAACCACACCACAGGTCAAAAAAAAAAAAAAATCAAAGACATATTAGCTGTGTTTTGTTGAGCTAGTTACTGTGCCAATTCTGCAATGTTCCACATTAAGCCATAGAGTTACTGAAGATCAAATGTGCTGTTAACTTGTTGTTGGTAGAATTTGCATTTGAAAATTTTGCTTAATGTGAAGAGTTTCTTAATGTGCACATTAAGGAGTTGAACAAAACACACCTATTAAAGATATTTCCCGCTGGAACTGGATAGAACAAATCTGTTCTCTTTGCTTTTGTTCCATTTTCATTTATTCATATAAAAAATTCCCTAAATAATTTAGTTACCTACGTTTTCGGGTAACTAATTTTTCTTCGACTTGCCATTTAAAATCATCAACGCCACACCACTGCCAGCCATACCAGTATCCGTGTCTACAAACGCAGGTATAGAGGGGACCTACAGTTATCTGCCAAATCCAAACGGCTAAGGTGAGAGGGAGTTTTCTATGACAGGAGATAATCTTGAAGGATTAGTCACTTCCTCGTAAGAGAGGCAGTACCCTGAAAAAAACACTTTGTATTTAGGTGGTAGAGGCTGGTAATCGAACCAAGACTTCTGACGTGACGTCTAACGCACTAACCATTAACGCCACGGGTTAGTTGCTTATCAACATTGTATTTTCAAAATTCGAAAAAATCATCAAAACAATAATTTCTGAATCGATGGGGATATGAAAGTGAGGGCGGACAAAAATGTTTTTCCTAATTTAATTTTATATTTTTCATTTTCATTTTTGTATTCTGACTTTTTTTTTTTTTTTTTGAAATCCCAAATTAATGGGGCCTTAAATAAAAATGTTCACGTAAATGGAAAGTAAACAACATAAACAATAGGATTAAATCCATAAATTGAACTCAGACTAACAAAATTTTACTAAATAGTTGAATTGGATTAAGGCATCACTTCCAATAACTCATAATTTGTCAATTTTTACATATTAATTTTTTGTTCTCTTTTAAAACTAAGTTTTTGGACAAGATCGGAGGGTTTAATTAAAAGAATTTTATTGCGTTTGTGTCAGTGGAAATTATGTGGACGTAAAATTATGATAGTTATTTCCTATTATGATTTTATAAAACACCAGAAAAACATTTTATCTTTTTCGTGCGGCTATTTTGATTTTATTAAAATCATTAAAAAATATTTTTGAATAAATTAAGTAAACAAGTTTATGTTTCTTTCTTTGAATTTAGATTTAAGTGCCAAATATGGCAAACATCTTAAAAGGTTCTTAGATTTTGATTAAATTTATCAAATGTTTAAATTAAATTCATTTAAATTTGTTCATTATGAATAATATTTGGGTGAGCAGATTTAAACCTGCCATTTATGAATTGAATGCTCATTAAAGCAGAGATGTAAATTTATTTAATTTATGTGACATTAAAGTTATAAGTAGGCGTTTTTGGGCCTTTGTAAATAAACAACATTCTTGAATACCGACATCAATAATTTTTGTATTAGTTAATAGATTTTATATTCTTATTAATCACAATGTGCTTTAGTATATGATAGTCGAAAATATACAGCAGGGCTTTTTTTTTGTAAATTTTAACAAATATAATTGTTTTTTAGGCACAAACGAAAAATTAGTATATCCAATTGCAAAAAATAGACATAAGAAAAGTTTGCCAAGTTTTTTCTTAAGATATAAGTGCCTACTCTGTTTGTCAAAATTAAAAAAAAGCACGACTGGATGGAAGGAATTTTTTTTTTTTTTTGCATATTTTGTATGAGGGTAACTTATTCTAAAATTTGTAATGTTATTTGCTTCTAAGTGCAAAATTAATAAAACAAAAATATAGTAGTATTAGTGGGTTATCTTTTTTGCAAAACTACGATTTTCTAAAAAAAAAATTAAGCTTGTGCTGTTTTGTGCTCAGTTTTTGCTCCCAAGTGCTGAAGAGATAAAAAAAAAGCCAAAAATCCATTTTGCGTAGCGTGAATTTAGCACCACCGTTTTCGATTTTGTAAATTCACGGCACTCAAAATGGATTTTTGGAAGAATTACTCTTGCCAATCGCTGTTTCTTCGGGCTAAAAAGGCATTTGAGTAATAAAGGCCTCTCTCAGAGAACCAAGGAGACCTTATATAAGATCCTAATCATCCCGGTACCGGGGCAGAGTTATGGACCCTGTCAAAAACGGATGAGAATCTACTTGGGTGCTTTGAAAGGAAGATTCTTCGGGTGATTTTCGGTGCAGTCTGTATCGATGGAGTATGGAGGAGAAGATTTAACAACGAGCTTTACGGGCTTTACCGCAACGTCGACCTGGTCAAAAAGCTGAAAATACAGCGGCTGAGATGGCTGGGACTGGGACACGTGGAGCGTATATGGACACCGACGTACCAGCACGACGAGTCTTCGAATCTACCCATGAAGGTCTGCGTAGCAGAGGAAGACTTCACACACAAGTGCAAAACGACCTCAACCAACTTGGAGTGCGTAACTGGAGGCGGATAGCTAGGGACCGAGCTGGCTGGAGGGGCTTGTTGGTTGATGCCGTAGTCCATCCTGGGCTGTGAGCCCCATCTAAAGTAAGTAATTAAAGTTTTCTATTTTCAAAAAAGTTTTCCTGTGCTCAACTTGCACCACCTGCCGTAAATATCAAACAAATGTCAGTTTTGCTTGTTTATCCGTTTATTTACATCGTTTTTTATGTTTCATCTGTAAAATTTGCAAACTTTGCGATTTTGAAAAAAATGTTTACGGCACACAGCACAACTTTTTTTTTTGAAAATAGAAAATGACGGTGCTATAACTTCAGGCTAAAAAAATTGGCAGCCTCTAAGAACCATATGCTTAGTACGATTTTTTTTTAAATACGGCATATGGCAGCGCAAGTTGGGCACATCGCAGCATAACTATATTTTTGTTACGAAAATCAAAAATGGTGGTGCTAACTGCACGCACATGTGGAAGTCCTGTGTGTGTTTGGTCACAATTATTCTTGCAGTTTGCAAATATGTTGCAGCGGCGCATGCATTTCTCAGAAACGACTGTTCGACTTTGAAATAAAATAAAAAATTACGTCTACGCCCCAGTGAACCATTATTTCATAAACACGCCCTAATAAGCTCAAGTAATTCAATATATAATTACCTAATACTAAAAAATGCAAAGTAAGAAAAAAAATTACATTTTGTGGCACAACAGCTGATTACGAAGCAGGGCCTAGTGACATCTCTCAAACATTCTTGTGTCCGTTTCTACAGTTCATTGCCGAGTCCGAAAAGCTAACGCAAGCGGATCTTCTTATGGCAAGAGATACTTTTGCAGGATTTGTCACAAAATTTGACAATAAATTTGACACAAAAAATTTTTTTGCTTTCAGGTGGAAGAGGCTGAAAATCAAACCCAGATCTCTGGCATGACAGTCCATAGCACTTAACATTAAGCCACGGGCTACTACAAATACAAATGAAGCAAACACGGACTCATTACAAAAAAAAAAAAAAAACAGTACGTATACGCCCAAGTGTACCATTACTTCATTAAGTCGTCTTGATGTACTCATGTAATTTTTGTCCTAAAAGATGTTTCAAATTTTCGGTTTGCAATGCTTTACGACTAGTTTGCTGATAATTTACTATAACGGTTTAATTATTACCATATTAAACTGATCCAATCAAATTCATTTTCGCTTGGGATCAGAATTTGCGTTTTGTTTCGAATTATTTTTGAATTAAAGCAATTTTCTTCGTTATTTTCGGCGATGTTTTATGTCACAAATGGAATTATTTATGATTATAAACCTCCAGCTCTATGGCTTTCTACTCCACCTCGTCGAACTACATCTCTTGGCTTCGCTAAATCGGCACAACAAAACGTCAATAGGACTGTGGGATTTTTATTGCTACATTTTTCTGAGGCATAGCAAATATTTTTAATTTTCTTATTGAATAAGGAGTCCTTAATTCTCCTTCTTCCTCAATCGTCTATTGAATTTTCAAGATTTTTCCTTTTAAATTTGAACCCTTTGAGTTGGTCCAATGATTCCATTAAGCGGGAAGGTCTGCTCGAATATTTTTTATTTTCACATGAGTTTGTTGTCATGAGAAATATATTTGGGGCGCAAAAATTAACCAAGTCTAAGCAAACAAGCTACTCCACTAGACTAGATTTATCATAAATAAAACAATAAGTTTACAAAAGCTTTTATCTTTGTTTATTTTTTTCATCAAGAAACCATTTCTTTAAAAGGTCATGTATATTTTTATTAAACTCTCGTTTAGTTCAATTTTGCTTCGATTTTATTATGGCTCCTCCTGTAGGAATGTCAATAATATTAAATTCAATTTTATAACATTCTTTAAATTTGATTAAAAATAAAATACCAATACATATTTCAGCAATATCAACAATACCTACCTCTGAACCCAAGAATTGTGTTTTCCTCCCAAACAATATACATACATATACACCCCTCATGATTGCGGCTGACATTATCTTCTTCAACTGACAAACCCAACCTGACAGCAGTCTGTCCTTTTATTTTATATTCCCTCCCAACATAAAAATTCATGAATACCCCAATTTTTTTCTGCTTTTATTGAAAAATGACCTATGATCACTTAATTCCTCCTTGCCAGCATAGCAGCGGGAAGAGAACGTGTAGAAAATCCAAGCCCCCCGAAGCTATTTTGAGCTATGAAACAAAACAAAAAAAAAAAAAGAAGACAATACATCTTTTTGCCGCAGAATTGAGTGGACGAATCCGTCAGGTTGTCTTATCAAATCAATTTATAAAAGAAAACCGAAAATAAAAACAGAGAAATGTTAAGTTAAGTCAACAAAAAAAAAACCCTAAAACTGACAAAATTTGGAAAATAATGAGGACTGCCATCCCGGGGAGGATGAATTAATGCAAAGAGGGCAGAGTGGTGAAGAAGACTTAGGTTGTTTCACAACTACAAGGCTTAGAGGGTACAATGTACGAATAGGTGGTGGGAGGATTGAGGTTTTATCCATAGAAACACATCATTTTGAAACCATAGATAACTTCATATTTGTGACTTGGGAGGCTATGCATTCGTTTTCTACCCCCCTACCCCTGACTCGTGAACAGTGTTATTTATCCACATCCCGATGCAAGAGGACTTGGCCAAGTCAGGATATGCCGATAGCTACTCCGATTTATCATTTTAATTTGAGACTCTGTAAATAATGTTCGTCGTAAGTCATTAAAATCTCATGGGATTTCGCGATAGAAAAAGCCTAAAGGGGACTTGAGGGTGAATATAAAAAAAAATATAGACATTTTTCGTTAGTCCTACCCTAATGGGGATGAATATTTCTGACTTAGCAAAGTGACGAGAAAATATTGTAACAAAATAATTGAAATTACATGGATCGTTGAGTATATCGATTAATCGATGGCTTTGAAGGGATATTGAATTTGAACACAGTATAGGGTAGCGATATCAGGGCAGATGAAGTTATGGTTTTGCATAAAGTGTCGGTATATTCTTGTGTATCTAATTTAATTTTGGGGTTTTGCTCCGTTAAAAAAAAAAGTTTTTTTTTTTCAAATTTTATTAGTACTAGTAAACCTACCTATGCATATTCCATGTATGAAACATTAAAGCAAAAATGTATGGGCATTTGTTCTAAATATTCTTCCACACTTAAAATCAAGAGTAGGAAGTTAGAGTGTAAGATTTCCAGAACACCTAATTACATAAGTATGCATTTATGTTTTTTTTTTATTAACTTGTAATTGGGCTATGCTCTTTCAACACTCGGTTTATGCTATAAACAAATACATGTGTCCTGGGCGAAACACAGAAAGAAGCAAACATTTGCCCTTGTTTGGATTTAATTCTTGATTTTTTTGAAAATTTCGATGTTGTTATAATCAAGTCCAAAAAGTGGTTTTGTCATACCCTCGATTTGGTTTAAATTTTGTACCAGAGCGTTTTAATGTGATTCCCTAGAATGGGAATTCAAAGGTTTGTATAAGCTCGTCTAAAACGGGTATAACTGCAATGACTTCGAAGCTTTTCATTATTCTCGAAAATGGCTGTAAACATTTTGGAGATGATTAAAGCGAAAGCGATTGTAAATAAAACGCACGACTGGATCGCACAAACTTGCTCTTGTAATAAAAGATTGAGTGTATTATAAGTAAGTAATTTTTTTATGGGAGCCTTAAGTTTAAACTATACCTTGTCCAAATAAAAAAGGCAGTGTAGGCAAGATAGGACGTTTGCCTCTCATTCTGGCAATAGTGGATTGCATAAATCTGTCCTTTATTAAAGCTCTCACAGGGTTGTCGTATTGTTTATTTTGAATGGACTCAAATATGAAAGAATGTTATGTAGGGTTACCGCCTTTTTTTTGGATAGAAATTTTCATTTAATTGTTTTATGGATACAAATTAAAACACATTTATCTTTTTCTATACCACCATGAGGTAAGATAATACACGACTTAAAAATACAAATTGGACAAAACTCTAGAAAAAACACATCTTTTGAAAAATACACGAGTTAAAATACAAATTGCACAAGTTAAAAGACGATGAAGAAAAGAAGTCTGGTACTGACGAAGGCCCAAAAGAAACAGTCGACACTTGAAATATTCTTAAATTTATTTTTACTATACACTTTGGTTAAATGTTTATTCTTTTATTTAACCTTTGTAAATATTACTTGAATTATAATTTATTGCACACACATTTTAAAAAAAACTTTACAAACGATTCTTAAAAAACTACCCGTCTTAAAAACATAAATTGCACAAAACTTAAAAAAAATACACTTTTTAAAAAAATAAATTACATAAAAAATACTTTACTTCACATTAATTGATCGCTACGAAAATCTACGCAAATAATACTCTTTCAAAGAAAACAGCTTAAAATTTTGTAACTGCATTTCAACGTATTTTCCACACATTAAACGAAATGCAAAAGATGAAAACACTCTACGATAACCCTCATCATTAAAAACTTTTTTTAAAGCTCTAAAACCAAAAGCACCTCAACAGAAACCCAAGGAAAAAAATCTGAACGAGTTGCCAAATGGACATGGGTAACCCTGAATGCACATCAATATTTTATGGGGGTTGAAGTTGAATAGCAGCAGCTGCAGCAGCCATATGCCACAGCAATTCAGTGCGCACTCAGATGTGCGCTCGATAGGACGTTGGATCTGCGTTAGATGCTTTCAGAAATTTACGGGCGGGCAAACACTTTTTATGAAGGAGTTCTTTCAATTTAGTATGGTGCTAAAATATGGTGCGCTACTGATTTTGAAAAAGCTCTCCCATAAGACGTGTACTGCCAATTTATGTTGGATGGACCTTAGTATTATACATGTAACTTAGAGCTTAAATTAAAAATTATTAAAAATCAACATATTTCGAAATAAATTTATTAAAAAAATCTTCTTAAATTGTTTTGAGAGCTAAAAAAATTACACCATCTGATTTCTTTAACTAATCATAGTTTTGGAGAAAAATAAAACTTAAAAATCGTAGTAGCCGTTTTTTTTTAATTTATTTTTCATATACAAAATTTTGTTAAAAATTTTAAGAAAAAAAATTGGTACACAATTGTTAAGTATTTATTTATGTTGAATTAAAAATTAAATTTCGAAAAAAATTATCCACCCGTTTTTGAATTTTCAAAAAAAAAAAAAATATTGAATTTTTTTTTAAAAATCCAAAATTTGTTTTTTTTTTTTGAAAATTTTAATATGCAGTGTGATTTAAATTTTTGAGAAGCTTTTGTATAAAAAAAATCGGTTACACACATAATGAGACAGTTCAAAATAAAGAAAATGGTTCTATGAGAGGTACATACTTTTAATACTGGCTAACTCTAAATTGTTTTTTTGGCAGATCGTAGACCATACTAATAATGGAACAATTTTAATCAAAATTGTAGGAGTCATTTTCGAAAAAATGTATATTTTCTGTAACGGTTTTTTAACATTTATATGGAAGGTACAGTTAATTTTGACCATAAGAAAAATGTTTGTTCAAAATATTTTAAATAATGTTTAAAAACCGCTTTATACAAAGTTTCATGAAAATCAACAAAGTCGTTTTCGAAATACATATTTGGTTTTCAAAAAAAAAATTTGACACTTTTTTTTAAAAATCCAAAAAAAATTTTGAAAATTTTGGTATATTTAAATTTTTCAAAAGATTCTTCATAAAAAAAATTATCAAAATCAGTCTATTCCTTTTCGAGAAAAACGAAAAAAAAATGGTTCTATGGAAAATTTGATTTTTTTTTAGAAAAATCTGTCGAGCCATTTTTGAGAAAAATAAGATTTTCCAAAAATGCTAAAAAAAATTATATGGCAGGTATTTTTGGTCCCAAAAAGAAAATGAAAAAAAAAAGTGGCGGGGGAATGTTTAAAAAACACTTTATACCAAGTTTTATTAAAATCGGTTCATGGGCTTAGGCTGTAGGCGAGTCCGCAGACAGACCAGACGGACGGAATTGCGAGACCCACTTTTTTCGTCTTCCCTATATCATCGTAATGTTAACTTTGATCAAAATCTTGAGTTCAATTTTTTTTACGAATCCAAAACTTGCCATATAGTACCTATATATCGCAATTAAAAAACGATTATGGGGAAAATAAAAAAGTGGGTCTCCAAATTCGGCCCGTTTGTCTGTCTGTCTGGTTCGTTTAACTACAGCTTTAACGAATGTGTCAATGAAGCGAATTTCTTCAAACTTGGAGCATAATATTTTTGGGGTGATTCCCTAGTGGAAAAATAGAGATTTTTTTTTATTCAAAAGATAACGGTAGGTACTTGCAATACAACCGTTTTGAAAAAGGTTATTTATCTCAAAAACGGCTCTTACGATTTTCTTTTAAATTTTTGTGTGTACAAATTCAAAGAAACTTTTACTTCAAGAGCAAGTTCGTGCGACCCAGTCGTGCATTTTATTTACTGATTAACAAGTATCGTTCCATGAGTTGACCAGAGTCAAAACGTGCACGCGTTTGGCCTAGGTTAATAAAACTATTTCGCCAGCGGTCTGAAGTGACCGAAAATTCGGCCCAGTTTGAGAAAAAAATGTATGAAAACTACCATGAAAATTATGAATGTTAAGGGCCTGCAATTTAGTTGAAGTTTTTATTATGTGTTAAATTTTTAATTTTTTTATTATTGTTTAATCCTTTAGTTTATAAGAATTAATACCAAGGATTTGAAATTTTAAGTTCCTACTACAGTATCTATACCTTACAGATACCATTTTATAAGCATAGTCCCCTTTCACACGAAGATACTAGTTGCTGGTGATTTTTTTGACATTTTCTTTAAATCTCTTTAACAATCTCTTGTACCTTTCACACGAAGATACAAAGTCGGAGGAGACTTGCTGTATTTTCCTTTTTAACTACCTTGGTTGAACGCACACAAACGTAGTGTGAAGAGAAACGTCAAAAAAGTTTCCTGAATTTGTTGATCGGGGAGATTTCGTTTACCCCTCTTTCTTCCTGCCCTTTTCGCCTATGAACTAATTGTTGCCGGCAACTCAGTTGCCTTGTGTGAAAGGGGACGTAGTCATTTTTTTGTGCTAAAAGTATTAATTTGTAAAAATTTCAAAAATATTACGAAATTTTACTCAAGTTTAAGTTGTTTGAGTCTCTAAAATAAAACATAAGAATATTAGGAAATATTTTATTCACTTTTGTATAATTTAGTTAAAACTGTAAATCCCGAATTCAGGTAATAATCTGTGAATCTCCAGGACCGCACGTACATAGGTGGTTAAAGGACTGAAATAGGTGGTAGTTAAGTGTTAAACTTGATATCTAGCTTTTTTTTTAATTTTTCCGAAACTCTCTTATTTATTCTCTTAAAAATGATAGCACCTATCACTTAATCCTTTAAAGCATTTTCTCAGAAATTACTCAACAGATTTTTCTAAAAAAAAAAGAATTGTAAATTTTAATCGGTTAAGGCTCATTTTCTTTACTTTGGGTTAAATTTAATGGCACCGTTATTCCAGAATTTGTCCAGGTTTGATTTTCTTCAATTTCAGTTAAACTTATTATAGGCATTTTTAAAGAAACGCCAATAAACAATACCTGCGGTATTTGCTTATGAAACTCGAGAGTTCCATTAAAGCTTAAAAGTTTTGACTTGAATACGAAATTCCTTTTCTTGACAAAAAATTAGGGCTTAGTTTGACATTTGTCTGCCTTTGAATATTTAATTCAATCATGGCTATATGTAAGGCCGACTTTACTGGGGTTTCGATTGCGTTCATTTTTAGAATTCTCAACAGTGGCGTAGCTAGCCTTTTGGGGTCCCTGTATCAAACATTTTTTGGGCCCCCCCCCTTGCCACACTGGGGCACAGCCGGCTTTTTTTGATAAACTAAAACACTTAAATTGGTAAGAAAATAATGTATAAATATTCTGCACAATAAATACAATACAAAAACTTATCAAATTAACATTTTTCTTGTGTTTTGTTTTGCAAATATATTGAATAAATCTTTCATAGCTGAACAGGATTTCATTGTTTCAAGAGTTTCGGCTTCGATGGACAAAATTGATAAATTCGATAACTGTTTTTGTCCCATAGAAGATCTGACGTAATTTTTAACTAAAAAGCTTCTTTCAGCTGTTGCTTATGTAATCGAAAGTGTCAAAAAAATAAGCATGCAGTAATAACTTCCAGAAAAGTTGAAGCAAAGACTATTAAATATTTTAAACAGTTTAAACACATGCAAGAACATTGGTCATATTTTAAATTATTGACCTTGGTTCTTATTGAACTCAATGAACATTTTTTTACACTTTCTTGTCGAGTGATCACTTTATCTTCTGGAGCCTCTATATCTCGGGGGCCCTGTATCACTGATACAGCTGATACAGCGGAGAAATGAATGATACAGCGAAAGAATGTCCCTATTTTTTTTTTTTTTAAAGCGATATTTTACAATTTCTTTCGGTTTCCAAGAACAATTGGCCCTTGCGTTTGTAAGCTCGTTAAAACTCTGCTGTCAGAAAACTACCTGAAAAGAAGAGGCTGGTTTTCTTTTGACTTGCAAGCAGTTCAGATAATTTTGCTTATAAAAAATGGATTTTTTTTTAAATTGAATTTAATAGCTTCAGTTTTTACATGCAAATTATGCGTTACAACAACGATGACAGCTTTTTTCTATATGTAATTAGTTTTCGTTGACTTACTTTTGGAAAATCAAATTCACCAGTATTTTTTTCAAACCAAAATCTTGTTATTCCTATCGAAGACCATTTGTCAGATTTTCTGTATAACACTCTCAGCACATATATCCAAAACTTCAAAATTTTTAATTCAATTATAACTTCTTGTGAATTCACCACAAATTTTCAATTTTCTTGTACCCTTAAAAGGTAGGTACTTATGGTTTTCCTTTTAATTTAAACCCACAAAATATAAATGCATTTTGCAAAACAAGCATACACTACACATACGTAGCTGTCAATCATTACCATCAATATTTTAATAGTTTTGTTTACTTCGTTATAACCTCTATCATCATATTAATTTCAAGTGTAAAGCAGATTTTCCATTAGGTAAACACAGCCCTAATGGTGTCACCATGAGCCCAACAATAATGATAAATTCATGAGATAACTTTTAATTCCCTGTTAATCTCTAACATGCTTCCGTGTAAGGAGAGCTCTATATAGTAATAGCAACTCTTCCCTGTCGAGTTAAAGATAACATCCTCGGCTTTATGTAGGTACATATATATACCTTTAAGCTGCAATAAGTTTTCACTCGAAGCCGAAAAGGAACCCATCGTCGAACTCAAAAGCCATGTTCTGATGGTTAAACAGCATATATACACAACAACGTTTCAAGTCTATTGGGAAGTCCTTGCACTAAATCGAGACCCACACGCCCCTCCATATGTGTGGTTTTCCTACTGCTAAAAGGTACACATAAATAAATTTAACAGATTCTCTATCTCCTGGCTGCCGGTATACGGTGGACGGGCGGATTTTATTTACAAACAAGAAGAAAGTTCCGGTCTGGCGGATAAGCAATCCGAGAATATACTTTCCCCCATCACCACCTCATCAGCTTAGAGCGAAACGGTGATGTGGTATTGGGCATTCTTTTCCACCCACCTATTAACATGGTTACCACTCCGAAAAACTGGAGTTCTTTCTTCCCACAAAAAAAAAAAAAAAATAAGTTCGTACAAAGGACCATGGGCACTTTTGTATGGACTTTGGGCCCACCTTTAACATTGCTTAACAGTAATGAAAATTTTGTCATATGAAAGGTAATGGAGAGTACTTTATTTTATTATATGGCGGCTTAATTAAAATCGAACGCAAAAATGGTGTTTTGGCGCATTTTATAAAAAAATGTATTTAAAATGGAAACAAAAATATTTAAAAAAAATGGCAACACTTACTAAAAAGTGTTTTATCTTTTTTGAAAGCCAGAAGTCTGTTCTTTCATTCGTTTTTTAAAGTGGCAAAACAGTTTTCAGTAAGTGTTGCCATTTTTGGATACTTTTTTTTTAATTTTAAATACTTTTTTTATAAAATGCCCAAAAACACAATTTTTGCGCTCGGTTTCAATTTAGCGTAAGCCGCCATATAATAAAATAAAGTACTCTCCATTACCTTTCATATGACATAAGTTTCATCACTGTTGAGAAATGTTGAAAAATGGACCCAAAATGCCTATGGTCCTTTGAAGGATTCTTTATATGTAATTTTTTTCTTAAACAAAATTCTGACCAACATGGTAGACATTATGAATTTAATGAAGCACATATTTTCAGTTCATAAATATCTATGTCCTCAAGAATTTTATTCATAGCAAATGGATAACTTGTTCTTAATGAATAAGTTTTGGCAAGTACTCTATAAGAAGTTGAGCAGATGCTCAGCTGAACAAAAATTGTATTTACAAAAATAGATAACCTACTCCAAAAACCGAGGTCTATAGTTGGTATGAATAAAACGAAGTGTTTGCTCTGAGCATATGCTATGAGCAGGTACTCGAGAAAATGCAAAGAAACCAAGAATTTTATTCATACAAAGCATTTTCTCTCAAAAGTGTAGTTGTGAGCAAATGCTCCGTTTTAATAAGACCAATTTAACAGCTCCATATGATTAATCTTTTATTTATTTCACTTTTTCAATTTTTTTTTAATTCAAAAACTCTTTTATTTTAATATAGAATATTCAAAAGTTTTCTTTTGATATTGGAAATGCCTGATAATTTTTTTTTAGCAAAATCGATATTTAGATATTTATTTTCGAATTTCAGAACCATACCCACTCAAGGCCCCAAAAAAAAAAGCAATTAATTTCGACAGCTATAGAAAAATCCATAAATTTCTTTAAAATATTACAAAGTGGCAGTCATATTTGCCCACTATATAGCAGTACCTCTTGCTTTGCGGTTAAAATCAATGTTTGAGAATGGCGGCGCTGTTGATTCCATTAGTTGCTGTTGTTGTTTCTATTGCCACATCTAGTCTGTTGTCGAACTGAGTAGATTTGATCGCATTTCCTCTGCTCCCTCTGCCCATCACCTTCACCCATCGACTGGCAGGACAGGACAGCGCAGTGTCGAGTGTTGAGGAAAACGTCTCTCTTTATTTTTTTCTCGTCACGTCATCAGACAAAAGTTTGCGGATTTTTACAACGTCCTTAATAACGCTTTTGGGCAAACATTTCCTTGCTAGTCACCCTAAAAGGGTTTTCACTTTCAACTCATCCGTCCACACCCGTCTCATCTTCATCGTCATCGCCATCGCCATCGTCGTCGTATTCGTGCACTTTGGGCCAATTTGGAAGTCGAGCAGCACAACAGAAAAATAAAAAAAACCAAACAAGCAAACAAAATAAAGGAAAGGAGGCTGTGAACCTGAGCACGCCGCACCGCACCACGCCAAGCGAAAAAGAAAACTCATCATTCCAATACGGTATCTCGCCTGTAGCCTTTAGCCCTCCAACCGCCTGCCTCCTGTCTGGGTGTGTTCCATCAATTACGTGACTCCCATACCTGGGCGGCAGGGATTCATTTTCAATTCCCGAGCCGGCAATCCGCAAGGCAAAGTTTTCTGATAAAATTTCCCAGACTACATGACGTGCATTTGTTAGAGGAATTTTTTTAAGAGCATTCCGTTCGATTGAACAAGATTCTTAGCAAGTAACGTTTCTGTTGCTGTTTTTCGGATTGCGGTGCGTCGAAGAGTACGAAGATGCTGTGCCGCAGTACGGAAACTATACTACATATACCTACCTATACAAAAAATATCTAGGTACGTTAACACTCAAGAATCGATGAAGATCCCTTTTCTGTTTCGGGTGTCTTCTGATTACTCGAAGTGGAGAAAAGAAACCAACCGACATATTCGTCGCTATATCATTGCGATGGATGATAATTCAATTTGGCTGGACTTTTTGGGAAATTTTGTGCAGTACAAAGGCGTTGGAGCTTTGTGTGGAATTTCACCAATGTAGTGGTCGAGCTGAAGGCGGAAAGTGACATTGGTTGAAATGGCTAATCCAATGCTTTAATGCTTCATAACAATGGACTTGAATTGGAATGACACAAGTTAAGAGTTGGGGGATCAAGATAGAATATCGCGTCTATATTATATTTTGTGATATGGAATTTAATATAAAATTAATATATTTGAAAGGTTCTAGCTTTTCAATTAACATTTCAGGCTCTTGTAGATAAATGCTGAATAGTATTTAAAAAGAAAGTTGCGAAGTACCCAATTGTTTGGTTTCTACATAGAAATGATGGAGAAACTGTTTTCACTGTCTTGGCTTGATTCCAGCTGTTTAGTACTGAGTTAACTCTGAGATACACAAGAATGCAATAATGGCGTAGTAAGTAGAGAAGTCTAAGGTGCTATGTATGATGTGATGAATCAGTTGACAAATAAACAAAAAGGAAAATAATGGATTTTATTTTTTTCAACAAATTCTAAATACTAGTACCTACACACCTAAATTTGTTATTTCAAACTAAAAATATCAAAAAATTAAAAAAAAAAAATCTCTAATAGCGCTATTAATAAAAATTCACTATACGCCCGTTAACACACATTTTAGCTAGCATACGGATAGTGAACTTATCCGTTTAATAAATCAAATTATTAATAAACCTATTTTGTTTGCGTGTTATCTATTCACTGAATAACACTAAAAAACTGGCAGCACTTCAGTGAAATGTACTAAATATTCTTTTACATTTTCATATCAGACAGCTGATATGCCATTTCAGTCAGCTGTAAATGAAAATCTATTGACTTTTTAAAAACAAGAACAAATAAAGGTTATTTTAATGTCCAGGAATGTGTCCACCTCTGTTATCACCTTCTAAATCATCTTTAACCAAATTCATTAAATGAAGCATATTATTTTTTGAAAAACGATATTTTGTTTGGAAGCTATATTCATCCAGTTCTTCCAGAGGATTTATACGTGCTTATGCGTTTTAGGCCGTCTAAAGTTTGCATCACTATCACTCAGTCTATCTAAATACTCCAGTCTATTTATTATATTAAGAACATTGAACGAATCCATTAGGTAAGTTTTATTTTGCACCATTATTACTATTATTATTACTTTTATTCCAAGCTATAATTTGGAATTTGCACTGTTGGTTCAATCAATGAAAAGTTGGGTGTCAAATTTGACAAGCAACGTTATTAAAAGTGTGTGTTAAGAAGTTATCCGTTCGTTAAACACCAAAATCGATGAGATAAGTTATCCGCTCGTTGTCAAACGTCATTTATGGCTGAAACATATTTATTAATAATAATTTTAAATTAAAACACGTTTTAGTGTTGTTTCGTCGCTGTCACGGGTTTATTAATAGCGCTGTAAAAGAATAAATAAATAACGCATTTCATAAACTATTAGAAGTTTGTTTGTGTTTTTTATTTTGTCGTTTTTTTTATTGAAATTTTACTTATTCCTACCTATAAATGGTTAATAGTAAAAAAGGCTTTCATTTTTGTGCTAGTTTAGATGTTTCCTCTAAAAAAAAAAAAACATTTCCACCAAAATTGAGAGTGAAACCCCTTAAAATGAATCCTTCGATAGTTTCATAAGCTACTGCCAGAAGGGGCAGTTTTGTCAACTGTCCGGCGAAGAGAGATTCTACAACTTGGTTCTCTTCGGATCGCAAAATGAAATGATTGCGAAAATTAAGAGCGGGGGCGCTCTAGCTAGAGAGTGATGTGTAAGAGAAGGTAACACAAATATTCTGCTCCGTAAAAATTCTATTAATTAAAATAAATAAAAAATCATAGCTGGTTAAATAAATAACTCTTTAGATAAACGAAAGTAAAAAGTATACTATCAAATAATATAAATGAAACAGTCTTTTTGTATAAAGTTTATTTTTTTTTGTAATATTTGATTAAAACCATGTCAAAAAGGAGGCTGGCTTTGACCTACACTGAAAATTTCCCATTAGCTCGACACCCGATGTTATTTTTTATAAGAAAATACCTTAAAAATCTTCAAAAATCATTGACAGTTGTGCAATGAAAGGAAGGCTGTTTACTTTAAATATATGCGACACGAAAAATTTCAACAATTATTAGCAGTTTCTGTTGCAGTTTTTTTTTGGCCTAGAAAAAACCCGTTAATTAATTTTTTTTACAAACCCTATCAATTACTAATTTTGGTATGGTGTGTAGATTAAAATTATTTCGGAGTTGATATCATTGGTTATTTTTGAGATATTCGAGCCGAAAAATAATTTTTAACAATTTTTAGCATTTTTTCTTGTAGTTTTTGGGGCATAGAACTTCCGTTAGTTGATTTTTTTTTTACAAACTCTACCGATTATCAGCTATAAATTTGTGTATTAAAAAAAATTAACCCGATGTTAATATCTTTGTTTGTTCTTATGATATTCCAAATATTTTAACAATTTTTAATGTGTTTTTAATTAAAAAAAAATGCGGGTTGATTTTTTTTTAAAGTTTTACCAAATTTTCACTACGTCATTATGCATAGAAAGAAACCAGGCAGAAGTCGATAGCATTATTTTTTCTACAGATATTCGAGAAACAAGCCATTTTACAACTTTTTAAATTACTAATTTCTTTTTAATTACTGTAATAAAAAAAACGCTAATTGAATTTTTCTGAAAATACTTTTTACACGTTACGACCTTATAATCTGTAAAGTAAAATTTATTTGAAGTCGATATGTCTATGCGTTCTCGAGATATCGTCGGCGAAAAAAAGCTTCCGAACGTGCGAACATACGAACGTACGTACACAGACATCTCTCTAAAAACAATGTAATCCGACTCCAAAAACCTCAAAACGTCGAGAAATGTCAAAATTTTCAATTTCACAAATCGGACCGGTTTCAACAACTTCCAATGGGAAGTTAAGAATAAATGAAATGTTCAACAAAAAAGTTGCGGTCTGCGGAAAAGCTTTCAAACTCCTATCCCTCCGCTTTAAATTCCCCCTCGTCATTATCGTCTTCTCTGATGTATAACAAAACTCTTGTTTCCTCTTTCATTTGTTGAAATTTGAGAAAAAAAAATATGTCCACTTAAAAGAATTGTCCGTTGTCCGGAAGTATAGAGTGGATTTTAAGAAATTAGTTTTTTATATGTCAAATTTTGTAAGCATTTCTAAGAAAAAAAAATGGTACACATCCCACGCTTATTTTGAGTATTTATTAATGTGGAGTTAAAAATTCAAAAAAACAGCATCAAACCATTTTTGAAATATGTATTTAATTTTCCAAAAATAATAAGTTTTTAAATTATATTTTAATTATATTTAATTTACATCGGTTAAATAGATAATCAAATAGTCAAAAATAAAAAAAATCTATGAGAGGTTTTGTAAAATTTCAAATTATTATTCTTGATTAATAGAAATTTTTTGAGTTAAAAATAAGATTTTCCTTTTAAACAATTGCTCAAGATCTGCTGGGTAATAGAAGAAAACGCTTTGGTACCAAGTTTAATAAAATAGTCCAAGTCGTTTTCAAAAAAAAAAATTAAAGTTTAGCTATTTTGTTTTAAATCCAAAAAATATTTTTTTTTTTTTTTTTTTGAAAATTTTGATAAACAATGCTACCTGGTTTAAACTTTCAAAATCATTTTAAATAAAAAATTATAGAAATCTATTGCAACATCTTTAACTAAAAGGTAGCCTTTACCTATGTAGGTACATTTATAAATTAACGGATTTTTTTTTTAAAGGTGCAACCAGTTTTGGGTAAATTATCGGCGTTAGGTATTATCGCTCAAAACCATATGTCGCCTTAGTTAAAATTTTAAGTTTTAATAACGCTAACGTAATAAAAAAAATGTGCGTAATGCCGCCATATAGTGCCCAAAAAAGTGTTCAAATATCATAAGCCCCAAATCAGAAATTGTCATATTGGCCTAAAGTATTGTGTTTCTGAATTTGGGTATTATGACATAAAATTTATTTCGTTGTGTACCTTTTGTTGATTTCTTCACTCACTATTGCTTCGCTGACATCAGTGCAAGAGGCATTTAATGAGATTAGTAAAGCCCTCTCCCAAGGAACCAAGGACACCTTACATTATAAGACCTTAATCATCTGGGTCCTGTTATATGTGGAAGAAGCATGGACCTCTTAAAAACGGATGAGAATTTTATGTTCGGTGCAGTGTATATCGAAGGAGTATGGAGGAGAAAATTTAATACAAAGAGCTGAAAATCCAGCGGCTTAGATGGTTGGGACACCAACCTCTACGCAGCACAGGAAGATTCCACCTAGGGCTGGCAACGAGACAAGACTCGTCTCGGTATCATCAAAATCGAAAAACTTCAGTCTCGTCTCGGTATCGGTCTTGGTCTCGCCTAACGAAGTCTGTCTCTATCTCAGTCTCACCTTTTTCTCGTGAAAATTTTAATGTGCCAGTCTCGTCTCGGTCTCGTTCTAGGTCTCGGTCTCGGTCTCGGTCTTGGTTTCTTTCGTGTTTTTTTGGTGGTTAAAAGATATAAGATAGACGCCTGTTTAGATTGAAAAGATAGAGTACGATATCTCGGCAGTTTGTTGGTAAGAAAAATGCGGGTTGTCAAGTCTTGTATGAAGCACGAAGAAAATGTATAAAACAGACTCGTGAGTTTTAAATGGCGGAGACTAACATGGAGAAATACAGCGGGCTTGGAAGCTTTACTCAACTTAAAACCCCTCGATCTATACGCACAAGAATCGGCTGCCAAAAGTGCACTTCAACTTAGCCAAACAGGTAGTTGGAAACAAAACAACTTTGGTCATGCTCAGATTCTACAGAAATTCATGGGAAATAAGATAAGCACAGACTACTTAATACCCCGTTTAGACTTTCACATACCGTTCACAACCGCCCTTTCTAGCAGAGAGGACTGGCAAACTAGCATACCATCTATCGGCGCATCGATGGTCTCAATATACACCGATGGCTCCAAGATGGATGCTGGGGTTGGTGCAGGTTTCTTTTCAGAAACTCTTGGACTAGCCAGCTCATTCAGACTGCCTAACTACAGCAGTGTCTTCCAAGCTGAGGTTTTGGCCGTGGCGGAAGCTGCCAAACAGGTCTCAATGATGGCAATACCACAAGCTGATATCACCTTCTTCATTGATAGCCAAGCAGCTATAAAAGCGATTTCTGCCATTGAAATCAAATCGAAGCTTGTTAATCGCTGTCGCGAAGAGCTCAGGGTTCTTGGTACACAGCACAACGTAAGGCTCTGTTGGGTTCCTGGTCACAGTGGTGTGCCAGGCAACGAGAGTGCTGATGAATTGGCAAGAAGTGGTTCAACACTTGACCTATTTCAGACAGATCCAACGGTCCGAATCCCACCCTGTAATCTCAAAAAAGAAATCGAGTGCAAAGTTCTTTCTTCAACAAACAGAAGATGGAGCTCACTTGATACGTGCATCATAACTAGGAAGTTATGGCCGGAATTTAACAAACAAAGAACGAAAGACATAATAAATTTAAACAAAAAGTCACTTTCTCTTCTTGTGAGTATTACAACAGGCCACAACCTATTGGGCTACCACAAGAAAAAGATGCAACTCAGCCCGGATGACCTATGCAGAGGCTGTGGTGACGAGGAAGTTCATGAAGATACTCCTCATTACCTGTGTCACTGCCCTGCACTATGTCATCTGAGAAGCAGACTCCTCGGGAAACACTTCTTTGACGATTTAGAGGAACTCTCTAACATTCCTAGCAAGAATCTTTTAAAGTTCATCAATGCTACCAAATGGCTCGAGAGTCCCTAAATACAATTCAACAAACCGACCCACAAAAATAAAACAAATATATGACCTCTGCAAGACGCACATTTTCCTGTAGGGGTGGTGATAAAGGAGTTTGGGCAGCAAGCCCTACACCAGTTCTTGCCGCTCCTGCGGTGAATGCGTGCTTCATTGCTATTGCGATGGTCGCTCCTTCACAAGATTGGTATAATACTCTTGTTGTGGGGACGGCCCTCTCGATTATTCCAGACTGACGTAACAAGCAGATGCACACACCTATCAACCCACCCACCAGGCGTTGCGGGGAGCCAAACGCTCCTCCGGGCCTGGTGGGGGGAATGATCCACCAAGTGGGGGTAAAGGGGAAGATCACGCCCTCAAAGGACTACGGTGACGCAACCTTCCCTCAACCCGGTGTCTACGCACGGACGACATTTACAAGGAAAAGTTCCTGTAACCCCCGATAACTTTAAGCAACTACTTGCCGAAATCTATCCCTCTACGGGGATATGTCACGTCCTATTTTTAGTATAGGTTTCTTCCAATAGGGTATCACAATGGATCTACATTGATCTAAGTGTGACGGTAACAAGATCAACTGTCAGCCCACTTACCTAACCTAACCTAACATGGAGAAATTAAACTCGTATCTTCAATATCTTCGATTTTTACTTTATCGGTACATTAAATGTCACCCAAAAAGGTCTAAAATCAACTTTTTCCGGAGCAAAAAATAAAATCGGAAAACCTTTTTTCCGGCGGGGAAAATAGAGTCTGAAAAATGAGCGATTTCTATTCCAACGATATGCATACGTATTTTTCTCTGGATTTTTGCAGTGCACCTGAGTATAAAACTATGTACATACATACATATGTGGTTCGAAATTTTAACGCGCATAGAATATCTTTTATTTCGCAAAAAAAAAAAACTTGTGAATATTATAAAAATTGAACATGAGTACCTAAAAAATAATTAAATAAAAAAATTTTTCTTCTAGCGAAAACCGAAACCAAAATTACGAGACCGTTGGCGAGACCACCGAGACCAGCGAGACTCTCGGCGAATTTCGGTACCAAAAATACGGTCTCGTCTCGGGTGCTTTTAAAGTAGGCTCGTCTCGGTCTCGGTGCCAGCCCAAATTCCACCTTAGTTGGGGCGAACTTGATGTGCGTAACTAGATGCAGCTATAGCTGGGACGGAGCTGGCTGGATAGGCTTGGTGATTGAGGCCGTATTGTCGATTCTGGACTGTAAGCGCCATCTAAAGTGAAGTCAGATCAAGTCTACAAGCGATGAGACGACACATCAAATTTCAACTGCCCGCTGATATAGGACGTCAAAAATCGCGAAAACCGTAACTGACTCACTGACTGTCAAATCATCAAAACTATGGATCACTTCCTGAGACCTTAGGACTTTGAAATTTCGCACAACATTGTAGTCTATGCGATGCATATGAACAAAGGAAGAAATTGAAAATCTGAATTTTTAATATAGAAGGTGTGACATCTTATTCGCCTACTTTCTCAAAATAATTAGCACTTCTGATTTTGTTCTATGAACGTTAGGGCTAAGGTTCATGAGAAAATTGAAAATTTCAGATTTTATTCAAATATTCTTTTCAGTGAATATATTGTATGTTGACCAAAAGTGGTACCGTATGGGTTTTTGGCAATTCGCAGTGAAACGCTTTCTTTATTACTTCGAACATTTCCTATCTTTTGTAGACTTCTAAATTTTTTTAAAATAGACAATTATGTACATAAATATATTTGGAAAAATTAATTCGCATTCGGGAAGAATGGAACGAAATAAAATGTGGAACTTGATCTTAAAACCCTTTAAAATGTTTGAATGATATTACAACAACTTTGTATCGAAATTAAGAAAAAATGTATTGAAATTTGTTTTTTTATTCGATTGGAAAAAATCGTTGCACAATGCCTAATATTTTTGATAGTTTCATAAAAAAAACCTACAAACCTACTTCCTTACCATTTTATATTAATTCTTTAGAACTTTGCTGAGCAAAAACACTCCCAATATTGGAAGGATTATTTTCATTTCGCTTCTATTGACTGAATTTTGATAGAAATCAAACCAACCTGAGAAGAACTGAAAAGAATATTGACAACGATTCACTTCAAATTCCATAATAATACCACTGATGATTAATTCACACACGAGGGGATACGACAAAATACCTAATTACCACCCCTTGCGCGTATGCCAGATAGTGGCAGGATGAGCATCGTGTCATTGCATAATGATCTCGAAAACTGACAGATCACTGTTTGTGTTTCCTGGGAAGACGGTGATAATGATCTGTACAGTGTGATGGTGCTCTGTGCAACGTGTTGGTGTGACTATACGAATTACCTAACCAAGATCTTCAGGCAGGCTGTTCTCTGCCACATATTCGGATGATGCAACTTCAGATACTCCATACTCCATAGCCTGGCCCGGCATACTGATGCGATAAGATTGGGACCTATTTTCAAGTGCTGTGTTTATTATTCTTTTCCATAGACGAAGTTCGTTTGTTTTGAGAAACTACTCATTTCGATGAAGAAGAGCCCATCATCAGGCATTGTTGAGATTTTTATGTTTATAAATGCCCCGATGAGAAAACTTTATAAAAAAAAAAAAACAGAGACAAATTAAAGAACACGGAGACAAACAAATACCAGAGTCCATAGCGGAGTATAGGGTAGGGATAGGGACTTCATATCATATATGAGATAAACAGAAAAATAAGAAAACAAAATAAAATCGCACGGATACGTCTTTAGCTTGGCCGCGGATCAACTTCTGGATATTTATTTTATGTGGGAATATCAATAGAAATTTAGTAGAACTACGCGACGACGGAACGGACGGACGGATGCATCACTGTCGTCCAGCCTGAGTGTATCTCTTGTCAATCCATATAGACAATCGACAGTCCCTTGGCAGGTCTTAGTCCATATATGAGCATCGCAACAAATTTCGTTTGGCTCACAGCAAAAACAAATAAATACTCGCTCGTATCTCGAACAATAAACATTCAAAGAAGGCGGAGGCAACAATCGACTTTATATTCTTATACTATATGCGGACATTGCATCTGATTCTTCAACCAGGTTGCCATGTTGCAATTTCAATAATTAGAAATTATAGATATCTATTTATGCCTCCAACTGAGACAATTAGTCTTATTGATTTGACACGTTCTGTGTTAAAAGAGTGTGGAATGGAAGAGAGCAAAAATAAAGAATTTTTTATCGTATCAGGTGCTTATACTTCAACAGTATGCTTCAAGCTCAAAGTCAATGATTGTAAGTAAGTTTTGAGTGGATTCGTCTTGAGTCTATTAGTCACAGGCTTATGCAATTTTTGAAAAATTTTAATGAAACGGGTATAGCAGGTATGATTTAGGCAAATAGCTTAAACGCTATCATCATTACTATTATAATAAAGACGAAATAAATATTTAGTTTGTCCACGGTAATCTCAGAAAGTATTCAACCGATTTACTTGAAACAAATTTTATAATTTTCTTTATTCTAAGGGGCCAGTTATAGATATCGTTGAAAACCATCATTGAAAATTTTAAATGTTAATTTTGGGACATTTAGAAAATCAAATCGGTAGATATTTTAATGCCAAAATATAGGCCATGAACTGAATCATTATTTTGGTAAAAAAATTAAATCCGGGCCAAACTTCAACGTAAAATGACTGAAATTTTCAATGTAGTTCAATCATTGAAATAATAAAAAAAGTCATTTCATGTGGAAGGTTTGGCCAAAATTAATTTTTTTTTTGGCTAGAAATAATAACTTAGTCATAACCTTTATTTTGGCTTAAAAAAAAACACAAATTAAGCTTTCCAAATGGCTTAAAACTAACAATTAAAATTTTGTAATTATTGTTTTCAATGATAGCTATAACTGGTGCCTTAGAATGTGATGGGATATTTTTCGTTTGTTATATTTTGTATTTATATTTGTATTCATTGGTATAAAAAGAACCTAATATTAAGATAAACATCTTTTAGATAATTAAGCCTTGTTGTGGTATTACGTTAAGGATATAACAATTATTGAGTATGTAAATAATTAAATAAAAAATAATAGATAAATAAATATTTTTAAACAAGATTAAAAAAAAAAATTATGTTTTGAAAAGAAATAAATTATGTTTTGAAATAAATAATTAAATGATTTGAATATAATATTTTTTTTTTTTTGTTAATCTTTAATCGCACAACAATCAACCCAGCTCCACCAACAAAAGATTTTCAGCCAATATTTAATTTTAAAGTAGTAGCCGTGGCGTGATGGTTAGTGCGATGGACTGTCATGCCGGAGGTCTAAGGTTCGATCCCCAGCCTCGCCACCTATTTATTTAAAAGAAAAAACGGCTACTGCCTCTTGCGAGGAATTGACAAATCCTCCAAAGGTATCTCCTGTCACAGAAAAGTGCCACTCGTTAGCCGTTCGGATTCGGCAATAAACTGTAGGTCCCCTGCATTCCTGCAGACACGCACACAGGAATGGTTGAGAGTTGTAAGTCACTAGGCCCTAGTTCTTCATGAGCTGTGTTGTGCCATCAAATTTATTTATTTTATTTTTATTTAATTTTAAAAATGATTTGAAACATAAACCGGTTCAATTTAAATGATTTTTTGAAACATAAATTAATTTTGAAAGTATACGGTTAAGTTTCTCTGAAAATGTTTCAGATCATTCATTCTTCTTAGTTAACGTGGCAACGAATTCCAAAGACGAACAGCACTAACGAATAACTGTCGCTCAGATATCTGACAAGTAAAACGCGGAATACAGACTTGGTTGGTTCTGTCAGAAGATAGAAACTGTATATGATTAGGTCCGGTGGTTGCTTAGTATGGACAATCTTAAATAACATGGTCAGCGTTTTAAATTTCAGTATATTCGGAGGGCTCAATCCATACAAAACTTTCGTATAGTTCGAAATGTGGTCAAATCTTTGAAGTCCAAAAACATAACGAGCTGCATTGTTAAAAACAACGTTCAATTTTCTTTGGGACGCAGCATCTAAACTACAAAAAATTTCACACCCATACGTTAAAATTGGGACTACCAACGTTTTAACCAGCATTTTCTTGATTTCCATTGGTGTGAATTTCTTTGCAGCAGATAGTGTTCTCAGTGCACCATAGGCTTTTTCCACCGCAGCATTTACATGATTGTTCCATGTTAGATTACGATTAAAGTACACCCCTAAATTTTTCGCTGTATCAACGTACTCAATTGGAATGTTATTAAGGTATATCATCGGAAAATAACTCAAGTCCAAATTCTTCTTGGAAATGACGAGACACTTAGTCTTAAGCGGGTTAGGAACAAGACCGTTGTCGCCAGACCACTTAAACAAGGCATTCAGATCAGATTTGATATTGTAAATGCAATCTTCAATCAGACCCAGTGCTGTTCTTCCGAGATACTGTACATCATCAGCAAACATTCTCGTTTCACCATGCCTCAAAATATTTGGCAAGTTATTCACATAACAAGAGAATAATAGTGGTCCCAGGATGGATCCTTGTGGAACACCCCGCAATATAGGTATGAACTCAGAAGCTTGAGTTCCTGAGACCACAGCTTGACTTCTTCCCGTTAAATATGAAAGTATGAGATTAACTGCTCGAGGTGAAAATCCGAAGTTGGTTGACAGTTTTTGGCATATAATGCTGTGGTCAATGGTATCAAAGGCCTTAGAGTAGTCAAGAAGAACCAAAAATGAGACTTTATCTTCATCCAAGGCCCTTCTTACATGCTCGATAACATCCAAGAGAGCAGTGGTGCTACTATGCTGTGACCGAAAGCCATACTGTTTTGATGAAAGGAGACTATTTCGTACGCTTTTTTGTCGAGGTTGACCAACATATTCAATTATGCTTTTAAATCTGATTGATATTTTAGAAAAATGAGATTTCTTGTATAAAGTTAATAGTTTTATGCAATTTTTAAGTCCTAAATCATTTCTTAAACTGTACTTAAACTGAGAAATAGAATTACTTATAGACTAAGAGCCCACAGCAATTTTTGGGTGTGAAATATAGCAAAAATTCAATAATGCAATAAGATAGGTCTTTACTTTCTTTCTATTCACAAATATGTAAGTCTTGCAAGCTGTGGTTGGGGCGTTGCTGCAATAGAAATGCATTTCTTTCTGAAAGCCCATATAAAAGGTATATCATTAAAAAAAACTATATTTAATAAAAGAGCTGAATACCGTAGACATGAATATGAGGGCCCAAGACCTCTTACGTGGGCCTTCTGTATGTATATGCATATAAAAATGAATTTTCAAGTGCGCCTTGCATAAAAATGAATTTTCAAGTGCGCCTTGCATACAGAAGGCCCCACCTAAGAAGTCTTGGACCCTCATATTTATGTCTATGGTATTCAGCTCTTTTATTAAATATAATTTTTTAAGTGTTATATCTTTCATCTGGGCTTTCAGAAAAAAATGCATTTTTAATGCAGCATTATTTGCAAACGCCCCAACTACGGCTTGGAAAACTTCCATATTTGCAAACTATGAATTCGATTCAGTCGGTTTTGTTCCATTTCATTATCGTTCCGGTGTTTGTGCATTTTCTTTTGTTTATTTACTTCTGTATCTCCATCGACTCAATTGTTCGCTCTTTCACTCAATTATTGAGCGTGAGTTCGATCTATGTACATATTGAAGGAAAATTATTGGATTCCTTAAAAAAATTAAGCGCGATATTACAATCATACATTATGGTCATTGTTGAGAGCATAAAAAAGTGGGCGGCTTAAGTTCAGTCTGTCAATCACTTCATACATTTTTAATCGTGGTTAAAATATTTATCCGTGGCTCAGAAACTTTAATTCAATGATTTCAGCGGATGAACGGAGGTAATACGATGGTTCAGGCTGATTGACGATTATCACATAACTTAACATTGGACCATCATTGAATCTTAGTTAATCCGCCGAAGTCAGTTACTTAAAATTGGTAAACCACAGGTTAAATATTGAACCACGTTTGTACAACTGCGGCACTTATCTTCCTCCTTATGAACATCGGATTAAACTTCTTCAGATTCAGGAGGATCAATAATGACCTTGTATTTATTATACCTGACGACGCATAATATGGTCAATGGCTTCAATTTTAAAATGGAACAATATAGAAACTGAACTTTAAAATTTAAAGTCACTCCATGAGAAACTATAATGCCATTTTAAAAACCAATTTCTGTAAGAACACACTTTGAAAACACTATTTTGTTTTATCTTTTTGTTTTGATTAAAATTTTTGAATATGGCAATGGCAACTCTGTTTGTGATATCATAAAACGATTCCACGCACCGTATTCGATATAGGCTCGCGATTGCCGTCTCCGAAAGGCCAAAACAATACATCGCATTTCGCATCTCTTAGATATTGCTTAAGACTGGTCCTGCTGTGCTGCTGAAGCGGGACGTTGGTGGCTATACAATGTGAGTCCTGCCATATATGTAGATCTGGAAAGCATTTTCATATACTGCACCGTGCACATCGCCATCGACGCCGCCGCCGCGGACAACATTCCTTGCGTACACTCAAAAAATATTCCAGATACTGGTTTCCAGATTAAATATACCAGTAGAAAACATGGTAAATACTATCGTTTTCCAGGTAAATGTTATCGGATTCCATGATAAAAAAGTATTTATCTGAGTCCAGATAATCCGTACCAGAACCAGGAAGCTAATTTTTTTATCAGATTTTCTGATAGAATATACAAGGAGAAAACCTGATAAATACTATCGTTTTCCAGATAAATACTATCGGATTCCATGTTAAAAGATGGTTTATCTGAATCCTGGTAATGGGTACCAGTACCAGGAAAACATATTTTGTATCAGATCTCCTGGTAGAAATTTTACCAGGAGAAATCATGGTAAATACTACTATTTTTCTGATAAATGTTACCAGTTTTCACGGTAAGTAAAGTTTATCTGGAGTCTGATAATCGGTATCAGGAAAAAGGCAACAAATTTCTCCTGATAATCTGATAAATATAATCAGGAATTTCTGATAAAATATAATGCCATGAAAAATCAAGATAAATAGTACCATTTTAATGGTAAATGGTACCAGTCCTTCTGGTGAAGGTAAGTTTATCTGGAATCTGATAATCTGTATCAGGAAAAGGGCAATAAATTTATCCTGATAATCTGATAAATATAATCAGGAATTTCTGATAAAAATATACTTTCAGAATATCCGGTAAATATTACCAGTTTCCTGGTAAAAAAGTTTATCTGAAGCCTGGTAACCGGGATCAGGAGCCAAGAATATGAAATTGGTTATCAGATCTCCTGATAAATATTACAAGGAAATTCTGATAAAAATATACTATCAGAAACTCTGGTAAATTTTACAAGTTTCCTGGTAAAAAACGTTTATCTGAAGCCTGGTAACCGGGATCAGGAGCCAATAATGTGAAATTGGTTATCAGATCTCCTGATAAATATTACAAGGAAATTCTGATAAAAATATACTATCAGAAACTCTGGTAAATTTTACAAGTTTCCTGGCAAAAAACGTTTATCTGAAGTCTGGTAACCGGGATCAGGAGCCAATAATGTGAAATTGGTTATCAGATCTCCTGATAAATATTACAAGGAAATTCTGATAAAAATATACTATCAGAAACTCTGGTAAATTTTACAAGTTTCCTGGTAAAAAACGTTTATCTGAAGCCTGGTAACCGGGATCAGGAGCCAATGATGTGAAATTGGTTATCAGATCTCCTGATAAATATTACAAGGAAATTCTGATAAAAATATACTATCAGAAACTCTGGTAAATTTTACAAGTTTCCTGGTAAAAAACGTTTATCTGAAGCCTGGTAACCGGGATCAGGAGCCAATAATGTGAAATTGGTTATCAGATCTCCTGATAAATATTACAAGGAAATTCTGATAAAAATATACTATCAGAAACTCTGGTAAATTTTACAAGTTTCCTGGTAAAAAACGTTTATCTGAAGCCTGGTAACCGGGATCAGGAGCCAATGATGTGAAATTGGTTATCAGATCTCCTGATAAATATTACAAGGAAATTCTGATAAAAATATACTATCAGAAACTCTGGTAAATTTTACAAGTTTCCTGGTAAAAAACGTTTATCTGAAGCCTGGTAACCGGGATCAGGAGCCAATAATGTGAAATTGGTTATCAGATCTCCTGATAAATATTACAAGGAAATTCTGATAAAAATATACTATCAGAAACTCTGGTAAATTTTACAAGTTTCCTGGTAAAAAACGTTTATCTGAAGCCTGGTAACCGGGATCAGGAGCCAATGATGTGAAATTGGTTATCAGATCTCCTGATAAATATTACAAGGAAATTCTGATAAAAATATACTATCAGAAACTCTGGTAAATTTTACAAGTTTCCTGGTAAAAAACGTTTATCTGAAGCCTGGTAACCGGGATCAGGAGCCAATAATGTGAAATTGGTTATCAGATCTCCTGATAAATATTACAAGGAAATTCTGATAAAAATATACTATCAGAAACTCTGGTAAATTTTACAAGTTTCCTGGTAAAAAACGTTTATCTGAAGCCTGGTAACCGGGATCAGGAGCCAATAATGTGAAATTGGTTATCAGATCTCCTGATAAATATTACAAGGAAATTCTGATAAAAATATACTATCAGAAACTCTGGTAAATTTTACAAGTTTCCTGGTAAAAAACGTTTATCTGAAGCCTGGTAACCGGGATCAGGAGCCAATAATGTGAAATTGGTTATCAGATCTCCTGATAAATATTACAAGGAAATTCTGATAAAAATATACTATCAGAAACTCTGGTAAATTTTACAAGTTTCCTGGTAAAAAACGTTTATCTGAAGCCTGGTAACCGGGATCAGGAGCCAATAATGTGAAATTGGTTATCAGATCTCCTGATAAATATTACAAGGAAATTCTGATAAAAATATACTATCAGAAACTCTGGTAAATTTTACAAGTTTCCTGGTAAAAAACGTTTATCTGAAGCCTGGTAACCGGGATCAGGAGCCAATAATGTGAAATTGGTTATCAGATCTCCTGATAAATATTACCAGGAATTTCTGATAAAAATACACTATCAGAATCTCTGGTAAATATTACCAGTTTCCTGGTAAAAAAAAGTTTATCTGAAGCCTGGTAACTGGGATCAGAATATGAAATTGGTTATCAGATCTCCTGATAAATATTACCAGGATTTTCTGATAAAAATATACTATCAGAAAGTCTGAAAAATATTACCAGTTTTATGGTAAATATTAATAATTTTCTAAAAACCTTCCAATTTAAATGCTATCTTAAAAAGTCTGCCATTATGAAAACGTCTGCCATTAAAAAAATGGATTTACCAATATAATCTACCTCCACAGTGCAATAAATTCAATTATAAATTTGTTTTTGACACTTCTTGCACGTCAAAATTAAAATTCTAATTTTAGAACCAAATTCAACACAAATTTCAACCCAGTTTACACAAAAAGTCTGTCATTACATGAAAGAGCGAAAGTAAAGGACGAAAATCTCAATAACTTTATTTATTTTATCGATATAAATCGCTTCTAAAGTTCGCTTAAAGGCTTTCCCAAACCAACGCGATTATTCGGCGCGACGAAGGAAAACAACAATAACAAAACGTGGTCGCCAAACAAAACAACAAGTTGTTGCTATTGTTTTCGTTCGTCGCGCGGAATAATCGCGTTGGTTTAGTAGAGCCTTAATCCGATTTCCAGCTTATTTTTGACATTATGTATCTGAAAACCTCAAAAATAAAACAAGGTAAAGAAAGAACCAAACTTCGCAAAAATTGCAAACAAGTTTACACGCTGCTGTAAAAAGTCTGCCATTGCATGAAAAAGCGAAAGGAAGAGCCAAAATTTTCAATAACTTAATTTATCAATAAAAAAATTGCCTTTAAAGTCTGCCAGATTCGATTCCAGCTAATTTTGGACATAATATGTATCTCAAAACGTCAAAAATAAAAATATTAAAGTAAGAAACAAATTCAACAAAAATTACAACCCAGTTTACACGCTGCCATAAAAAGTCTGCCATTATGAAAAACAAAAGGTATAAGACAAAAATGTCAATAACTTCTTGTATTTAGCAATATAAACTACCTCCACAGTGCAATTAATTCAATAATCGATTTGTTTTTGACACTTCTTGCACCATAAACGTCAAAAATTAAAATTTTAATTTTAGAACCAAATTCAACACAAATTTCAACCCAGTTTACACAAAATGTCTGCCATTAGGTCAAAGGACGAAGGAAAAAGAAGGAAAGGTCAATAGATTTATTTATTTATCGTTATAAATCGCCTCCAAAGTGCACTTAATTCAATTCCTTGTTTATTTTTGACATTATGCATCTAAAAACATCAAAGTAAATATATCAAAATAAGAACCAAATTAAGCACAAGTAATAGTTTACACGCTGCCTTAAAACGTCGGTCATTTTGAAAAAGCGAAAGTTGAAGACAAACGTGAGAAATGGAATAAAAACTCCACCAATTCCTTAGTTTTCTAATGAAATTTCCAAAATTTGTTTCGCATTTCGTTCATTAATTACAAAGCGCGTTCCTAACGTGCCACACAGATTTTTAGATTGTATATCTGCGTCAACCTAAAAAATCTTCCAGGCAAACATATCTGCTTTTTTTCGTTTTACATTCCTGTTTTGTTTCGTTCAACATTTTGTTTTCAAGCTGAAATAGAAAAATTTCAGTTCAATCCATCTTTCTCTGTCACTCTTTTTAAAAATAAAACTGAACTGGTAAAATATACCAGTCCCTTGATAAATATTACCAGGAAAACCAGATGACGCCACATCCTTAAGAAAAAAGATTTTCTTTCAATTTCTCCATCTCTTTCCCTCTATCATCTGAACTGGTAGGATGTACCATTCTCCTGGTAAATATTACCAGGAAAACCAGATGACGCCAAATGTTTATGAAAAAATGTTTTCTTTCAATTTCTCTATCTCTTTCCCTCTATCTACTGAACTGGTAGAATGTACCATTCTTCTGGTGAATATTACCAGGAAAACCAGATGACGCCAAACGTTTAAGAAAAATAACTGTCTTTCAATCTTTCTTTCTCTTTCCCTCTGTCTTGAAATGAGGGACACCAGCCGATAACGGGAAAAGCAAATGCAATCTGTGGCTACATAATTCTCTGTCTATCTACAAGCGTGAGATCATTGATGCAGATATGTTATGTAGGTATAGGATTTTTTATTTCACAACGACTCCATACGGAACAGTGAAAAATTATTATGACAGACGGAATTGTTTCTGAATCAGTACTATTTCAAAACTTTAAATAACAGAGTTTTTAGCATTTTAAAAGTTTTTTTCAAAATAAAAATAAACATTTTCCAATTGTAAACCTTTTATTTTTTTATAAAAAGTAAACCAAGCACTGCGTTCGTCAAAAAATATTAAAGAACTTAATTTTACATAACCATTTTAGACACAGCCTTAAAATATCTGCCATTGCATGAAAAAGCAAAAGTAAAATACGAAACTTTCACTAACTTCGTTTATCAACACAAAATTGCCACCAAAGTGTGCCAAATTTCATTCCCAGTTTTATTTAGAAACGTTAAAAATAAAAATATTAAAGTAAGAAACAAATTCAACAAAAATTGCAACCTAGTTTACACGCTGCCATAAAAAGTCTGCCATTATGAAAAACAAAAGTGGAAGGCAAAAATATCAAGAACTTCATGTATTTACCAATATAAATTGTCTCCAGAGTGCCATAAATTCGATTCTCAATTTGTTTTTGACACTTGCATCTAAAAACGTCAAAAACCAAAATATTAAAGTAAGAAACAAATTTCACAAAAATTGCAACCCAGTTTACACACTGCCATAGAAAGTCTGCCATTATGAAAAAGCAAAAGTGGAAGGCAAAAATATCAAGAACTTCATGTATTTACCAATATAAATTGTCTCCAGAGTGCCATAAATTCGATTCTCAATTTGTTTTTGACACTTGCATCTAAAAACGTCAAAAACCAAAATATTAAAGTAAGAAACAAATTTCACAAAAATTGCAACCCAGTTTACACACTGCCATAGAAAGTCTGCCATTATGAAAAAGCAAAAGTGGAAGGCAAAAATATCAAGAACATCATGTATTTACCAATATAAATTGTCTCCAGAGTGCCATAAATTCGATTCTCAATTTGTTTTTGACACTTGCATCTAAAAACGTCAAAAACCAAAATATTAAAGTAAGAAACAAATTTCACAAAAATTGCAACCCAGTTTACACACTGCCATAGAAAGTCTGCCATTATGAAAAAGCAAAAGTGGAAGGCAAAAATATCAAGAACTTCATGTATTCACAAATATAAATTGTCTCCAGAGTGCCATAAATTCGATTCTCAATTTGTTTTTGACACTTGCATCTAAAAACGTCAAAAACTAAAATATTAAAGTAAGAAACAAATTTCACAAAAATTGCAACCCAGTTTACACACTGCCATAGAAAGTCTGCCATTATGAAAAAGCAAAAGTGGAAGGCAAAAATATCAAGAACATCATGTATTTACCAATATAAATTGTCTCCAGAGTGCCATAAATTCGATTCTCAATTTGTTTTTGACACTTGCATCTAAAAACGTCAAAAACTAAAATATTAAAGTAAGAAACAAATTTCACAAAAATTGCAACCCAGTTTACACACTGCCATAGAAAGTCTGCCATTATGAAAAAGCAAAAGTGGAAGGCAAAAATATCAAGAACATCATGTATTTACCAATATAAATTGTCTCCAGAGTGCCATAAATTCGATTCTCAATTTGTTTTTGACACTTGCATCTAAAAACGTCAAAAACCAAAATATTAAAGTAAGAAACAAATTTCACAAAAATTGCAACCCAGTTTACACACTGCCATAGAAAGTCTGCCATTATGAAAAAGCAAAAGTAGAAGGCAAAAATATCAAGAACTTCATGTATTTACCAATATAAATTGTCTCCAGAGTGCCATAAATTCGATTCTCAATTTGTTTTTGACACTTGCATCTAAAAACGTCAAAAACCAAAATATTAAAGTAAGAAACAAATTTCACAAAAATTGCAACCCAGTTTACACACTGCCATAGAAAGTCTGCCATTATGAAAAAGCAAAAGTGGAAGGCAAAAATATCAAGAACTCCATGTATTTACCAATATAAATTGTCTCCAGAGTGCCATAAATTCGATTCTCAATTTGTTTTTGACACTTGCATCTAAAAACGTCAAAAACCAAAATATTAAAGTAAGAAACAAATTCCACAAAAATTGCAACCCAGTTTACACACTGCCATAAAAAGTCTGACATTATGAAAATGCAAAAGTTTGAAAACAAAATGTAGGTAAATAATTTCATTTTTTTATCAACATGAATAGGCTTTAAGGTGCGCTAAACTCGTTTTCCTGTTTATTTTTTACAAGTGCAGCTAAAGCCGCCAAAAATTGTTATTTTAGCCAGACCCAAATTCCACCCAAATTTTCGGCAAGTTTACACAAAAAGTCTGCCATTTTACGAAAAAAAAACCAAAGTAAAAGACAAAGCTGTAAATAACTAAATTTATATTTCAATAATATAAATCGTCTCCAAAGTGCGCTAAATTCGATTGCAAGTACCTACATTTTCTATGCATGCATCTAAAAACTTTATAAATAAAATTATTGAAATAGGCTTCAAAACTTGAAAAAAATATCAATCGACGATTTTAAAATATCTGCCATTCCATATAACAGCCCTGGCGCGCCGCCGTGTGCATTTGCGTTTCTTTCGTGTATATCTTGTCGTGTCTTGTTTCTCGCCATATTGTTTGTGAATTTTAAAGTGCGCGGTCGTAATTCGTAAAGTTTTCTTGCGGAAAAAAATAAAAATATATACTTATATTATTTGGTAAGTTTTAATGGTTTATTACCAATATTAGTTATTATAAATTTATAATTTTAATCATATCAATTGGAACTCTGCCGTAAAGAAAAAAGAACACAATAAAGATGGTCTTTCATTCTTTGCGACATTTTTTTTTTCGATGGGGTTTTTTTTAACGTGGGTTTGAAGCAAACAAATAAAATGAAATACCTATCCACTTGATATATTTATTTCGTAAGTTTTTAACGTTTATTAATTGAAATAATATCTAGTGATATTTTTAATAGTCTCACGCATTGAGAACTCTCCTATAAAGAAATAAGAATATAATAAATATGTGCTTTCATTCCTTGCGTCATTTTGTTTCGATGGGGGGTTTTTTTTTTAACGTGGATTCGAACTCGAAGAACAAAATTGAAGTAAAATATCCATTCGATAGGTGTTTTTACCTATTTACCTGATAATTATTAAAGCCTATAAAAATATTGAATTACAAAGTGAAATTTATCATTTTTCATCAGAAATTGTTTCGCAAATAGCAACGCGATTCATTTTATTAAAAACAGGTGTAATTTGTGCACGGCAAAGTCGTGCTGCATATGACTTATTAAATTGTTTATTGTTGGTGAATTCTTGTGTGATACCGTATTAAACTATGGTTAAGGTGTCAGAAATACACATTTTTATGCGATAGTCAAGAACTTTGATTTAGGTAACTTTTCATTTAGGGACGACCAGAGTTAAAAATATGGTTGATTTGTCAAACCAAAAAGGCAAAGAGTACCTATATTTTATAGATATATATAAAAGAAAACTATTCGAAAAATCAAAAAAAATAAGAATGAAATTGATAAAAACATATTTTAAATATTGAAAATATTTCCAAATCATAAGGAAAAAATGTAAACAAAAGATCCACACAATGAAAACATTGCATTTCAGCTGTGTTTGAAAGATTAACAATTTCAACTCATATCAAGGATTTGACTATCGAAATTTAAACAAACTAGCTAAGGCGAAAGTAAAAACCTTGTTGCAATAATAAAATCAGTTTTAATACAATTTTTACATTCATTTTGTTTCTAATACTAGGCCAAACCCGACAATTTTGCACTTTAAATGTTTTGATTACAAAAGAGGAAGTTTTTTAGCATCATCGGGTTTAGTTAGGATTTCAACTTTTGTTTTCGTAGATCATTTATCTAATTATATTTTCTATCCATTAAAGTGACCGAGAAATGGCAGATACCTACCTACAATCCTCAGAAGAAAAAAATTTTAAATAGCCGGCGAAATTAATTAATATATTCAGCCCTATTCTGCTATCCGTCGGAGGGAAATAATTGCTCCAAATTTTGTATAAATTTCGATAAAAACAGGATTAAAGCAATTAGATTCTTTTAAGAATTTCAAAACTAAATATCAGTTAAGATTTGAAGATTTAAAGAAATAATTAATAATTGAAGATTTAAAGAAATAATTTAAAACAAATTAAAATGAAACTTTCACGTGAATCGAAAGTTTTGATCAGATCGAATAGCAGAATAGGGCTGATTAATTAATTTCATACAGTGGAAATGTTGGTTTTCTTTCTTTTATAATTAAATTTTTCAAAATTGATTTTCATTAAGCACTTTATTTGAAGTAAAGCGTAAATAACAGACAAGGAAAAATATTAAACGAAAAAAAAAAAACTTGGCCAAATCTGAAAAATTAATTAAAAAATCAATTTTAATGTACATAATCGGATTTTGCCTAGTAGCTGTACTTTTTCATTTTTGATTTTTCAATTTTCTTTTTTTTATTTTTCAAAAATTCCAATTCGATTTATTAACTCAAATTTGATCATAGAAATTCAAAACAACTAGCTATGGTGGAGTTGAAAACCTAGTTGCAACAAAAAAAGTTTTAATACAATTTTCACATTGCAACTTCATGTTCTTTGTAATACTAGGCCAAACCCGATACTTTTGCACTTAAAATGTTTTATGATTAAAAAAAAGATCAAATGTTTTTAGAATCATCGGGTTTTGCCTAGCATTTCAACTTTTGTTTTCGTTGATCATTTATCTAATTATATTTTATGTATATCCATTACAGTGACCGAAAAATCTTAGATTCAGATACCTACCTACAATCCTTAGAAGAAAAAAACCAAAAAAAAAAACAGCTATAAGAATTCAATATATCTGTGGTAAGTAATACTATTTCCTTATACATACATATAACACTTAATTTTGCGAAAGACAATTCGTAAGTTTTTATAATATAATATTTAATAAATAGTTTTCCACACCATCGTCTTTCATAGTTGAACTTTTGGTTTCTTCTATAGCTCCATATATCTAAATGAATTTTCATTTAACACTTTATTTCAAGTAAAAAGTGTTTCACAATAGGTACCTATATTACTTTTTTTAGAATCGACATTGACAATCAAATTATGGATACAAAATTTTATCCATTTTCAGTTTTTAACAATTTAACGAATCTGAATCATTTTGTACTTTTAAATTAAAAAAACAAACTTTTAATACAAAATCAATTTTAATGTACATAATCGGATTTTGTCTATTAGCTCAAATTTTTTTTTTATTTCTCAAAAATCCAGAATCGATTTCTCAAATAGCTCATAGAAATACAAAAAACTAGGTAAGGTGAAAGTAAAACTCTAGTTTGCAACAACAAAATCAGTTTTTATACAATTTTTACATTGTAACTTCATATTGTTTCTAATACTAGACAAAACCCGACACTTTTGCACTCTTAATGTTTTGATTACGAAAAAGATCAAGTTTTGTCTAGCATTTCAGCTTTTGTTTTTGTTGATTTCCATTTATCTAATTATAATGTACAATCTATTATAGGAACCGAGAAATCCTAATAAATTCCTCAGTAGAAATTACTCAAGATTAATTAATCAGTAACACTTTTTTCCTGTTAATTCAATTTTTCGAAAAACAATGCATTTTGTTATACACTTGAAAATCGTTATTAATTGAAAAGCAATAGTGTTCCAGATTAATGTGTTTTCGTAGTTCATCTTTTGGTTTTTCTTTCTTTTTTAATAATTCAATTATCTATTTTTAATCGATAATTCACAAAAGTGAACAGAAAACCACATTCATCAGCCATGACCGATAGAAATTTAACTTTTTGTTTAGGACTTTATTTCAAGTAAAAACATATTTATTAGATAAAACATAATCACTCCTGTTCTGATTTTCGCATCAGTAAAAAATACTGCTCGTTTTAAAAACAAAGGTGTTCTTTACTCAATTATTTTGAAGTTTTCAATACGATTTTAATTTTAAATCCGTACGAACATCAATTTCGTAAACGAATTCAATTCGAAACAAAAATCAGAACAGGGGTGACTATATTATACAATTACAATAGGTACTCGGTAAAACATACGAAAAAAAGCTATTTTCAGAATCGATAATCAAATTATGAATACAAAAATTTATGCAATTCCAGTTTTTACAATTATAAATAAATACTTCTTTTAGTAAACTAGGCGAAATCTGAAAATACATACTTTGTGTACCTTTAGAATAAACAAATATAGTTAATCTATGATTTCACCCCGGACATCTGCTTATAATGATTTTTCACGCTGATTCTAACTTTGATATCTATTTTATGCACTGTACAAAAAAAGAATTTCTGCTAATTTTTTTATATGAACTTTGAAGAAGCTGAAAAATCGTAGAAATTTGTTGTTTTGGACAGTACGCGAATAAGCAAAATGTATATCACCGGATTTCGCTTAGTAGCTCAAGTTTTTATTTACGTTTTTTTTTCATTTTTCGAAAATTCCACTTCGATTTAACACATATTTGATGATGAGAATTCAAACTAATTTGCTGTTGCAAATTTGTCGATGATAACTTCATTTTGTTGCAAAAACTAGGTCAAACACGACAATTTTGCACCTGAAATGCTTCGATTACAAAAAAGATCAAGTGTTTTTAACTCCATCGAGTTTGTCTATGTTTTATGTTATATGTTCAAGCAATTACTGCTACTGCGACCGAGAAATCCTATTAAATTCCTCAGAAGAAATAATGAAAGACATGGACCAAGATTAATATATACATCAGTATCAAAAGTAACACTTTCAATTTTGCGAAAAACAATGCGTTTTGTTATTTTTATACTTGGCGATAGGTATTGATCACAAATCAATAGTTTTTATAGTTTTATATTTTAAAGAATACCTTTAAACTTTTTACAAAAAATCGAAGACTAATGTACAAACTTTTGAAAAAAAATAATAAATGACCTATCTAATCAATGTTTTGAAAATAACAGCCTTATAATAACAGAAAATTAGTTGAATTTGTCTATAAGTGACCATGGAATGCTCCAATATAATTTTGCAAAAGGCTTATCCTAATTTATGTTCAACCCATTACAGCGACAGATAAAATCCTGATAAATTCCTCAGAAGAAAAACCTTGACCTATCAGTAGTAATTTACATTATTTGTTTTGTTGATTTTCATATTCGCCTAACAACATTTTAAATCCAGAAATCCTGATAGACCGAGAAATCCTGATAGTGTCCTGAGCCAGAAATTATACCAGACTTACACCAAAAGCAATTTATCAGGTAAGCAACCCTTAATTGTTATAATTCAATTTTGCAAAATCTAATTCTAATTTATGTTTAACCCATTGCAGCGACGGATAAAATCCTGATAAATTGCTCAGAGATATACCTTGACCTATCGGTGGTAAGTTAAATTTTTGTTCTGTTGATTTTCGTATTCGCCTAATTATATTTTTAACCCAATACAGCGACCGAGAAATCCTGATAGTGTCCTGAGCCAGAAATTATACCAGACTTACACCAAAAGCAATTTATCAGGTAAGCAACCCTTAATTGTTATAATTCAATTTTGCAAAATCTAATTCTAATTTATGTTTAACCCATTGCAGCGACGGATAAAATCCTGATAAATTGCTCAGAGATATACCTTGACCTATCGGTGGTAAGTTAAATTTTTTGTTCTGTTGATTTTCGTATTCGCCTAATTATATTTTTAACCCAATACAGCGACCGAGAAATCCTGATAGTGTCCTGAGCCAGAAATTATACCAGACTTACACCATGAGCAATTTATCAGGTAAGCAACCCTTAATTGTTATAATTCAATTTTGCAAAATCTAATTCTAATTTATGTTTAAACCATTGCAGCGACGGATAAAATCCTGATAAATTGCTCAGAAGATATACCTTGACCTATCAGTGGTAAGTTAAATTTTTTGTTCTGTTGATTTTCGTATTCGCCTAATTATATGTTTAACCCAATACAGCGGCCGAGAAATCCTGTAGTGTCCTGAGCCAGAAATACTAGACTTAAACCAAAAGCTGCTACTACTGCGACCGAGAAATCCTAATAAATTCCTCAGAAGAAAAATCCAATACATAAACCGAGATTAAGATATTAGTGGTAGGTAAGTAACTCTTTTTCCTGATACTCTAATTTTGATTTTCGTAGTTCAATTTTTTGTTTTTGTTCCTTTAACAATAATTCAATGCTTCGCAATGGATTTTCTATAGCAGGAACAGTCAAACCCGCTTTACTGAATAACGCTAAAAAACCCAGTGCATTTTTCAACAAATGCATATAGTACCTATAGTAATTCAGATAAGATAAAACTTTTTGCTTTTTCATTAAGGCTCCCAAGACTTGCATTTAAGGACTTGAATTTCAGGACTAAGAAAATTTTAAAAATTTTGATTGGGAAAAAGACAGAAAAATTTTCAATTTTTTTCTTCGGGAAAAAGACTTAGAAAAATTTTTGGACTTAAAAAATTTTCAATTTTATTCTTCGGGAAAAAGACTTAGAAATATTTTCAATTTTTTTCTTCGGGAAAAAAGACTTAGAAAAGTTTTTGGACTTAGAAAAATTTTAAATTTTTTTCTTCAGGAAAAAAGACTTAGAAAAATTTTCAATTTTTTTCTACGGGAAAAAGACTTAGAAAAATTTTTGGACTTAAAAAAATTTTCAATTTTATTCTTCGGGAAAAAGACTTAGAAATATTTTCAATTTTTTTCTACGGGAAAAAGACTTAGAAAAATTTTTGGACTTAAAAAAATTTTCAATTTTTTTATTCGGGAAAAAGACTTAGAACAGTTTTTGGACTTGGAAAAATTTTAAATTTTTTTCTTCAGGAAAATGACTTAGAAAAATTTTCAATTTTTTTCTCCGGGAAAAAAAACTTAGAAAAGTTTTTGGACTTAGAAAAATTTTAATATTTTTTCTTCAGGAAAAAAGACTTAGAAAAATTTTCAATTTTTTTCTACGGGAAAAAGACTTAGAAAAATTTTTGGACTTAAAAAAATTTTCAATTTTTTTATTCGGGAAAAAGACTTAGAAAAGTTTTTGGACTTAGAAAAATTTTAAATTTTTTTCTTCAGGAAAAAAGACTTAGAAAAATTTTCAATTTTTTTCTACGGGAAAAAGACTTAGAAAAATTTTTGGACTTAAAAAAATTTTCAATTTTATTCTTCGGGAAAAAGACTTAGAAATATTTTCAATTTTTTTCTACGGGAAAAAGACTTAGAAAAATTTTTGGACTTAAAAAAATTTTCAATTTTTTTATTCGGGAAAAAGACTTAGAACAGTTTTTGGACTTGGAAAAATTTTAAATTTTTTTCTTCAGGAAAATGACAGAA
Source organism: Epistrophella euchroma (assembly GCA_947049315.1). Lineage (NCBI taxonomy): Eukaryota > Metazoa > Arthropoda > Insecta > Diptera > Syrphidae > Epistrophella > Epistrophella euchroma. The sequence goes on from OX346247.1 coordinate 68,123,801, forward strand.
AAATTTTCAATTTTTTTCTCCGGGAAAAAAGACTTAGAAATATTTTTGGACTTAGAAAAATTCTTAATTTTTTTCTTCGAGAAAAAGACTTGTGAAACTTTATTTTGTTATATGAGGTTCGTTTATGTGAAAAAACTGGTTAAGTGAAATCATAATTAAGATTTTTTGTCGTTTCACTTAAACAAGTTTTACTTTGCTAGGAAAAAATTTCATTTAAAGTTTTGCTTTTATTGATTTTCATTTTTCTCATTATATTTTTATCCCATTACAGTGACAGAGAAATCCTGATAAAATACTGGACAGTGCATAGAAAAATACCGAGAAAAAAAGGCCAAGATTGATAATATTAGTGGTATGTAAACCTTTTTCATTGGTATCTGATTTTTCTATAGATACTACGCAAAACACGATACATTTAGTTAAATTCTCTGGTACGAACATTAATTATTATTTTTATCGAGTTTTGATTAGTATTTTAAATGTATGTTTTTTAATTTTATTAAAAGTTTTATTATTTATACCTCATAACAGCGTTTAGAAAATAATGGATTGTTTTATATGTCATCAAAGGTGTTGTACCTTAAAAGATATATCCACCCACTTCAAAGTGGTACATAAATTGGACGGAATAGGTGTTTACCGGTGTACCTTCAAACAATGTTCGTCATTTACATGCACCTTTACAAATTTTTCACGTCACTGCAAAACGCACATATTATTAAGAATTCGGTAAAATAATTACATTGGTTGATTTTTACGAAAAATGGCATTTTATGAAATTACCAAACGGATACGAATACGTAAGAAAAAATAAATTACTTTTTAATTTCAAAATTTAACTGTTGTAACTTTTTCTCTTTTCTTGTTAACAATAACTAAAACCAGTAGTTGAACTCTATTTATGTAGCATTCTTTTTTCGAATACAAGATTTTATGTTAGAAAATACAATTTGAAAAACTGGTGAACATAACCGGATAGGTCCAGTTGAACGTATCCGCTTTTGTTAACCAGCTCTTTAAATATAAATTTTAGTGAATAAATTAAAGGTAATCGTACAATGTACATACATTGCTTATCTTATTGATAACGATAATTAAAACATTAAACAGCTGCTTAACTTTCGAATCAATCTTCCTTTGTAGATCGAATCCGATTTTAATAGGATGTTCGGGAATAAAGATAGTGTTCTAGCGGGCCCCAAAATGAGTGACTTCGTTAATTTGATGCTCAAAAACGTTTTCCCGAAACGAATTGTAAACAATGAAATCCGAATGAAATTACACGACTTCCACTTGAAGTGCTCATCTGACCCCAACTGTAACATAGTTTCATAAAGTTTGTAACCATAATAATTTTTGTATGTAAAACCTAAATCTAACTCACTAAAAACAGATAAAAATAAATACAATGATTTTTTTATTTATAGCTTTTATACTTTTATCTTTTATTATCAGCTTAGTTTTTATAATTTATTTCAAACTAAAAATCACAGTATTCATGATCCTGCCTCATATTAATAAGAAAATATTTTTCATTGTTAGATACCAGGGCTGCAATGGTCTTCACATACTTGCACTATCTCCTGCAACCAAGTGGACGTGAAGGCAACAAACGCTTCACAGTTATTGATAGTCTAGAAGCATCAATAAGAGTGTTTGCTCAAGAGCAAGACTACAAAGAGCATCAAAATGCACTGGCTGCAAAACATTCGCAATCCCAGCCACCATTAATAACTTTAATTGGTTCGTTGGAAAAAATTCAAGAAATTCACGTTGATTTTGACAATACTCATTATAAATTGTTTACCTTCGAACGTGCGGTGGATATTTGCCTAAAAATATTTTTTACATTAAATATTGCTTACCCAAAGCAATCCGAAAATTTCTGGAAGTTTATCGACATATATTTTTATCAAATTGATACATCTGCCACAAATTTGAAGGCACGCACACTTTTAAAATGGTTGAAATCAGCTGAAAATGACAGCAACTTATAATAATATTATTAAATATTATATAATATTATATTTTAAAATAATAAGATTTAATTAATAATACTCCTTTAAAAAGGAAATATTTCATTAAGCTTGAAGAAAATTCATAACAAAAAATGTTCACTTCAAAAAGTAACCGCCAAGATTTTATGTATGTGACTGTAAGTATTTTTAAAACCTTTTTGCAATAAAAACTAATGACTTTTTTCAACAAATTTAAACAATTTTTTTAATTTTTAATAAGATAAATTTGTTTTGCTTTCTTCATGGTTGTATGGGATTTTTCTTTTCGTTTTGGTTTTTAGATATTTGTATGGTTATCTAAGTTCAAATGGTGAGTATGAAAATTAATTATATATTAAATTTAAAAAAGTAATATTCCCGGTAAATGCTACCACTCTCCTGGTAGCAGGTACCAGGAAAATCATACAATATCCTGGTATATTGTACCCGAATGCGGGTACATTTTACCAGGAAAAAAATAATATCCATGGTAAATACTACCATTCTCCTGGTAGCAGGTACCAGGAAAAGTATCCAATATCCTGGTATATTGTACCAGAATGCGGGTACATTTTACCAGAAAAAAAAAATAATATTCCTGGTAAATACCACCACTCTCCTGGTAGCAGGTACCAGGAAAAGTATCCAATAACCTGGTATATTGTACCAGAACGCGGGTACATTTTACCAGGAAAAAAAATAATACTGGTAAATACTACCACTCTCCTGGTAACAGGCACCAGAAAAAGTATCCAATATCATGGTACATAGTACCAGAATGCTGGTACATTTTACCAGGAAAAAATAATATTCCTGGTAAATACTACCACTCTCCTGGTAGCAGGTACCAGGAAAAGTATCCAATATCCTGGTATATAGTACCAGAATGCGGGTACATTTTACCAGGAAAAAAATAATATTCCTGGTAAATACTACCACTCTCCTGGTAGCAGGTACCAGGAAAAATATCCAATATCCTGGTATATTGTACCAGAACGCGGGTACATTTTACCAGGAAAAAAAAAATATTACTGGTAAATACTACCACTCTCCTGGTAACAGGCACCAGGAAAAGTATCCAATATCCCGGTACATAGTACCAGAATGCTGGTACATTTTACCAGGAAAAAAATAATATTCCTGGTAAATACTACCACTCTCCTGGTAGCAGGTACCAGGAAAAATATCCAATATCCTGGTATATTGTACCAGAACGCGGGTACATTTTACCAGAAAAAAAAAAATATTGCTGGTAAATGCTACCACTCTCCTGGTAGTAGGCACCAGGAAAAGTATCCAATATCCCGGTATATAGTACCAGAATGCTGGTACATTTTACCAGGAAAAAAATAATATTCCTGGTAAATACTACCACTCTTCTGGTAGCAGGTACCAGGAAAAGTATCCAATAACCTGGTATATTGTACCAGAACGCGGGCACATTTTACCGGGAAAAAAATAATATTCCTGGTTAATACTACCACTCTCCTGGTAGCAGGTACCAGGAAAAGTATCCAATATCCTGGTACATAGTACCAGAACGCGGGTACATTTTACCAGGAAAGAAATAATATTCCCGGTAAATACTACCAATCTCCTGGTAGCAGGTACCAGGAAAATGAATCTTTTATCCTGGTAGATTGTACCAGTCTACTGATACATTTTATCAGGAATTCTTATAAAATTCTATCTGGAGGGGAAATGATTTTGCCTTGTACGGGCTACCAGGTCAGACTGATATATTTTATCAGCCGACCTGGGAGAATCCATTTATAAGTTAATTGGATAGATTCTACCACGAAATTTGATAAATAGCACCAGGAATATTTTTTGAGTGTAGATCACTTGCATTCCCGCTGCAATAAGACCAAAACAACGTCGATGCCAAGCCAAACCGAAGGAGATATTGTAAAAACGCGTTTCAATCCATTCGGCAATTTTAATTCTTTTCACAGGTATAGGTTAGGTATAGGTACCTACTCCAAGAACCAGTCGTCCGAACGTCTCTTCGACCGCATAGTCCAAGTGGATGATTTTACGGTGCTTCGGCGGTCGTAATAAAAATTCAACTCACATGTGACAACGATTTGTACTCAGGCTCCTTTTATGGCCTCAATCGCAGTGATTTCTTCATGAACAATGCGACGTTTTTGCTTGTGTCCCGTCCCCTGAGCAAATTTATTGATGATTTATTCCAAATAATGTAATAAAAGATTACTGGGATGTTTATCGATCGATGTACGACTATCGATATAGCCGAGAGCATTTTGGTATATGACTTAATGCGAATGCAAGCGTTTACTTTTGATTGCATGCTATGTGAATTGACATACCTCAATTACAATACCATAATACCTAAACAAGGATGAGTTGGGTCAGCTTCAGCTCAGTTCTATCAATTTCAATATTTACATTTTCCATTTATAAAATCAACAACATACATATTAATAAGGACTGTTGTTTTGTGATCTCGAATGGAACAGTTGTTGGATTGGACTTAATATCTGAATATTTTTGATTCAGCTCTTCTAAGAAAATAAGTAAATGAATTATAATTCAATACTTTTACAGAATCCAACATTCAGAGCTTGGCTAAGGACTTCTAACAGCAAAAAAAACTTCATAGAATCTGAGGCATCGAGGCATTAGGATAAGTTCAAATCGATGAGACTCAAGAAATTGAAATTCACAGGCTGAAAATAGTTCCCTGTCCGATTTGTGAAATTGAAAATTTTGACATTTCTCGACGTTTCGAGGTCTCTGGAGTCGGATTACATTGTTTCTAGAGAGATGTCTGTGTACCATGTACGTTCGTACTGCTAAAAATAGTTAAAAAATGTTTTTCGGCTCGAATGTCTCAAAAACAACAAATGGTATAAACTCCCGAATAGTTTTAGTTTACACACAATACCATACTTAGTAATTGATAAGGTTTTCAAGAAAATTCAATTTACGTTTTTTTTCTAGGACAAAAAAACTGCAAAAAAAACTTATATTCAGAGCAAACAGCCGAACTTAGGCCTTCTCTTGATTGCACAACTGATAAGGTTTTTGAAGATTTTGAACTGATAATTTTCTTATAAAAGTAAATATCGGGTATCGAGTTTCAAAGGGCACCAATAGGAAGTTATCAGTGTGGGTCAAACACAGCCTCTTTTTCTTAATGGAATAAGCCCCATAGTTTTAGGCCTAAATTGAAGAAAATTTAGTTACTTTGAAATTTATTAAATAATTTATCAAAGGTCATAAAGTGACAAAGTGACGAATATCAAACCTTCAAGATTTTGAAACGTCAAAAGTAACATCTTAGGTATAATAAATGACACTTCTTTCATTTATGGCATTCAAAATCTTACACCACATCGAATTTCGTCAAGGTAGTTCGCCGTTTACATTTCAGCGAGCTTTTGCAGTTTATATTGATATAACTTTAGCCTTCTAGTGATTTGTATAATATTTTAAAGTGATTGGCAATATAGTCTAAGAGCTGGCGACGGATTTTCTGCGTGAAAGGAAACCAAACGGTATTAATGTTACAACTAGTCCTAGGGAAGGTGATAACGAATACGAAAGTCTGTCTGCACGTAGTGGCCGCGTTTCCGCGAAAAAGTGCATCAAAAGTACAACTTTTCTGAAAATAGAAATAGTGAGGGAAACCACTTAAAATGCATCGCATCCCGACGCCACGGACTCGCTGATTACAAAAATGGTTTCGACAGACGTGTAGGTGGCCGCAAAACCCTCGACAGACGCCGCCGAAAATGCGTTTTTTTTGGCGTTTTTTACTTTTTGGGAAACCACTTAAAATTGGTGTCATTCGAAAGCTCTCGACTCCCTGATTGCGAATATGCAAATGACAGACGTCTAGGTGGCCGCAAAACCCACGACAGACGTCACTGAAAATGCGTTTTTTTGCACTTTTTTACTTTTTGGGAAACCACTTAAAATTGGTGTCATTGGAAAGCTCTTGACTCCCTGAGTGCGAATATGCCCATGACAGACGTGTAGGTGGCCGCAAACTCGCAACAGACGCGATTAAAATCGCGGCTTTTTTTCACGAAATTTTAGGTAACTGATGTTATACTCCTAAATAAATCGCAATCTAAGGGTTTTAACTGCCAGGAGTATAAATATGTGAAAAAAACCAACTTTAAGCTCTATCCAACAGCTAGAAAGCGCGATAAAAATCGCGAATTTTTTCAATGTATGTATGACTATTTAATGGGCTTTTGCGGGAAACCACTTAAAATGTGTATTAATTGAAAGTTCTTGACCTCATTAAAATTAAAATGTAAACAACAGACGCGTAAGTGGTGATAAACGGATGGTAGCCGCCAAATAAGTCGCGGGCGTTATTTATTGTTTTTAAATTGGATTTTAGTGGAAATCTCTTCAAATGTTACTCAAGTTAAAGGTTTTAACTCCCTTAAGACCCTTAGATTGCGATTTATTTAGGAGTGTTACATCAGTTACCTAAAATTTCGTAAAAAAATCCGCGATTTTAATCGCGTCTGTCGCGAGTTTGCGGCCACTTACACGTATGTCATGGGCATATTCGCACTCAGGGAGTCAAGAGCTTTCCAATGACACCAATTTTAAGTGGTTTTCCAAAAAGTAAAAAAGTGCAAAAAAAACGCATTTTCAGCGACGTCTGTCGTGGGTTTTGCGGCCACTTACACGTCTGTCATTTGCATATTCGCACTCAGGGAGTCGAGAGCTTTCGAATGACACCAATTTTAAGTGGTTTCCCAAAAAGTAAAAAACGCAAAAAAAAACGCATTTTCGGCGGCGTCTGTCGAGGGTTTTGCGGCCACCTACACGTCTGTCGAAACCATTTTTGTAATCAGCGAGTCCGTGGCGTCGGGATGCGATGCATTTAAAGTGGTTTCCCTCACTATTTCTATTTTCAGAAAAGTTGTACTTTTGATGCACTTTTCCGCGGAAACGCGGCCACTACGTGCAGACAGACTTTCGTATTCGTTATCACCTTCCCTAGGACTAGTTGTAACATTAATACCGTTTGGTTTCCTTTCACGCAGAAAATCCGTCGCCAGCTCTCGGTCTAATAGTTTTCACAGTTAAAACTCTAGCTGACGAACAAAAAAAATATATAAAAATAATGTGTCTGATGAGAGTTTGTCCGGAGTGGTTCATTTTCATAGAGAATTTCTCAACGTTACTGCTGCTAGATATGTTGGATGGCTTTAGATAATCTCGCAAAATCCACGCTTTTCATAATCAATTACGAATTCCAACTTTTTATAATCTCGCAAATATTCACGGCAAACTAAAATCTCGGAAACTAAAATATTACAAAAAAATATTGCCTGTTAAGTTTCAGGTTGACATGAAATTTGGTCCAATACAAAAAGTCCAAAGCGGATTAAATATAGATTTTAGCTCCCTTCTTAGGTTCTCTGATGGGTTGCTGACGTAACTTCGTTGTTATGCACACGTAGGGTATGTTCAGTCGCCGGGCCTTAAATGGCAACAGTTTTTTTGAGCAAACGATATGCGAGATTTTTGCTAAATTTCTTTTGATATTTGCAAGATTTTTGGCACAAAGGCCCATTTGCTCAAACTTATCATAAGCATTTAACGGATATATTATTGACTTTCTTTAAAGCTAGTTTTACTGAGAAACTAGTTCTAAAGGGGTTTCAAAATTTAAATTTCTCAAAAAAAATTATTCATTTGATTTAGATGTGAAACTATGTATGAATATTTTGATTTAGACGTCAAAGTAATAAAAATTTGTGACAAAATCAAAACTTGAAACCGCTATAAATCTAGTTTTTCGGTAAAACTAGTTTTGAAGAAAGTCAAGAATATGGCCGTAAGTTCATCATAAAGTATTATGTTCTACTTATTACTTTGCACAAAATCAAAAGTAGATCTTAAATTTTGTTAGGTTCCTTTCATTTTAAGGGGAGGATGAAGTAAATCATAAACAAATTTAGTTGATCTAACGCAATTTTATCCATATGGAAGTGAAGTTTTTTTGAATTCAAAGTGCAAAAATGCACGACTAGTGTACACCTACTTACTCATATGGTTAAGTGATAAACAAATGATGATATATTTATCTACTAACTAAGCAAATTTTTTCTAATAAAAGGAAACATTTTATAAAAAGTTTGGTGACCATCGCCATTTGGACAAATTATAAGTAGGTACCTGGATCAGCTGATGCAAAATAAGTCATTTGAACAAAAAATAGGTAGAGGTATGCGAGTATATCAACCCCTTTCCGCCAAATTATCGTAAGCGACATTTTCATATTATCACATAAAGTTAATAATTTAATTTTTTCCTGTGTTGTGGATTAAAAGCAATCGGACCTTTAATCATCTGTCAGTAACCGTATTATTAATAATAATCAATGCTGAATTTTGGCCTAATTGGTTTTGTTGCTGAGCAAACAAAAAACAAAATGTCGCTTGTTACAATACTTTTAATTTTTGTCCCTTACGATATATTGGCGGAAAGGGCTCTATATATCCGATGAGAATTTTTGAACAAAATGAGAAGCCGTTTTTTTAATAAACATTTTAAGCATTTTTGACAAGTTACGTATATTATGTTTTAAAATTAACAGACACACAGATTCACGAACCGAAATGACAAAAACCATTGTGGACTTGATAAAAACACATGAAAGTTCCGCACAACACAATATCTACCTATTAATCCTCAAGTAAATTTTATAAATGGAAGTAAAATACATAGGTCAATACAAAAATAATTGATAATTTATTAATTTCATTCCAACATTATTTTATGATGTCAAAAAACAAATTACGAACACACTTTAAAAAAAATTACGAATGAGATTGGTTGTCATAGTTTTTATTCATAACAAATATTTCTTTCTGTGTATTTAGTTAGTTTTTGTTATTTTTCAATAAATAACATATTAAAATATGAGGAAATGTATAAAAAAAGCATATTTTATCACAATTTTCATAATTTTTCGATGTATCGGTATGCGTAAAGATAGTTGCTTCTCATAAAGTTAAAGCTTAACTCATCTCAAAATGTATTAAAAATAGCAGAATATTTGTAGTACCTACTTATTTTAAAGGCAAAAAATACTTTTCATTTGATATCAAAATCATTTCTCTACGTCATTTATTTATCACGTTATAAACAACTATTTGGAAAAAAGCTAAAATCTTTATTTTGCGATCGGCAACTTCTAGTTCAAATATCTCGCAGCCCTATTCTGCTCAACGCGGGGGCGAAATGATTATTCGAAAATCGTCAGTTTGTATTCTACTAGACTTTCGAAGGGAAACATTCCCCGTCGGTAACTTAGTTTGCCATTTCCATATAAACGAGCGAATCGATCAGCTCAAAGAATGCCTACAATGGCGGTTCCCAAAGACCAGATTGCGTCAAAAAGAGAAAATTGTTCAACAATCCCATATGAATATCTTCTCTAGTGCAGCTTGAAGCGTGAAGAAAATGAAAAGTTGAGTCGACAAATTTCTTCAATACTTACCTATCGTAGGGTATATCCAATGTCCATAACGTCCACAGATTTGTTTTTTTTTATAATTTTCTTATTACAAATAAATGTTTATAAATTTGACATTTCATTCAAAACTGAATTTTCGAAAGATTCGAAATAAGGGTGGGTAAAGTAGTGTCCCCGACGTGTAACAGAATGGAGACGACGAGTGAACGGGACTCGTTAAAGTAAATCGAACGTTCGATCATCCGTTTAGCAGGGTTTAGGGCTGTCGATTTTAAAAATATTTTACTTACATATCAAGCTCAATGTCACCTTTCATTTGATACCAATAGTCCAATAACCAAACTAATTCGTGTTCACTTTTGGCGAAAGCTCCGTAGTAAAATGGGTGTTCCCTTTCTGTGTTTCAGTTTTTTTTTTTTTAATTTTGTATTTGTAAATTTCAACTGTTTCGAAAACGACTTCACTGATTTGAATGAAATTTTATTCTGATTAATTGAAGTTGCTGAATCATGCAAAATTCATTTAGTACCGTTAGAAGTCATTTAAAAAACTTTTTTTTAGTTTAAATATAGATAACATATGTAAGAACCTCAGTTAATCTACCGAAATCGTTGGGTTAAAATGTTGATCCGAGGATGAACCATGTTTAAACAACTAACTTGTGCCGAGTCTTTTAGTTTACCTGTGCATTTTTCTCTCTAAAACTTTGTAGGTAACAGAAGTTATATTCAACAAAACAGTGTGAAATGGTTTCTCAAAATATTATAAAAATTCAATAATACAACGGTCCTTACTACAATTTATTATTAAAATTATACATTTAACAAATTATACGATTATATAGGAATGCAAATAAGCTTACATTTATACATAAATATTTAGATACTAGCAACTATTTTTTGATTTTAAAATCCTCAACTTTGAGTAGATTATATCCCAGTCCAAATAGGCTCCAACAACGTATCTTACATTTTCATCGGTATCATCGTAACCAGTTCGCCCGTGAAGGAGGCGTATATTGTTAAATGTCAAAACATCTCCAGGCTTTGTTTTAAATTCAGCTGCTTCTGCTCGTGCCAATTGAATAAACTTCGAATAAGCTTCATACCATGGAATAACATTATCGATTTCAGTAGAAAAATGACTGTCTCTTTGTGGTATGCTGTGGTTTATCCTTGAATAGTTGCCTTCTTTATCTAAACTAAAAGTTAACAAATATCTAGGTTTTAGAGATTTCAACAAACTTATTTACTGAAAATAGGTCTGTTCGTGTACTGGACAGAACTGTGAATTTCTATAGGAATCTTATTGTTATTGACTTTTTATATAAACTTCTCGAGTACGCAAAAGACTTGTAGAAATTTGCAAGTGACAAGTACACGAACACACCTTTAGCCTGTTCACATGCCACGTCTCTGATTCTTACCAAATAACCGGCGATCGCCAAATATTATGGAAACACTTTCCATCTTCACTGCCAATATCATTCCAGTCAACAATAGTTTCAGTTAAAATCTTGAATTCATTCGGGTATTCCAATTTCATTTTATCTGCAATATAGAAGGCATCCACCAATATGTTACTTCCACCCTTAGACAGGGATTGAACAAGGCAATGGAGTATGTTAACACTAGGTTTGTATTCGTAGTAGGGTAAATCCGTGTGTAGGGGTAATGGATCTGATAAATAAGCGTAGTTTTTCGCTTCTGGTTTTGATTGAACAATAAATTCTTCACTTAAGAATAAAATAAAAACATCAGAGTAAATATACTTTCAAAGATTGAAATTAGAAAGATTTATATAACAAACCCGTAAGTTGTTTTTCGAATGAAACCAACTCTTTCAGCCAAACGTCGGACAACATCCTTTTTCAATGGAGATTCTTCAATGATTGCAACTCCATAAACAGCAAGTGATTCGAGCCATTTTCTCAGCTCTGTAAAATATTTGCAAAAATATTTAAAATTATTTGTTTTTATTCAAATACTTAAGCTCGCCATACACAATAGAGCCAAATAGCTCGGTGCCAAATGGACTGGTGGATTTATAACCTGCTGAAAGTCCAAATGGCTGGGCCAAACTTATTCACATGATGCAATTTGGCTCGGATGAGCCATTTGGCTCTATCGTGTAAGGCCAGCTTAAAACATCATACTATAATCATCAAAAGCCTTGAGATTGATACCTATGATCTTCCCATCCGATTTAGTCAAAAATTCAACCGGAAGAGCTCATTTTCAGATCAAAAAGCAACCTTAAAAGACTTGTCCGATCAATGCAATAGTATTTTAAATGTGCTTGAACTTTGGTTAATAACGGATAGTGTTCACTTTTATAAAAGCGGCGATGAGAATTCTCTCGTAAATTTAGCCAAAGTAGAAAAAAATCTAATAACTGAAATTTATATTCCGTCAACTTTATGTGCGAATAAAAACAAATTCACAAGTTGAGAATAAAAATCCTCAAGTTATGTTGAACTTTGAGTGAATAAAATCGGTCTTAGTCATTTTAGTTACAAAGTTTTATCAAAATAGTTTTTGCCGTTTTTATTAAATAAAAAAAATAAAAAAAAAAACCAAAACTGTGTAATGTATAACAGTTTCCTGTCCTAGATGACTATTTACAGGGTGTTCGGTATAAGGTCCATCAAAAAGGTAGAGCGAGTAGGTTGAGTTAGGAAAAGAAAAAAAATCGTATATGAGGGGGTCTATTTTACCCCGTTTATGCGCGAGGGGCAATTTTCTAAATAGTTTGAAAGAGAAAGAAAAAATGAATAAAAAACAATGGCAATACTTACAATGTCATACTTTTTTTTTAAAGCCAGAAGCTCATTCTTTTATTTTTTTTATTCAAATTATAGAGAATAGTTTTTAATTTTCAAACTCAAAAATTTGAAAAAATAATAAAAAAACTTGTGTTCAAACAAATTTTTTTTTTCAAAATTTTACGTAATTAAGTAGTTTTGTTTTTAATATTCGATACTTCTGTAAATTTCTAGTCCAATACAGAAAAGAAAATACTGAAGTGTCTTTTCGTTTTTGAGAAAATTAAAAATAACAAAAAATTAAAAAAAAAAAAATGACTTAAGATAGAAAAAAATTATTAAAAACAACGGTCACTATTACAATAGCATGTTATACCTCAAATTACAGCATAGTCCATTGAAATGTTACAAAATTTTGGTCGAACCTTGCATTTTGTACAGGACAACATTTTTTTTGATGGATCTGTAGGTGGGATCAGTGTGAGTGTTGGACCGAGTTTTCGGGGTTGAAAGCCCCCCCATTCGGCCGCCATTTTGGAAAAGGGGGCGTATCGTAAAATTGAAAACAAAAAAGTTATAACCAAAAAAAGATGAAGGTTTTCAGAAATTTATCTTAAAGTGGATGTGAAAAAGATCAATTAAAAGTGGAGCTCACCAGCAGTAAAAATTCTTTAATTTTGGCTTGAAAACAATTTTGTTTCACCACAGATATTTTTTTCCGGAAAAAAAGATTTTTTATTTTACCATAAAATCATCATAAAGTCATCTTTTTTTGATTATAACTTTTTTGTTTTCAATTTTACGATAAAAAGTGCATTTACATAAATTGAAGAAAATTAAATTTTCTTCATAATAGCGCTAAAATTTTGCTTGTGCGATGCATGGCTCTCAAGATATCGCGAAGAACTTTATACGCCTCTTTTTCCAAAATGGCGGCCGAATGGGGGGGTTTCAACCTTGAAAACTCGGTTTTACACTCTCACTGATCCAACCTACAGATCCATCAAGAAAAATTTTGTCCTGTATAAAATGCAAGGTTGATGTAGGTAACATTTCAATGGACTAATAATCGTATGTGGTTTTCGATTCAACCAAAAAAAAAGTTTTTATCGGGTTTAGTTGATCTTTTTCAGATTACGCCTTCGATTCAACCAAAAATCATTCGTTCCTGATGGTAGTGAAACTCAGGTATTTGATAAAAGTTGTGTTTTTTTTTAAGTTTTATTGAACAAAACTCATTCATAACTATGTATGTGCGCAACCAACATGGGAAATCTGTTTAGGTAAATTTTTTTTTCCCGATAGATCTTAAGACCTGCTATAGCCCAGTTACAAGTTTATCCATTATTTTAGAATCTGTATTAAAAACAACAACTATTGAAATAACTTTCTCTTAATATACCTGATTGATTTTTTCCACCAAATTTAACTTTTGTTTTTTTTTGGCCTTTTGTGTCTAATTTTCTTGAGCAAAAAATTCAGCAATGGGATAATTTGACCTCTGGCTGGCAAAATAAGGAAAGTGATCTAGGTTCAGTGATTTTTTTACATGTTTAAGAATGGTAGATATAGTTATGTATCCACTTGTGCTTTTTAATTTTTTCTGTTTTTGTCATTTAAATTTTTGTTGCAAATTTTGAAATCATTTAGGCCGATTTTGTTCACTCAAAGTTGAACATTACTTGAGAATTTTTATCCTTAACTTGTGAATTTGTTTTTATTCACACAAAGTTTACGTTTTTAGCTTTCGATTTTCAACTCTAGAGTTGATCATCTTTAGATTTTCTCAACTCCCGGAAAAAGTAGAAGTTGACCGAACAAACTTGAGAGTTTATATAAAAATTTTGTTTTTAATTTAATTTTTGATTCAAAAGCTAGATTCTGGACAAAAAAGCTAAAAAATACTAGGAAATGTTTTGAAGAAATTCTTTTTTGTAAATTGGCCATCACTTTTTTTGGGCAGTAAATGCATTCTCGATTTTATCCCACACTTTATTCTTGTTGCGCTTCGTTCGTGGTAGGTATCATCAGTTTTTTTTTTTCATAAATGATGTGGCTATTCACAATTAAACACAAAATAACACACAAATATTGAAAAACTTCAAATTAAGTACATAACCCAATAAATCAAAATTAAAATTGGAAATGACAGTTTTGTTTTATTTTTCACAAATATCCCAGGGATATTATTCAACTGGGGAGTTGAGAAAAAAATAGTGAATAAAATGAAATTCAAACTTGCGTTTCAACTCTCAAGATTTAGTAAGCTCTCGAATTGATCAATTTGAGAGTTTGAGTTGAACAAAATGGCCCTTAGGTATTTTTAAATTGCTCAAGTAGTTCAAAAACTTCAGTTTGTTAAGTACAAGGTGGGCCAAAATGTATGAATCAGTTATGACCGGCTCGGCTGGCGCTTGGTCTGTGTTTGTGGTGGGAAAAGGGGAGGGGTCTTGTTGTGGCAGTGAGAGAGTCTAGTTTTCAGTAGCAACCATGGTCTGGACGGGAGAGCATCGTGGGTTTGCTGTTAGGACTTTTTTTTTGGTAATGGCCGTTCTGTTATCGCCACGCAGAGAGCCTTCCGACAGCACTTCAATATCCCTGTTGGGCAAAACGTCCCTGGCGGTAATGCAATTAGACGTTGGGCAGCAACTCCTTCGGCAATATTGGAAGACCAGAACTGTGCGGGAACTCCTGAAAATGTCATCTTGGCAAGAAATGCTATCGAACAGTCTCCCAGGCGCTCAGCCCGTAGACATGCAGTTGCTTTGCAGAATTTTGCACGAAGATTTACATTTTCACCCAAACAAAATAATGAAGGTTCAAGAGCTGTTGCCCGTGACTTGGAACATCGACGAAACTGCTGCCAACAAATGTTGGACAGAATTCCAGCAAATTCAAAATTTTTCAGTAGTGACGAGGCCCACTTCCTCCTGTGTGGAACTGTCAAAAAACAGTAAAAAGTTTTCAAACTTCGTCCACATACCCTGGAAGAACTTAAGGACAGAATCAGAGAGCAAGTTATGGCAATACCCATCGAAATGTGCAGAAGAGCGGTTGAAAACTTCAGAATTCGCCTTCAAGAGTGCATCGCGGCTGGCGGCCGCCACCTACGTGATATCATCTTTAAAACTTAATGTAAAAAATTTACAGATTTCACTCATAGAGTAACCATGGGGACATTGAAAATGACTATATTTTTTCTAGATAAACAAAACACATGACTAATCTTTACAAATTAATTAAAACGTAATGAGCTGTTTCAGTCACCATTATATAAGTTCTGAAGTTTCTAGGTGTAGGTATTTAATGTCACTTTCCATTTGGCAAAAAATAATTCTTGTGAGTTTTCTTTAACTAACCCCATCACCATCATACTTTTCTATTCAACCAAAAAAATCGTTTTTTTTTAAATCTGATATCAAAACTCGCATACCTGTTAGGGAACAAAAATATGCCCTAAAAACAGTTTTAAGCGCTTATAATTATGCCCTTAAAAATCAATTACATATATATGCCCTTAACAAGTAATTATATGCTCAAAAAAAAATGATTAGGGTCCTAAAAATATGCTCAATATTGCTTGTAAAAATATTCTATGTAGGTATGTATACCTATGTAATGTATTTTTAAAAACTGCACTAAAAAGAACGATATAAATCTAAACGTCTACAAACCTAGTATCAATACACTTTAGCATAATCAATTGAAACCATAACTAGAATTTTGTGCTCTTTTTGTGCTATTTTTGTGTGAAAGTCTAGATTTTTGTGTTAGCAAAGTTTTGCTACCCATATAAAGCTAGCAAAACATAAAAAAAAACTATGCTAGCACAATTGATTATGTTGGGCGGTTTTTGAAGTTTTGCTATAAAAATCGGGACTGCCACACAATATTAGCACACAAATAGCACAAAATTCTAGTTTTTATTTCAATTGATTACCTATGTTGAACAGTTTAGAAGTTTTGCTAGCTTAATATTAAGGTAGCATAGATTTACAAAAAACAAAAACTATGCTAGCACAAAAATCGAGACTTCCACACATAAATAGCACAAAAAGAGCACAAAATTCTAGTTATGGTTTTAATTGATTATGCTAATGTGTATATGCTAGCTTCTAGCTTTATACAGTATACACGTTAAGTCTAAAAAAAAAAAAAAAAATGTTGTGTTCAAGTGAGATTGTCGAACATAACGTCCATCTGCTGGGGCTAAAAGCCATTAAAACCTATTTGAAATAGGTGCATGCATTTTTTTATAATGGTGAATCGTTTAAATTCATCTAAATGGGTTTATTTAAGACATTAATTATATCAAAAATAAAAAAAACAAAATTTACACGAGTGAGCCCCACGAGCTTTCTCTCGTGGCTAACAAAAATTTTGGTAGGTACCTACCTTTCAACCTACCTTCAAAGAAAGAAATGAAAAATTCCGTTAAATTTTATCCGAAGATTAATTTAATTTTTTACACTAGTGAGGTGAATCGGTAGGTATGTGTACGTACAAACTTCAAAATTTAATTTCGGATAAAATTTATTCGAATTTTTTAATTCAATTCACACATGGCCTTAAAATATTTAAAAGCACGAGATTACAAAATTGAATAAAATCGTTCGAGTCCAACTCAACTCAACCAACTCAAAAATAGGTTAATTTAAAAAAAAACAAAAACTCCAACCCAAATTTCCTTAATGCCAATATTGTCACCATAACCTGAAGTTATGTTTTAATTTTTTGGTAATGCCTACCCCTTAGACCTTTATTATTTATTGAATAAACATTAGAAGACACTGTACAAGTTATGATTTTAATGAAAAATATAAAAAAATACGGCAAAATATGCACGTTAAACTAAATATACAAAAAATATGCATTTTCGACGAAACATGGCGCTTAAAAGACAGTGGGCCCTACCAATAATCAAATTTAGTTTTGACTTAAATATTGCAGTGAAGTTAACCTTAACGTGATCCTAAATTATTAACCATACATTATATTCTCAATTTTTTGAAGTCAGTCCACGTATAAATATTTAGGTAATACCTACCATGCACGGTTTATTATTAAGAGCCCATTTTACTGAAATATTTAAGTCGTAGCTAAATTTGATTTTGGTAGAGCCCAGTATTTCTTATAAAACTGATTTCTAATCTAATCTCGTCATAATAGTGTTGCTAGAAAAAAACATGCTCTGGCATATTTTTTGTTGTCCTACATATTACATGGGGATATCGATTTCAAGCAAGCTCTACTCCTGCTTGCATACTCATCTGCATCACTGGCCTTTCTTATAAGACCGCATTGTACCTATTCTGTATGGAATAGAAATAAATACCTATCATTTTCATTTTCACAAAATCACAACCTACCTACGTCCATAACACATAACTATGTAGATGCATACACACATATATGTACCTACAACTTACAAAAATCTGGCAGAATACCTATCCAGTTTTATTGGTTGCCTTGTCTGTTCATTTGTCTTCTTCTGAATACTTTTACTTGTTGTTTTTTTTTTCTTCTCTTTTTGAATATTCTTCATGACCGTTCTCCACTGAAGCTTGCCTGCTGACGACGAACAATACTTTTCTTCGTTTTTTCCCCGTATATCTTCATCAAGTGTAATTCATCGCTTGTGTTCGTTTGATTATTTTTATCATTCTAGTAATGTTTTAGTAACACCAACCAAAAATTTCGTTGTGATGCCCCTATACGCTGGAGTTCATTTATGATTTATTGAATTTATTTAATTTATTTCATTTAATCATTTTGGTAACACCACAACTCTGTCAAAACGATCCTATAAACATTTTCAATGTTAAAACTACATTCTGTACTAAATTAAACAATATAAACATAATTTCTGTAAGTTGAATTGTTTTTGTTTTACAACCCTTTAAAACCGGTTCATACCTTTTGCCCCACCCTGTAACTATACCTACGCGTAGGTACAAAAACATTATTTTTTGTAGAAGTATCCAAGGCCATAAAAAAAATTTCTAAAAAAAATAAAGTTAAATACATTTGTCTGGATACGGCCTTGGATTCTTGAAAGAACGAACCTACCTAAGGTATTTAGATGAAATATATTAGATAAAAATTCATGTGAATGAAAAACAATGAAAAAGCTAAAGTTTTTTTTTCACAAGAACAAGTTTTGATAATTATTTAAGAACTTATACAACTCTAAATAACCACAAATTGAATCATAAGGGTAAAATGTAATGGGAACGAGATACCTCCAAATCCAAACTCTCATCAAACTAACCACATTTCGAGTTCTTTCAAAGAAAGGTATATCAGTACCGATAACTATGTATACTCTTCTCCTCTGAATGTTGAAGTAAATATTATATTTTTAGGCTTACGAGCAAGTTAGAAATAAGATACCTTATTCACATTATAGTGTTTGAGTTAACAAGTTAGATACGGCGCTCGGCGCCTGCCAAGAAAACTTACCATTATCGTTATTTATGACATCATTAAACTTGAAGACATTGGTAACCTTGTTAAAATCTGTTTTTCGCCAATGCACTGGCTTCGGTCGATAAAACTCTGTCAAGTACTTATTCCGGCTTGTTGCATTAAAGTCTCGTTCTCTCAACCACTTCAAGTCATACGTAGAAGAATGTTGATCACTCCACTTCACTTTAATTGACTTCTCTAGCTTGTCTATCTGTGTATGAATAAATAAAAACAAATATAAATTTGCAATATACAACTATTTCACATAATAACAAAAGGAATAGGTAGATTAAAGATACTTCTATAGCAAAAGGTATAGGTGCCTACCGAAATATCTTGCACTTTCACTTTTGTGTCAAACTTGTCCCAGTCGATTCGGCGACTCTGTGAACTTTGATGAAAGCACTGAGGGCAACGACAGTTGTCACGTAACCAAACGCCGGGAAATTTCATGGCATTTCCATTTCCATTTTCAACGCCATCACCATCGTCCTCCTCCCGCACAATAATGTATCTATCATTTTGAGCAAATGCACTGATTAATCGCTTGTGCATGGCAGCATGAACTGGATTTGAATGTTGAAAACATCTTTTTGCACGAATTATGGAGCGGATCGACGACAACGTGATGGAGAACATGGGTGGTGCAAAGAGATTGATTCACGAACGCCAGCCAACTACTACTGAGCGCAGCGTACATAGCGATTTCCTTAGTTGGTTGAGCTTAAAATAGCCGCATTCTATTTATGCTGGACTTTGATATCGTCGGTATAGACACAGTCATAGAAGTGTTTCCAGATTGAAAGAAAAAACGACATTTTTGGTTAACTGCTTGAGTATACGTTACGAATGGTGTTCGTATAGCACTCTTACCACGGGGAGGTAAGGCCAATTTGGCGACTTTGTCAATAATCATTTCACAATGTCTTGTCTTGCAATTCAATCAATATTTGTATTTCATTGTTTGGCAATTTTCGTTGCGCAAGTTTGAATTTGGTGAATAATAACAAAACCAAAAGTGCCGATAAATAAGCCAGTAAATTAGTGAATATAAAAGTGGACAAAAAGTGTGGACTAGAACCTTAAATGTCGGTAACGTAGATTGTTTTTAACTCACATAAAAGGGTGTAAACACAGCCACAAAACAAAGTTGATATAGCGTTTTATTGAACTTGTATTGCTGAGCTGGCTATGAATTACCATTAAAACGCACCTAATATACAATTTTCGTATTGTATCGCTTTCTTATTTCCATTATCATACTATATTTTTTGTATTTTTTGCTGTTTTAAAAGTCTGTTAACACTGTTTTCAAGTATGCTCACTTGCGTATCGCACTGAACCAACGTCACGACTCACAAGTAGAAAATTAATCTATTTAGCTGATAAGACATTCGAATTTGAATATTGATGGTTAAATATTAAGAGATAAGAACTGTTACTAAATTAAAACAAAACAAAAAAACATAACAAGATTATTAAGTAGGAAAGAAATTGATTATACCACTCATAATGCTGACTTGTTTGTTGAACTTTGTGTGTTTTATTTAGCAGTAGCTAAAAACTAAGGGTTAAAGACTTTTAAGATATTTAAGTAGATTTAAAATTTATTTGAATGATTAATAATGTAAATAAATGGCCTGATTTGATTTCTGTTTCACGCCATCATAAGGAGCCCAGCCGGAATAGAAACAATATTGTTGTACATTATTCCTTCTCTATTTATTAGAGGGGTTAATTAGAAATATGGGTCTGTTCGTTTACTTCCCAAAACAGCCAGATTTGATCCAATTTAATTTTTTTTTAATATGAACGTTGACAGAACTTCGGACCAAAATGGGAAGTTTTGGTCAGTAAACGAATAAAGGTTATGTATAATGGTTTTAAGAGCATTGTGCTGTCATACTGGACCATTTTTAAATTTTGACAAAAAAATAGTTATAAACAAAACTGTGAGTAAATTTTATTCTGTTCAACTTTCGCAAAGGCGTCCGCAACTTGGAGGCAAGAGAAGCACTTTCCGCCCCTGCCTTGCTGGCTCTATATTTGTAATATTTTGATACAAAAGGCTAGAGCTTGCAGGTTGAGTAAAAACAAGGAAAAATTGGGTTCTTTTTCCCCGTTTTAAGCGGTTAGGGCAATTATGTAACAAAAATAAACAAAGACAACCCTTAAAGGGATGGGCTAATCGATCAAACCGGAGTGTAAGATAGAGGTTTTTATATTTCACGGTCAGCAATAAACTGGTGCCTCGATATTAAAAAAAAAAAAAAGATGTAAAACAAAAACCCTTATGACTTGGCCAGTGACGCAGCTAGCCTCTTGGGGCCTCCTTTTTGCTGACTGGGACACAGCCTTAAAAGATTTTTTTTTTACAATATAAGCTAGAAAACCTTGCATCGGCGTATTATATAATTAATTTAAAAGCATAACATTGCTCAAACCCCTGTGACCCCCCCGAAATTTTTTTTAGAAATTATTTGTTTTTATTAGTAGCTTTTTATTAAAATTTTTTTCCCAAATTTCTGCAATAACAGCCCGATTCTCCCCGCTATCTCTGATACCTCACAAGTCATAAGAGGTGGTGAAATTAATTTTGTGACTTTTTCGTATTCTCCCCCAAAGTCACAACTTGTGAGAGTCACAAAAACAATCGAAATTGTGATCTGCTTCAGAGCAGGTCACAACTCACAAATTACATGTGTTTTGTCATTTTGACCTGACATTCTATATATTTTGCTAAAAATTTGCACCTTTCGAGATTTTTGGGTGCTAAAATAAAGTAAAATGGGAATCGATTCGATTTATCCGCGAATTAATCCAAAATGTTTTTACAATTGCACAATATTTTCTTTAAATCGAATCATTGCACCGCCATCCATCGCCGCTGTCCGACGTCTATTCAGAACTTCAAGGGACGCAAATAGCTCTCCAAACAATTTCTATAAAGATTTTTTTATTTCTATTTTGGAAAAATATACTATGCAAACGTATTTATTCACTCACTTTATTGCTAAAAATAAATGGAACCTTGCATTTTATAAGTTTTAAATAAATTTGTATGGCCCAATTAATCTGTTTCAACAGATGATCGGATTTCCGGGAAAACTTATTTATTATTTATCTGGTCCTTCGAGCCGGATCAAGTATTTATATATCCCTTACCTCTGGTGTGGGAAAATTTAAAAAAAACGCTTATTAAAGGTAAAAACCAATTGAGTTATACACTCATAAATATCGTAATTATAACTAATTTAACTTCTGCTTAGCCTGCGCATCATCTTTAAATGATGAAAACTGCAAACTGTAGGTATAGGTATCCTTTACCTCTAAAATAAACTCCAAACGCAATTTCAGATAATCGCTTGCTTGTTATTGGATTTTTGTGTTTCCTTACATTTATTGTTTTTTATCTTTATCTTATATTTAAAATTTGTGTTATCACAAGCAACAATCAATCTATCTTTCGAGTATTAAACGATCATCGAACTTTTTTAAAATCCTTGATTTACATAAATGTTCCGTTTATTGACTTAACACAATAGACGCGCAGTTCTTGTTAAGTAAAAATACATACATCCGTTAAGGTGATATTACAATAGAGCTGCAGCCGCAGACGCGAAGCGTTCGAACGCGCGTCCATTGTGTTCTGCTAGTTAGATGTTTTGCGTGGATAAACATATGCATTTTTATTTTTGTTATGAATATAGAAAAAAATAATTAACTTTTTATGAACAAAAAAAAAACATCGAATTGAAAAATTGTTAGACTAGTAATATTTCTACCCCTGAAATAACTCTTCGGTCACTATTTAAATTAAATTAAAGCTCAGAAATAATCTATTTTTCACTCTACAACTAATAATAATGAGAAGATGTCAAGACCAATAATTGTATAAAAACTAGAAAGCACAGTGGAATTCATTTTGATGAAATGTCAAAAACACAATATAATTTGCCAATTACGATGCCGGATGTATTATTTAGCTTTAAGGGGCTATAAATGTAGGTACTTCAATTTCTTCCTTCAATGTATTTAAGTTTATTTTCTTTTGAAAAGTTTGTATTCCGCCGCCGCCGCGCCGCGTCAAAGTCATTGCGCGTCGTCACATTAAGGATTTCTCTTGCAGCTTATTGTATTGGCATATATACATAGGTCTATCTTTCTCCCCCTTTCTACCATTTAAAAACTTCAACTCAAACTCCATGGTATTTGAATTTCCACGCCATTTGTCTGCTCGCCTAATTTCGTTATTTGTGGATACTTTATGAGGAACAAATTGGCTGGAAAATATGTCTTGACTGTCATGGGTCTTCTCTTCGGTTCTCCATCTCCGCGCACCGACACCAACATCCAACATGCAAAATAAACTTTTCCCACTCAGCATATTTTTGGCGAATATTTTGAACACTGATGGAGACTTTTATTCAACTTTTATGTGCGAGTTCACAGCTCCCTTCCGGTCCCTCTCTGATGTTGCCATCAACCCTTAAATAATCATCATCCACTCAGAGGCACGTGATGTATTCCTCAGCTTCCTGTACACTCAACACTTAACCATATCTAAAGTGGGTGTATAACTTCATATTTTACCCATCATCTTCTGCCTCTCCCCCCCCCCCCCCCGGGGCGGACGGTTAGACGGGTAGTTAAGTAAATAAAAGTACATTTTCAAAGAATATGTTGGGACCCACTTTAAGAACTTATTTTGTGCTCGCAAAAAGTTTAGCTACCCCAAGTTAACCGTAAAACCATAAAGTAAATTGATAAAAAAAAAACTCGTCCCGGTCCCCTTTTCCATTGTCTGTCTTGGAGTATTCATATTCATATCTTAATATGTTGCACGACTCACGAGAGAAGATAGATATGAATTTCTTAAGATACTTTCCCTCACTTTTTTTACGAGTTCCATTGATAGCTGGCAAATCTGTACGCTAAAGCAAATAAAATAAAAGAAATATAGTCACACATCCGTGTCGCCTTGTAATTATTTTATGCAAATTCCACTTTTATCCTGGCTGAACTGTATTAAAAATGCTTATCCATTCTCTGGTCCTTTTATGAATCTGATGATGCCTGCCTGCACACTGGTGCTGTGCAGCTAGCTAGGCAGTGGTGTAGTGTAGTGTGTTTATGATTTAAAACAGCAGCCCCGACGTGTTACCGAAACACCCCTTAACTTGGGTGGATTCCGTTGTGCTGGATCTGGATATATAAAAGCTCCTCTAATGGTCCTCGTTTTCTATGTGGGGCTTGGGCGTGCGGGTTGGTGTTTTTGTGGGTATAGAAAGTTGTTGTTTGGTGAGGACGACAGGACTCAACTCCCTGGGAATTATGCTGAATAAGGGAGAAAGGTTGTTTCATACTGGATTCTAATTAGTATTAATGGGCGGGTGAGTTTTAATTACACTTTCGTTTCCTTAGCGGTGCCGCGATTTATGAAATTAAAATTTGATTTATGAATTTTAATTTTGTTTCCAACTTTAAGCCAAACTATATACCTACCTTAGGATTTTTTCGTTCTTTAACGATTTAATAAATCTATGGCAAGAATTGATTGCAATTAAAAATAAGTTAAGCATAAGAAAAAGTTAGCGCAGTTTACTCTTTTCATAGGTTGTTTGTCGGTGTAGGTATAGTTTTTTTTTTTTTTTTTTTCAATTTAGCAACCTTTGTGGAAGAAATTAGTTTGTGAAAATCCAAAGGATTATAAACAAAGGTTGAGTAAATGTTTCCTTTTTATATTTTATGTGTAAAATATAAGGGGATTACATGGAGGGTTCACAGCTGGTATAGCGAACCAAGTCAGAAAAAGTTAAATTCGAAAATTTTAGCAGGTTAAGCAAATACACTGCCATTAATTAATAAACTAATATTTAACTCGTATTGCAGGCAATTAGGTATAGATAGTTTATTCTCTGAATTTTCGTCTGGTTAAAAAATAAAATGAACGAAATACGCAAAATTTAATATTAGTTTTAACGGTTTTTTTTTTTGTATGAATGGTTCGGTACAGCTGTGAACCTACCATGTCTACGTATCTTTCCTTCGAAAAGATATGCACCTGAAAAAAAAATTAAGCATTAAGTAATATTTTTGTTTTTAATATATATTCAATGCTCCTACCAATTTTTGATCGAAAAACTTGCATGCAACTTGCATGAAAAACTTGCATGCAACTTGCATACAAAACTTGCATGCAACTTGCATGAAAAACTTGCATGCAACTTGCATGAAAAACTTGCATGCAACTTGCACGAAAAACTTGCATGCAACTTGCATGAAAAACTTGCATGCAACTTGCATGAAAAACTTGCATGCAACTTGCATGAAAAACTTGCATGCTACTTGCATGAAAAACTTGCATGCAACTTGCATGAAAAACTTGCTTAAAAAACTTGTATGAAGAACTTGCATGCAACTTGCATGAAAAACTTGCATGCAACTTGCATGAAAAAATTGCATGCAACTTGCATGAAAAACTTGCATGAAAAACTTGCATGCAACTTGCATGAAAGACTTGCATGCAGCTTGCATGAAAAACTTGCATGCAACTTGCATGAAAAATTTGCATGCAACTTGCATGAAAAACTTGCATGAATAACTTGCATGCAACTTGCATAATAAACTTGCATGCAACTTGCATAAAAAACTTGCACGAAAAACTTGCATGCAACTTGCATGAAAAACTTGCATGCAACTTGCATGAAAAACTTGAATGCAACTTGCATAAAAAACTTGCATGCAACTTGCATGAAAAACTTGCATGCAACTTGCATGAAAAACTTGCATGCAACTCGCATGAATAACTTGCATGAAAAACTTGTATGCAACTTGCATAAAAAACTTGCATGGAAAACTTGCATGCAACTTGCAAGTTTTTCATGCAAGTTACATGCAAGTTTTTCATGCAAGTTTTTCATGCAAGTTGCATGCAAGTTTTTCGTGCAAGTTGCATGCAAGTTTTTCATGTAAGTTGCATGCAAGTTTTTCATGCAAGTTGCATGCAAGTTTTTCGTGCAAGTTCCATGCAAGTTTTTCATGCAAGTTTTTCATGCAAGTTGCATGCAAGTTTTTCATGCAAGTTGCATGCAAGTTTTTCGTGCAAGTTTTTTATGCAAGTTTTTCATGCAAGTTGCATGCAAGTTTTTCGTGCAAGTTTTTTATGCAAGTTGCATGCAAGTTTTTCATGCAAGTTCTTCATGCAAGTTGCATGCAAGTTTTTTAAGCAAGTTTTTCATGCAAGTTGCATGCAAGTTTTTTATGCAAGTTGCATGCAAGTTATTCGTGCAAGTTTTTCATGCAAGTTGCATGCAAATTTTTCATGCAAGTTGCATGCAAGTTTTTCATGCAAGCTGCATGCAAGTCTTTCATGCAAGTTGCATGCAAGTTTTTCATGCAAGTTTTTCATGCAAGTTGCATGCAAGTTTTTCATGCAAGTTGCATGCAAGTTTTTCATGCAAGTTGCATGCAAGTTTTTCGTGCAAGTTTTCCATGCAAGTTGCATGCAAGTTTTTCATGCAAGTTGCATGCAAGTTTTCCATGCAAGTTGCATGCAAGTTTTTCATGCAAGTTGCATGCAAGTCTTTCATGCAAGTTGAATGCAAGTTTTTCATGCAAGTTGCATGCCAGTTTTTCGTGCAAGTTTTTTATGCAAGTTTTTCATGCAAGTTGCATGCAAGTTTTTTATGCAAGTTGCATGCAAGTTATTCGTGCAAGTTTTTCATGCAAGTTGCATGCAAATTTTTCATGCAAGTGGCATGCAAGTTTTTCATGCAAGTTGCATGCAAGTTTTTCATGCAAGTTGCATGCAAGTTTTTCATGCAAGTTGCATGCAAGTTTTTCATGCAAGTTGCATGCAAGTTTTTCATGCAAATTGCATGCAAGTCTTTCATGCAAGTTTCATGCAAGTTTTTCATGTAAGTTGCATGCAAGTTTTTCATGCAAGTTGCATGCAAGTTTTTCGTGCAAGTTTTCCATGCAAGTTGCATGCAAGTTTTTCATGCAAGTTGCATGCAAGTTTTCCATGCAAGTTGCATGCAAGTTTTTCATGCAAGTTGCATGCCAGTTTTTCGTGCAAGTTTTTTATGCAAGTTTTTCATGCAAGTTGCATGCAAGTTTTTTATGCAAGTTGCATGCAAGTTATTCGTGCAAGTTTTTCATGCAAGTTGCATGCAAATTTTTCATGCAAGTTGCATGCAAGTTTTTCATGCAAGCTGCATGCAAGTCTTTCATGCAAGTTGCATGCAAGTTTTTCATGCAAGTTTTTCATGCAAGTTGCATGCAAGTTTTTCATGCAAGTTGCATGCAAGTTTTTCATGCAAGTTGCATGCAAGTTTTTCGTGCAAGTTTTCCATGCAAGTTGCATGCAAGTTTTTCATGCAAGTTGCATGCAAGTTTTTCATGCAAGTTTTTCGTGCAAGTTTTTCATGCAAGTTGCATGCAAGTTTTTCATGCAAGTTGCATGCAAGTCTTTCATGCAAGTTGAATGCAAGTTTTTCATGCAAGTTGCATGCCAGTTTTTCGTGCAAGTTTTTTATGCAAGTTTTTCATGCAAGTTGCATGCAAGTTTTTTATGCAAGTTGCATGCAAGTTATTCGTGCAAGTTTTTCATGCAAGTTGCATGCAAATTTTTCATGCAAGTTGCATGCAAGTTTTTCATGCAAGTTGCATGCAAGTTTTTCATGCAAGTTGCATGCAAGTTTTTCATGCAAGTTGCATGCAAGTTTTTCATGCAAATTGCATGCAAGTCTTTCATGCAAGTTTCATGCAAGTTTTTCATGTAAGTTGCATGCAAGTTTTTCATGCAAGTTGCATGCAAGTTTTTCATGCAAGTTGCATGCAAGTTTTCCATGCAAGTTGCATGCAAGTTTTTCATGCAAGTTGCATGCAAGTCTTTCATGCAAGTTGAATGCAAGTTTTTCATGCAAGTTGCATGCAAGTTTTTCGTGCAAGTTTTTTATGCAAGTTTTTCATGTAAGTTGCATGCAAGTTTTTCATGCAAGTTGCATGCAAGCTTTTCGTGCTAGTTCCGTGCAAGTTTTTCATGCAAGTTTTTCATGCAAGTTGCATGCAAATTTTTCATGCAAGTTGCATGTAAGTTTTTCATGCAAGCTGCATGCAAGTCTTTCATGCAAGTTGCATGCAAGTTTTTCATGCAAGTTTTTCATGCAAGTTGCATGCAAGTTTTTCATGCAAGTTGCATGCAAGTTTTTCATGCAAGTTTTTCGTGCAAGTTTTTCATGCAAGTTGCATGCAAGTTTTTCATGCAAGTTGCTTGCAAGTTTTCCATGCAAGTTGCATGCAAGTTTTTCATGCAAGTTTTTCATACAAGTTCCATGCAAGTTTTTAATGCAAGTTGCATGCAAGTCTTTCATGCAAGTTGCATGCAAGTTTTTCATGCAAGTTGCATGCAAGTTTTTCATGCAAATTGCATGCAAGTTTTTCATGCAAGTTGCATGCAAATTCTTCATGCAAGTTTTTTAAGCAAGTTTTTCATGCAAGTTGCATGCAAGTTTTTCATGCAAGTTGCATGCAAGTTTTTCGTGCAAGTTTTTCATGCAAGTTGCATGCAAATTTTTCATGCAAGTTGCATGCAAGTTTTTCATGCAAGCTGCATGCAAGTCTTTCATGCAAGTTGCATGCAAGTTTTTCATGCAAGTTGCATGCAAGTTTTTCATGCAAGGTTTTCATGCAAGTTGCATGCAAGTTTTTCATGCAAGTGGCATGCAAGTTTTTCATGCAAGTTGCATGCAAGTTTTTCATGCAAGCTGCATGCAAGTCTTTCATGCAAGTTGCATGCAAGTTTTTCATGCAAGTTGTATGCAAGTTTTTCATGCAAGTTATTCATGCAAGTTTTTCATGCAAGTTGCATGCAAGTTTTTCGTGCAAGTTTTTCATGCAAGTTGCATGCAAGTTTTTCATGCAAGTTGCATTCAAGTTTTTAATGCAAAAGTTTTTCATGCAATTTTTTCATGCAAGTTGCATGCAAGTTTTTCATGCAAGTTGCATGCAAGTTTTTCATGCAAGCTGCATGCAAGTCTTTCATGCAAGTTGCATGCAAGTTTTTCATGCAAGTTGTATGCAAGTTTTTCATGCAAGTTTTTCATGCAAGTTGCATGCAAGTTTTTCGTGCAAGTTTTTCATGCAAGTTGCATGCAAGTTTTTCATGCAAGTTTTTCATGCAAGTTGCATTCAAGTTTTTAATGCAAAAGTTTTTCATGCAATTTTTTCATGCAAGTTGCATGCAAGTTTTTCATGCAAGTTGCATGCAAGTTTTTCATGCAAGCTGCATGCAAGTCTTTCATGCAAGTTGCATGCAAGTTTTTCATGCAAGTGGCATGCAAGTTTTTCATGCAAGTTGCATGCAAGTTTTTCATGCAAGCTGCATGCAAGTCTTTCATGCGAGTTGCATGCAAGTTTTTCATGCAAGTTGTATGCAAGTTTTTCATGCAAGTTATTCATGCAAGTTGCATGCAAGTTTTTCATGCAAGTTGCATGCAAGTTTTTCGTGCAAGTTTTTCAAACAAGTTGCATGCAAGTTTTTCATGCAAGTTTTTCATGCAAGTTGCATTCAAGTTTTTAATGCAAAAGTTTTTCATGCAATTTTTTCATGCAAGTTGCATGCAAGTTTTTCATGCAAGTTGCATGCAAGTTTTTCATGCAAGCTGCATGCAAGTCTTTCATGCAAGTTGCATGCAAGTTGTATGCAAGTTTTTCATGCAAGTTATTCATGCAAGTTGCATGCAAGTTTTTCATGCAAGTTGCATGCAAGTTTTTCGTGCAAGTTTTTCATGCAAGTTGCATGCAAGTTTTTTAAGCAAGTTTTTCATGCAAGTTTTTCGTGCAAGTTTTTCGTGCAAGTTTTTCATGCAAGTTGCATGCAAATTTTTCATGCAAGTTTTTCATGCAAGCTGCATGCAAGTCTTTCATGCAAATTGCATGCATGTTTTTCATGCAAGTTGCATTCAAGTTTTTCATGCAAAAGTTTTTCATGCAAGTTGCATGCAAGTTTTTCATGCAAGTTGCATGCAAGTTTTTCATGCAAGTTGCATGCAAGTTTTTCATGCAAGTTGCATGCAAGTTTTTCATGCAAGTTGCATGCAAGTTTTTCATGCAAGTTACATGCAAGTTTTTCATGCAAGTTGCATGCAAGTTGCATGCAAGTTGCATTCAAGTTTTTCATGCAAGTTGCATGCAAGTTTTTCATGCAAGTTGCATGTAAGTTGCATGCAAGTTTTTCATGCAAGTTGCATGCAAGTCTTTCATGCAAGTTGCATGCAAGTTTTTCATGCAAGTTGCATGCAAGTTTTTCATGCAAGTTGCATGTAAGTTTTTCGTGCGAGTTTTTCATGCAAGTTGCATGCAAGTTTTTCATGCAAGTTTTTCATGCAATTTGCATGCAAGTTTTTCGTGCAAGTTTTTCGTGCAAGTTTTTCATGCAAGTTGCATGCAAATTTTTCATGCAAGCTGCATGCAAGTCTTTCATGCAAATTGCATGCATGTTTTTCATGCAAAAGTTTTTCATGCAAGTTTTTCATGCAAGTTGCATGCAAGTTTTTCATGCAAGTTGCATGCAAGTTTTTCATGCAAGTTGCATGCAAGTTTTTCATGCAAGTTGCATGCAAGTTTTTCATGCAAGTTTTTCATGCAAGTTGCATGCAAGTTTTTCATGCAAGTTACATGCAAATTTTTCATGCAAGTTGCATGCAAGTTTTTCGTGCAAGTTGCATGCAAGATTTTATGCAAGTTGCATTCAAGTTTTTCATGCAAGTTGCATGCAAGTTTTTCATGCAAGTTGCATGCAAGTTTTTCATGCAAGTTGCATGCAAGTTTTTCATGCAACTTGCATTCTTTTAGTTTTTGGGAAACTTGAAAATAACAATATCTATCTATTTTACTATACTCTCTTAATGGAAAATAGGGACTTTACAAAAAAGGAGAGCATGATATTTTAGGTATTTTTGTTCATTTTTATTTTTTTCCATTACAAGTCGATTTTTTTTAGAAAATTGCCTCTTCCGACTAAACGGGGGAAATAGACCCCCCCTTCCCATTAATTTTTTTCCTTACCTCAACCCAACCTGATGGCTCTTGCTTTTTGTCACACCTTATGCGAATCACCATATACTCTTGACCCGAACTAGACGTTCTTGGCTCATTCTAGTTCAAAGCTAATTTTTTGTAAGTTTTTAGCACTTCATTTAAAATTAAATTGAGCATTGAATATTTAAACAAAACTAGTACTTAAAAATGTAAACTTTTGAGAAAAAGTAGTGTAAAAAAAGGTAATTAATTTTTCAAAATTAATTACATATTATAAATTCAAGAATACATTTTTCAAAAACTATTCACTATGAAAACGTGGTTGAATTTACTATGGAAACGTGGTTGAATTTGACTACGGAAACGTGGTTAAATTTACTATGGAAACGAGGTTGAGTTTGACTATGGAAACGTGGTTAAATTTGACTATGGAAACGTGGTTAAGTTTACCATGGAAACGTGGTTTAATTAACTAAAGAAACGTGGTTAGATTTGTCATGGAAACATGGTTGAATTTGACTATGGGAACGTGGTTAAATTAATTATGGAAACGTGGTTAAATCCACTATGGAAACGTGGTTTAATAAACTATGGAGACGTGGTTAGTTTTAAGTATGGAATTAACAATTGAAACGTGGTTAAATTTACTATAGAAACGTGGTTGAATTTGAGTATGGAAATGTTGTTGAATTTGACTATGGAAACGTTGTTAAATAATAAATAAATAAATAAATGGAAAAGTGGTTAAATTTGACTATGGAAACGTGGTTGTATTTGACTATGGAAACGTGGTTGAATTTAAATTTCATGACTCCCGTGTCCCGTAGGTATTTATTCACTCAAACATTTTTGTATTCAGACACCCAGAAATAAATGACTTAAATACCCTTAAAAAATTACTGACGTTTGAATTTAGACTGCGCATCCACCGAGGTTTTTTGGGTCTGGATCTGGATCAATGTCGTTAATTTCATATATTAATTAAATTTCGTGTCTAGAGTACCTTTTCCCGAATAAGTCTTTCAGTGACCTTTCTATTAATGTCTACTTTCGCACTATGTACCTAGCTGTGACTTCTGAAATCGATGAAAAGATTCAATATTTAGCTTAAGACAAAATAATAATTGTTACAGAAACCACAAATATTAATAATAAGAGAACTATGTACGTACAATTGTACTATTGCATATAGAAAAACTTCATTATAGCTTGTGGAGTAGGACATCGATCAATACACAATTTCAATTTATTGTCTTCTCTGTGTCCTTTTCCTTAGTTACGCATTTGAATTCAATCATAACACACAATTTATCCCACATATGAGATATAAATATGTACATATATAATATTGTATGATGCACTTGTTCTTTACTTACAAATCTGCAATTCATTTGAATGTTAATATTTGAGCTAAGATAGTACGTTTGGTTTATCGATTGTTGTGTTGAATCTCATCATTTGAGTGAAGTGTTGGTTTGACTTTTCAATAATTTTTGTATTTGCTATATGCACCAGAGTGGATGACAAATTATTTATGATTGTTGAGATGCAGTTCAGATTTGTGAACTCATCTATTTTATAATTCCATAGGTGTATTTATCTATATGATGACAATAGAGAAGCAAACAATAAAGCTTATATGTAGGAAGTAAAGGTAACTCGGTACTTTAGGCGTATAGGTAAGAGCAATTATTTGTTTTGCAGGCTAAAAAAGATGAACTTTATCTTAATATTGTATTACCTATGAACTTTTGTACATGTACATGCACAAACAATAATAATTGTAAATGTAAAGCAAATATCACACTCGTTTCATCAGCACAACATTTTAATTGTAGAAATCTGTTTATTTTCTAGGTGTATCTATAAGGCGACGGGATAATGAACTTATGTGAACTCAAGGGGACATAAATCCACAGCTCAATTACGGATGTATGTCCCACCCCAAGTGGCTCATAAATCGATACTAAAAATGTATGGAGCTAAATCCCGCACCAGACATATTTTTTGTTCAAAGGAATACTGTACTAAAAATTTCTTTCACATATGTACAATTGTACATTAGGTAAAGAAATATGTTTGTTCAAACACATTCTTTATTTTTTTGCTGTTTCGTGCTCAAAAAATGAAGAAGAGATAAAAAAAATTCGCATATTTGCAACTTTTACGCCCAAACGCAAATGTAGCGAAGCCCCTTAGCGTGAAGTTTAACACATGAACTCTGTCTCACAGAGTTGGGAAATAAATCCATTATGGACTCATTTCCTGCAGCTATCTATAATCCATGCTGTGATTTTTATAAAAGTTCGTATGCATTGATCAAAGCTTGCGTCTTAGAAAGAAACAATTAAATTGAATTCAATTTTTAATGGATTTTATTTCATAACTCCTAAAGTACAAATAATAATAAATTAAAGGAGAATGGGCGGTTCCGCCCCATCGGTGCAACACTTTTTGACCTAGATCATATGAAACTGAGTGTTATAACTACTTTTTGTATGGACATAACTCTGTACTTATCGCTTGCAGGGAAAGTGTTATAAGTATAACCAACCCATCATAACTTTTGGCCTTCACTCATTACACACAGTTAACATTATAGGTTTTTTGTTTTTATTTTTTTTTTTTTAAATTTACCAAAATGTATTTGGTCACAAG
The DNA here is from genome assembly GCA_947049315.1 of Epistrophella euchroma. Taxonomy (NCBI): domain Eukaryota; kingdom Metazoa; phylum Arthropoda; class Insecta; order Diptera; family Syrphidae; genus Epistrophella; species Epistrophella euchroma. Next base: position 68,157,213 of record OX346247.1, read on the forward strand.
TAGTGATTAAGTTGTGCATAATGTGCATGCCTACATATTCCATATATGTACGTACGTTTTTATGGAACCATCCTTTGGCTTTTTTTCCCCTATGAAACTTGTCGATTCTATTCTCCTTAAATATTTTGGGAAGAGTACAATAATTTAGGCGCCAAGAAATGATAATGGTTTTTTGTATAACAGTTCAAAACAAATATTTTTATTATAGGAGGGGGGGGGGGGGGGGTCTATCTCCCCCGTTTGGCAATTTCATTAAAAAAGTACTAAAAATTAAAAAAAAAATATATAAAAAATAACTAAATAACCTTTCTTAAAGGCCAATACTCTGTTCTATTAAATAGTTTATAGTTAAATCAAGTAAAATCTATGCATTGTTCTTGAAAACAAAAACGGGTTTTAAACTCAAAATTTGGGAAAAAAACATATGAAATTTGTTGCTCTATACCTTGTCCAAATAAAAAAGGCAGTGTAGGCAAGATAGGACGTTTGCCTCTCATTCTGGCTATAGTGGATTGCATAAATCTGTCCTTTATTAAAGCTCTCACAGGGTTGTCGTATTGTTTATTTTGAATGGACTCAAATATGAAAGAATGGTATGCAGGGTTACCGCCTTTTTTTTGGATAGAAATTTTCATTTAATTGTTTTATGGATACAAATTAAAACACATTTATCTTTTTCTATACCACCATGAGGTAAGATAATACACGACTTAAAAATACAAATTGCACAAAACTCTAGAAAAAACACACCTCTTGAAAAATACACGAGTTAAAATACAAATTGCACAAGTTAAAGGACGATGAAGAAAAGAAGTCTGGTACTGACGAAGGCCCAAAAGAAACAGTCGACACTTGAAATATTCTTAAATTTATTTTTACTATACACTTTGGTTAAATGTTTATTCTTTTATTTAACCTTTGTAAATATTACTTGAATTATAATTTATTGCACACACATTTAAAAAAAAACTTTACAAACGATTCTTAAAAAACTAACCGTCTTAAAAACATAAATTGCATTTAAAAAAAAATACACTTTTTAAAAAAATAAATTACATCAAAATACTTTACTTCACATTAATTGACCGCTACGAAAATCTACGCAAATAATATTCTTTCAAAGAAAACAGCTTAAAATTTTTTAACTGCATTTTAACGTATTTTCCACACATTAAACAAAACGCAAAAGATGAAAACACTCTACGATAACCCTCATCATTAAAAACTTTTTTTAAAGCTCTAAAACCAAAAGCACCTCAACAGAAACCCAAGGAAAAAAATCTGAACGAGTTGCCAAATGGACATGGGTAAGGCGCCAGTTATAGCGATCAGGAAAATGGATCAGAAAAAAATTTTCTTTTGTATAGTTCAATGTTTTATTATAAGATTTGAAATATAAAAAGGATACGAATCGATGATAAACCAAATGAAATATTTTTTTCATTAAAAAAATTTAATTTGTAAGAAATACTTTGTCTAAAACAAGTACTTATTCATTTTTCTGATGGAAATTTCGTACAGAAAACGAGTTTCCATCAGAAAATGAATTTTATAGAATAAATATTTCCTCCAAAGAAAATTTTGTTAATGAAATAAATATTTTAAATGATTTATCATCGATTTGTATCATTTGTATATTTCAAATCGTATGATAAAACATTAAATTATCACAAAGAAAATTTTTCCTGACGAGTTTTCCTGATCGCTATAACTGGCCCCTAACCCTGAATGCACATCAATATTTTATGGGGGTTGAAGTTGAATAGCAGCAGCAGCCATAGGCCACAGCAATTCAGTGCGCACTCAGATGTGCGCTCGATAGGACGTTGGATCTACGTTAGATGCTTTCAAAAATTTACGGGCGGGCAAACACTTTTTATGAAGGAGTTCTTTCAATTTAGTATGGTGCTAAAATATGGTGCGCTACTGATTTTGAAAAAGCTCTCCCATAAGACGTGTACTGCCAATTTATGTTGGATGGACCTTAATTACATCTTAATCAAAAACTGAAAACTAGATACATACTTTTATGTCTTCTAGTTTTTGAGAAAATTGAAATTTACCAAAACTACTTTTTTATGTTTCTGGTATTTATGTTTCTTTTGCATTTAAGGAATCTGTATTTAAAGAAACTTTGAATTTATCCTATAAATCTGTCACCGTAAAAAGTCAAAATAATGACCGGTAAATCTTAGATAAATACAGCGCTAGCACCAAGAATTACGGCGTATAAATAGAGAGGTATGTATGGGGGACATGCTGCCCTCTGCAACCCTGCAAAGTATGTATAAATTTCACTTTACTTAAAATCTATCTAATAGAAGAGAGTATTGGATTTAAAAACATGTATAACACTTAATTATAAGTATTACTGTTATTTTTGTATATATTTTTTTAATTTTATAATACTTTTTTATTGAAATTGCGCCTCCCGTCCAAACGGGGGGAGATAGATACAACTCCCCCCCTCCCCCCCTGCTATAGTAAAAAATGCTTGTATTGAAATGTTATACCAAAAACAGTGATCATTTCTTGGCGCCTAAGTTATCGTACTCTTGCCAATATTTTCAACTTTTCGACTAGATGATGTGTAAAAATTTTACTTTGCATAAATTTGACGTTGCGGAAGGTATTTTATGAATACAATTTTAGAAGTTTATAAATAAAAATGTTTTACATGTGTCATGAGGACACTGATATATAAATTGGTCGACGAAAGATACATTTAAAAAAAATTAATAACAAACAGAAGCTTTATCCTTACTAAGCAATTTCCTATTTTTTTTACTGAAAATTTATCAATAATACCAACAATACAAATGTTTTGATGACTTCTCAGGCGAATTTTTTTTTAAAAGTATTTTAAATCAAAGCAGCCAAAAATCGTAATTTTTTCGTGTGAGTTTTGGAACCTTATGACTGCAGCAAATGCGCATCTGATGCATTTTGGAACTCAGCCCTTCTTTTAAGCCAATATAAATATCCCCGAGTTCTTAAAAGTATAAACATGCTCAATCACTGCTAAAAAGAATTGCAAAAAAATGGTAGTAGTTATATGTACATTTTGGACAAAATTTAATTTAAATACTGAGAGCAAATATCAGCGCTTCTAAAACAGTAAACACAATTTGAAACGGACTTCATTTGCCTGCAGAAATGCGACTTGAATGTGGCACTGTTGCCGAAGTTTTACTTTTACGAACTCGACCTATATCAGCTAAAATGGTGAACAAATCAATTAATTCAATATGGTCGAGTAATTTTTATCAACAAGCTGATAAAATTGACCTTAGTTATAACTTTCGTTAATGAATAATTGATAGCCTCTCTTAAACACTCTGAAATATAAATTATTTTATACATTTTAAATAACTTTTACTTAGCCACATTTTCCTCACAAAAAAAGACTCAAAATTTGTATAGATCATAATTATATTTTTAATTTATTTATTCAAAATTATGAATCAATTACATTTTTAAACTATTTGGAAATTAAAAATATTTACAAAAAAGTTTATAACAAAAATTAGTGAATATTAGAAAAGAAATTTATTATGTATTTATTTGTCATTTAATATTATTTTATGAGCTTTCCACTGCTGACTTTTTTTTGTCAGTTAAAAATTCTTGAGTTAAATTATCAGTTATCACCAATACATCAAAACTATATTATGAACAAATAAAATTACTAAATCTAGCTTAAAGTTATAAATTATCATGATAATACTTTACAGATATGTTAAATAGTTTTTTTTTTTTAATTTTACTTTTTTTAAATAGAAATTAAGTACATGTAATAATAAAATGTATCACTCATTGTTCTATTGTTATTTTTTGGTTAAATTACTTTTTGTGCGCTTCTTTAAAAACAAATTTATCGGAAACGGTTTACGACAAGATAAACTTTATTCAATTTTTGTTTGCTTTTGTTGTATTTTATTATAAAAGAATAATAAAATAAACCTACTTAAAAAAAAGTTATATTTTACGTTAAATTATTGGAATTTGTTTCCCAGATAACTATTATTCAGTAATAAATTCTATTGATGAATATTTAATTAAACAGCATGTGTATAAAAAAAAAGAGTAAAAACAGGTAGTACCATATAAGAGGATCAAATTACTAGATACTAGAATTTAAAGTTCTTTTTTGTTTATTTTATTTATTTTTGTAAGATATATTATTTGTCAAAGTCTTTTAATTGTATTGTTGTTTTCTAAAATGTTGTTTTTGTTAATTTTAAAAATGGATAAAGGTATATTTTCAGTAGGCAATTTTATTTGAATGGCTGTATTATAATAAATTGAGAACGCAGAGCAGATAAATTTGTATATCTTTTTATTAAACGTGTGGGATGTAGGTGTAGCATATCGAAATCCATAAAAATGATAATGAAAATACAAAAGTCAAATCAAGTCAAAGCAAAGCAAAGCAAAATGACCATCATGAACATAAAACTGCCATAAGAACAAACCTTTGCTTTCTGTATAATGGCTTTTTTGATTTCAGGAATACGAAACCGGTTGAAAGTGGTCCCTTATAAAAGTTAATGACAAAACGAGCACATTGGTTGAAGATAAAAAAGTTTTGACAATTGAAATTTATTAAGAATGAATCTTTTTTAAAAGATGATGATTTAAATATTAGTTCCTATTCTTACCATAATTGGAATTAATGGTTAATTTTCGGAACAATAGTTAAAAGAAATAAGAAGAAATGAGAGGTGAAGTCTGATGGAACTTTTAAGATATTTATACGCCGGAATGTAGAACGGGAGGGGATAAAATGTAAATATTTATGTTTTCTTCTTTTTATTTCTGTTATGTTTGAAAGTACAGCATTGAAATGAACAGAAGCGTTATGGACAACAGAATTTTTGAAAATAATATTTGGTCATATAGCGCAATGAAAATCCAGGTTTAAGAAACAGTTTCTTAAAAAAAATCTTTATTTTATAACTTTTTAACTGGTTACCGTTCGAATTCTTAAAGTAATTTCTTTTAAAAAGTTCCGTACTTCTTATTTAATTAATGTATTCCTTCGAAAGTTATTAAAGGTTAAAGTGGATGGTTAACTCCAAAGTTTTTTGGATCCCCTGTTGAAAATATCAGCTAATGTAGTTTGAATCAGTCTAATGTACATATCTGCTCTTAATAAGACTTTTATATTTGTATGAAAATCGTAAGAACCTTATTCAAGGAACATAATATTTTTCTTGTTGGTTTCTTAACAGTTGCATAGAAGCTGCCGTAATATCGGTTATAAGATCATTTTTGTTTAATTTTCTAAATGTTTAATAGAAAATTATCGATATTTATTAAAAACTATCGAATTTTCAGTATAGGAGAAACTATCGATCATAAATCAAAGTGTTGACATTTCAACCAATTATATTGGCAATGCAATACTGTAGTTGAATTTCAACTTCTTCATAATATTTTTTATTGCTGAACGCATTATTGTATTACCAACCTAAACATTAAATAACTTATACCAGATTTCTAACTTTTGTCAATTTTCAAACTTCTTAAAGAAAACTTGATTGGGTAAGGCTATCTCATAAATTCCATTCTGCATTTAAAGTAGGTAATTAAATTGTTCAAAAGATCATCTTTTTCTTTTTGGTCCTTCGAGCCGGATTGCGGTATTTAATTGGAATATTAACTTATCTGTCATGTTATGTCTGAAGTTAATCAAGCTCAACATTGGAGAAGCAAAGAGAATTGTTTAAGTTAATTGAAAATTAGTTTGCTAAACTAAAAAACAGTGGAGATATCACCATTAGTCAGAGGAGTCAGTCAGACCAAGAACCATACTTCAAAGGAAAAGCGTATATGGAATTGGAAGAGAATTAACTCGATGCTATGGAGCAAATTTCCAATTTGTTAAAAGAAATCATGCCTAAACCTTCCATTAATGCCACAGCATTGTTAGTGTATGCCATATAGTATGTATGAAATTTTTATTTTTTCTAATTTTAATACGTTTCTGAGAAACCCCTCTTAAAAATGCAGTCGTTAGCAGAGAAGTTCCTTGTAGTATAGTAATCTCGTTAGAGATTTCAGTAACTACAGCAGCTGTTGATTGTTCATAGACAATATTTTGATTGATTTTAGTCCAGAAATTCTCAAACCGTTTAAAAATGAAAATGTTATAACATCTGCTTCTAACCTGATCTCGTAAAAATGGTGACAATATGCTAACTAGGGCATGTTTGTTTCCATTTTTTGCACTAGAAGAATACTCGCCAATTTTTTTCTTCCAGTATTGACTCATGCCATGTAAAATCCAAAGACTTCACTTTATCGAAGTTTCTCCTTCAAACTGCTAGTTTCTGTAGCCTCACCTGAAATAGAATATTTAACTTCGCGAGCACTACACCTACACCCTAGAAGTTTATCTATTTCTCTTTAAGAATCGGAATTGGGAAAGCGATCTGCAATTTCGCTTCTAACGATATTCTGCAGTAATTTGCCATCTCAGTACGGCAGCTAATTTCACTTTCTAGTTCTCAGCAATACTTAGCCAATGCGACAATGCTTCGCATGCCTTTGGCGGCGGATAGAATTAAAATAATTTATATTGCATTCTAAAATTGTATAGGTACTGCATTTTTAACGATTTGGATGATAATGTTCTATTTCAACTGGTGTATGTTGAAATAAAAAACGTTTTCTTTCCAAAAACCTTTCGAATAGTATGGCAACCCTTGTTCTATAAAATTTGGATAATTTTTTGTCTGATTTTTTTCTTTCATGAAATGAAACCACTCGACGGGTTGGGAAAAAATAATTTCAAAAGTTGCAAAATAAGGCGCAGCCTAATTGTCTGATATCTCTGTAGTTTAAGCAGCATCATTGTCAACTTAACATGTAGATAGATGTAGGTACTTGATACTAAATCTTCCTAAGTTAGTGGAGATTTTTCAGATTGGGCGCCTTTCAAAGACATCGAAAATCGATGCCAATACTTCATTCACATACGTTGAAAGGTTAAAATTACAATACGTAAGAAACTCTCTCTTTCTAGATAGCGACGATGGAAAAAATGGTGCATTGAAAATAGACAGCGCTAAAGAGGCATTATATCCGGTTTCATATGAAGATTTTGACTTGGGCGGGCTATGATTGTTCCAAGATGGGGCTACAAGTAACAGAAACACTAAATTCAATAATTGGGCAATCCAATTTGACGCCGTTTTTATAAATTTAATTAAATATTGAACAATCTACAGAAGATTTTCAGAAACTTAAGAATAATGTTGGTTAAGTTATTCGTGAAATAAGGATCAAAACCCTCAAAGCTGTATTGAAATTGGGTTGACAGGCACGTTTGGCATACTGTACAAGCCAGTCGAAGCAGTCGCTTGAAGTTAATAAAAAAGTAGTAAGGTAAATAGAATTTTTTAGAAAATTTGCATGGGTATTTTTGTATTGAATTTGTTTTGAAACGGGTATGTTATAAAAATTATAAATTTGGTGGCAAAAACGGCTAATGAAGAACCAGGGCCTAGCGATTTACAACTCTCAACCATTCCTGTGTGCGTGTCTGCAGGAATGGAGGGGTCCTACAGTTTATTGCCGAATCCGAACGGCTAAGGTGAGCGGCACTTTTTTTTGACAAGAGATACTCTTGGAGGATTTGTCACTTCCTCGCAAGAGGTAGTAGCTCCGAAAAAAACTTAAGGTGGAAGCTGCTGGTATTGAACTCCAGACCTCTGGCATGACAATCCAATGCACTATTCATTACGCCACCGACTACTACAATGTTATACAGAGTCGAAAATTGGAAATATCGACCACAGAAAAGTCGAGAAAACCCGAAATAGTATACTTACTTTTTGGGCGGAACGAAGCTCATCGGGTCAGCTAGCTTATGTATAACTGATGCTTTATTATGGTTTCTTTTTATTGGTGAGTCACAGACTCTCAATTTCGCAACTACTTTATAGAATAGATACGGAATTCCGGAAACCATGGAAAGTTGAAAATTGGTCTGTTTCAGAACCTATACAAATTAAAGCCATACCTTTTAAGTTCTTCGACCTCTTCCATCAAACTCGTCGCCTTTTTTTTTTCTTATTTTCATATCATGTATTAGAACATAAATACAAATATAAAAAACTAGCCAATCTGTTGCCCTATCATTAACTATTTCCCAATTTTATTTGCACTGAAATGAACTAGCGCTTGTTCAAATGTATGTTGAGGTATGGGGACTTGGGCAAGACTGATGGTGTGCTATTATAAATCAAACAGACATGAAACTGAAACTATATGTATGTTTAATATGTCCGTCTGTGATTTACAATCATACAATCATGGTCATGGTACAGTTGTTTAACAATGGTCAGCGTTGCCATTAACGAAACTGTCATGAACCTCATAGATACGAAATATTTCAGCTCACTTTGATTTACGGCCAAACATTCGCGTATGACGAATGCCCGAAACAAAGGTGATCCGATGCATTACAATATGTTGCTGTACCGTCACTCAATTTAAATCACACTATATTTACATTTTCGTTTTGGAGTATGTTTGATTTGAAAGATTTTATAAAACTAAATAGGAAAGTTATTGCGATTGAAAAAAAAAAAAAAAAAGAATTGTTGCCTACTGACGAAAATACACATATTATAGTACTTTTGATAAAATATTTTGGTTATTAATTTTTTATAACATTATACCAAAAAATGTAAGAAACTTTGCTATGCTGTACAGTTTATACACGAATCGAATTCTATCCAAGTGAATAAAGTTAAAGTCTGTCCTGACGTATTCCGTTTCCGGTTCAATTCAACTGCATTTACGTGATCTGCGTTGGAATCTTTTCATTCGCAGCGACCATTCATCTTTCCATTCAAATACCACCGAACTTGGTCCAACAGCTAAATAGCCAGGAGCAGCTTCAGAATCTCTTCCTAGAATTAAGTATGATCTAAATAAGAAAAAAAAAATATATACCAAGCATTAGTTTCAGATTGATATTTAAACCAATTTTGTTCAGTATATAAATTACATGGTCAATACATTCAGACTATCGATGTTTATCATTTGAAAAAAAAAAAAATATTTTATAAAAGAATATAATTGACCTTGCAAAAATTATAAATCCAAATAACTCACTTGTTCAGTTTAATCTTCGGACATTGGCATTCGAGATTCTTGCGCGGCACCAACAAAACCATTGGTCCACGTCCCAACAGAGCACTTGTCGTTCCAGAAGTTGGATTTCGCTTGAAAATCCCTTGGATGTTAATTTCGAATTTGAAAATCTCGTTTTGTCTTTCAATTGAGTATTGTTCTGTGCTTATTTCCATTGATGCTCGATCATGACCAACCACTTTTGCCATTATAGCTGAAAGTTTGAAATAAGAAGAATTATATAAGTAGGTATATAATTTAATTTCACGGATTAACTGAGGTTCAACGATAGTTTAGGAATTATGTGTGTTAAGAATGCTGATCCATAGATTTTTTATCAAACCACGTTTGAAAAAATTATTGTTCTTTGCGGGTTTGGGTCGAAATACTTAGGGTCAAAATTCTGTTTTTTAAAATACTGTATTTTAAAATATGTACTGTAGGTAGGTAGGTAGGTAGAAATGGCGGCCCCGAGCAAACCTAGCTCAGAGACCCAATTAGCGCTAAAGTGCGCCATTTTGATACCATAACTCGCGTGACCTGTAAAGAAAACGATTTTTAAGTGCAACTTGCCAGACAAATTGCCAGACTCGGTGATTTGTAGGCTACGGTAAACTATTGTCAACTTGCTCGTGGTCTCAGGAGATTGACTAAGAAAGCTTGGAAGACGGTGCAGACGCGACCGATCTAGGCTCAGAGCCACTTTGTTGCGTTGAGAAAAGAGATCAGGTCTCTGATCTTCAGTTCAGAATGTTCGTCGAGGTCATTGAAGAAAGCTTTTCCCAATGAGTGTGATCTCGTTTTGGCCAAAGCGGGACAATTGCAGAGGAAATGAAAGACTGTTTCCTTTTCCTACTGGTCCCCACAGCTACGACAGTGAGAATTGTGAGGAATTCCCAGCCTCGCCGCATGATCTTCGATTGGCCAGGGACCGGAAAAAGGTGCAACGACCCTAGCTATGTCTCGCCTGGGTCTGCCTATCAGGTCGTTTGTTCGGGCTTTATTGTAGGTGGGCCAAATCTTTCTAGATATGACGCAGTTTGTAAGACTGCACCACCTACGATTTGATTCAGTGAGGAAAATTGAGAGAATACTGCCCTTCATAACTCCAAGAGGAATGCTGACTCTTTCCGCAAGTGAGCTATGAAGGGCTGATCCTTGCCTGGCCAGTTCGTCCGCCCGCTCGTTTCCCTCAATGCCACAGTGACCCGGAACCCAAATCAAAGTGACCTTGAGGTTAAGATTCAGGTTTGAAAGCTCATCCCGGCATTGACGTACTAATTTAGAAGATGATAAAGGCGAGACAATTGCTTTAACGGCTGCCTGACTGTCTGTCAGGATGGCAGTATTACGGTTTTGGTTAGGGTCTTGTTTAAGTAGTCTGCATGCTTCCCTAATTGCCAGTAGTTCCGCTTGAAAAACACTGGCAAAGTTGGGTAGCCGATAAGATTTAGAGATATTCCGGGACTCTGAAAAGATTCCTGAACCGACACCACACTCCATCTTTGAACCATCGGTGAAAATAGTTGTGTCGAAGTCTCTCAGCACGATGTAATTCAAGATTCTGTTCACACAAAATTCAGTACTTTAAAATTTTATTGAATCGCAATTTTCTATTTCAGAATTCTGCACAAAAAACACTGAAAATGTAAGTACCTAATGAGAAGGTCCAAATTGATTTTTTTTCTATCGTAATACATTTCGGATATTTCATCTGATACTTATACTATTTCTCAAGTATATTGCAATAAATCTTATAATTAATTTACATCTGTTTAAGTTAAGAAAATATATGGCCAAAATTCCACTTATTCAGCAAACATTGTCAAGTTTAGATCCAAAGCGCCGGGATCTAGGCGTCTCATTTGTCTCAAAAAAGAAATGCCATTTTTGAAAAGTCTGTGAAGCCAGAAATATACTATAATGCCGATACCGATACAAGATATTAACGTACGTGTGAACCGATGTAGACTTAAATCAGGTAAACGATTTGCTAAAAGTTTTTGAAACCGCTTCAAATTATATTCACATTTAATTTGTATCTGTCCAGACTGAATTTCATCGGTATACCACCCATACTGCGGGCCCAACACAACCATACATCAATGCAATTTCCAAAAAAAATTGTTTTTGGGTCTTAAAAGTGCATTATGGTGGTGTTAGGTCTAAGGTCTGCGACGGAATTTATTTTGGACAGGAATTTCTTTTGGTTGCATTTTGAAAGTAAATTATAGAGGTATAAGGGTCGAATCTAATTTTTGAAGTTCTGAATTGGCTAAATATTTTAAAACAATAGATTAGAGCCCAGAAACATTTTATAAAAAACGCCAAATTTCGAAAAAGCTGGATTGTTGGGCGGAAGCAAAGCAACTGTAATTTTTTCTAAATATCTCGAAAACTATAGTAAAAGTTTTTTTTTTTTGAAAAATTAAAGAAATTTTAGCTTATACGTTTTTCTCACATACCTCTTATAAAACAAGGAATTTTATTCTTGTAGAATTTCAAAAAAATAGAAAACTTTTATTGTGTTTGTTTTGTGGACTGTATTGAATGAAATTCAATTTTCCATCAAAAAAGTTTCTACAGTTTTTATGTACTATAAACCATCAAAAAGTTACAGAAAATTGAAAAGTCAATAAATCTGTTACAAAAGGGGTTACAGGTCATGATAATAATTGTAAGTCATGAAACTATTTTTATCCCAAATTATTTCAGATAAAAAATTTAAGAAAGCAATATTTCCTTCAAGCAAACAGTTTTTGAAATATTTGTGAAAAAAAAATCATTTTCGTTACCACTGTATTGACTCAGTAATAAGATTGTAAAACAAAATCTTCTCTTAAAATAAACCGTTTTTGAGGTATTTGCAAAATAAAAAAAAAAAAAAACATTTTTATGACCTTTGACCCCTACTTACTGACCTAGCAGTCGTTGGATCGGTGAGGAACTCTCTCAGTTTAAAGAGCGTCCAATTACCAATATCTAGGTACTCAGCCAAATTTCAGCCTCTCACAATTTTTTTCCTTGTAAAAGTCTATTTTTCCTTGACTATATTACTTTTTGACTGCATCGTTGTGTTTAGTACAAAATTATATCGAATTCAAATTCCTCAAAATATTCGAACGGAAAAACATTTTTAAACATGCTTTTTGCATTTTTTTTTATTTAATAAAGAAATGAAAAAAGAAAAGAAAAATGAGGGTTTTTAAGTCTTAGTAATTTTTTACAACATCCTTATGTTAAATTAATTTTTTAATTTTAATTTTTAACTTTCGATATTTTGTATTCCTTTCCAAGATATAATCGACGAAAAAATGTATCACGAAACGTGGAAACATGTCAAAATGTTGGATTCAATACAGCCAGCGGGAAGTTAAGTTTTAGTTTGCCGGAACCACCAAAACTGCGCAGGCTTTCGGTTTATTTAAGATTAAAAATACGGTTTAGTTTTGAGAATCTCTCAGACGCTTTTGAAGATAGTATCGTTTCTGTTTAGTTTTTCGAGACAATCCCTAGACTTTTCCCGTCTATCGTCTAGTCTTTCTGTTTTCCTTTGCTTCTAGGTGTCAATCTAACCAGTACTTCAAATTTTGTTTCTTTGAGAAATTTTCTCGAATTCGGTAGTAACGGCTTTGATTTAACTTCGTATTTCTAAGGCAAGGCGCTCAATGAAGAGTGGTGACGAAGTGGAGTGGTAGTAGCGTGGTGACTAGGTAGCAGGTGGGAAACCCATGCAATTAAATGAAGACGCACTCATCAAAGTGTAGTGGCGGTGGCATGATATTTTGCAGGTGGTGTGGTGGCAGTCTGCTGCCACATATTTCGAAAACGTTTAATTTTCAATTGGCAAGTATGAAAGGGTGACGAAGTCGATTTTTGTACTGAATATAAGTATGCTTGTAAATATTAATAACTTAGAGACCGATAGCTGGTGAACGAAGTTTGCCACCGCAGTGCGCGTTAAATTACTTTCATATCACTCCGCCGCCGGCCGTCACTTCATCGCCAAGCCACTTGTTCACCACTCCAATGTCACTCGTTACTCCATTACCATTCCACTTCGTCCACATTTCAGCAAGCGCCAAAGGTAGTTATACAATATTTTCAATCTGTATTTAAGCTAATTTAATTTGGTTGGAAAATGAGATTATTTGGAATCAAGTGCCTAACTTTTTTCCCTAACGAAAACGTTTTATAAAACATTATTTTACTTACCATAATCTTCCTTACAAAATCTGTTCAGGTTAAGTTTTTTCGGAGTTGTTTTGCATTTTCCACAATCTTTAGTAAAAAAAAAAGTAAAAAAAATAATAAAGATTATTAAAATATTTTTTTTTTTATTTATCAATTTGATTTTGAAAATTACATGCTTTCATATCGTCTGTTTTATCAGCAGCTCCACTCTCGTCTGTGCTTTGGCTTGCACTTTCAGCTTGAATAGCATTTATAACTGAAGGAATTTCTAAATTGGACAAAAAGAAAAAAATGTGTTGTTATTTTGTTAGACAAACTCCTTGGTTAACTTACTTATGCAAGGTGCTACATGCGACCTGGTTTGCTGATAACCTTTTGCGCAACGATTGCATGTTTGACCAGTTACTCCATCCTTACAGGGACACTGTCCGGAAATGTGATTGCATATTTTTCCTGTTGATCCAACTGGATGACAGTCACAACCTAAATTTTTTTTAAATAAAAAATAAAATATACAATAAAAGAAAAACAAAAAAGGTACATGAAGACTTGATAGGATTTGTTTTTGTTCTAAAAAAAAACTTAGAAATTTTTATAAAAATAAGAAATTTTCTTTTTCTACTGCTAAGATTAGCCTAGTTCCTTTACTTTGAAACTCTGTTCTGTCAAAGTTCATAGAAAAAAAATAAAATAGTACTAAAATGCACAGAAAATCACAGAATTTTAAAGTAAAGAAACAAACCTATTATTAAAACTCATACAGGTACGTTGCACACGTAATTTACTGCAAACTTAAGCTAAGTACAGACGATTGTCAGATCTTACAATATTGTCAAATCTGTCAATGGTCTGACAATAGCGGACAATTAGCTGACAATTGACAAATTTGTTACAATGTAAAATTGTCCGTTCACACGATTGGTATAGATTTTGTGCCAAAGTCTGACAATTTATTTGTCTGACAATTTTCGGACAATTATATATCGGACATTATTGTCAGTATGAAAATTTTCTGTTCATACGGTTGGCAGATCAATAAAAATTAAAGTCACAATAAAAATTCAATTAAAGATTTCAAGATCAAACATCTTTTATAGAATTTCACCTTTTAATGTATGTAGCCACTATCAGGAAGAGGATACTTTCAAAGTGATTTGAAAATCTAGTGGTAATTCCAAAACATTTGGACGAGCATTCGAAACAATTTAACTACAACTGGACATCGAGGGCAACGGACGACTTTACACACTACGAAGGAGAAATATGCCAGAGGTCGTCAAGACGGGCTACAAAGAACAAAAGTCCATATTCTCTATCGATTTATTAAACAAAAAAAAAGAATTTAAATTTTAAATCATTTATTTTTTGAAAGACGCAAGAATGAGAAGATCTTGCAATAATTGAACTATTTATATTGTTTAGAAGAAAAAATAAACCTTTGCGTACAAAAAATTCAGCAGGCTTCCTCTAGAGAGTTCGACTGATTTAGAAAGTGACCTTGAGATCTGTGTGAGTTGGCGGCAGGCTGCCTATTGTTACCATTTGCTGGAGCTGGTTTTTTTTGTCAGGTAGTGTCCCTGTCCACCCTCGTTTTGGCATCCTTCAAATTTATTTGATTGCTCGTATAGTTTCTTGGCCATTTTAAAGTCCAATTTTGTTTAACTTGTTGGAATTTGATGTTCACTTTATTTTAATCTTCATTTGAGTAGATATCTTTCAATGGTTTTATTTATTCCGAAAAAAAGTACAGAGCTCAAGGAATTTAATATAAAAGCGAGTCCAGTTGCTTTATAGATTTTTTTTAATTCAGTTTTGGAAAAACTACAAAATTCCTGCAAAAATGTTTTTTTTTTATCTCTCAACTCGGCTCCAACCGTCAGCAATTGTAAGATGTTTTCAATGAAAACATCTGACAATGACCAATGAGTCTGACAATGTCTTTATCGTCTGACAATGACACAAATTGTGCGTTCAGACGATTGTAAGATACCTGACAATTTTTTGTCAGATTGTCATCGGACAATTACCTGACAATGACGTTTCTGACAATATTGTCAGACAAAATTGTGTGTACAGACGATTGTAAGACATTTGGGACAGTATTTTCACTGACAGATCTGACAATATTGTAAGATCTGACAATCGTCTGTACTTAGCTTTATTATTTAATAATTATTTTTAATTAGTAGAGGGAACGTAGTACACCAAAAAATTTATTTTTGTTTGAAAAATTTGCAACCTCAAGGTTTTCAAATCCTTCTTTATCTTTATTGAAGTGTGGAGCGGGTTCTTCCTGAGAGGGTTCATATAGACCTAGTGAAAGTAATGACTGACTTACGAAATTTTTACGATGAAACATACTCATCTTGTTTTGTGCTATAGTCTGTGATGATTTCAATAATTGCAATTTTTAAAAAACCCAACAGGTCAAAGGAATTACAAGAACATCACTTAAACATTATGTATACTACCTTTTCAACTCACTTTACGAGTGGAGCTAACCATTTATGTATTAGGCTAACACCATAGTGAATGTTTTTCTTCGTTGTGACTGTGAGAAGATTTTTTACAGCCAAATCGAAGCTCCTGTTTTCTCAAAGCATGGCGTTATTTTTACTATTTTCAAATTATAAAAACAAATAAAATACACATATCATATGAAGATTTCAAAACGTTAGCTGGAATCCAATCTATTCTTCAACATTCAGAAACATTTTTATAGGCTGGGTTTGACCTGATAACTTTCCACCCGATATTATTTTTTATAAGAAAATTACCAAGTAAAAATCTTTGAAAAACTTATCAGTTGTGCAATAAGGGGAAGGCCTGTTTGCTCTAAATATATGCGACACGAAAAATTCCAATAAATTATTAGCAGTTTCTTGTGCAGTTTTTTTTGGCCTAGAAAAAAAAACCCTTACTTGAATCTTTTTTACAAACTCTACTGATTATCAACTTTAACCTTGTGCATTAAACAAGATTAAACCGAAGTTAATATCTTTGTTTGTTCTCAAAACATTCGATTTTTTTAACAATTTTTAATGTCTTTTTTTAAATTAAAAAAAAACTGCAGGTTGATTTTTTTTTCAGTATTACCAATTTTTTACTACGTCATTATGCATAGAATGGAACTAGGCCAAAGTCGATAGAATTATTTTTTCTAGAGATATTCGAGAAACAAGCCATTTTAAAACCTTTTTTTTAAATTACTTTAATAACAAAACCGCTAATTGAATTTTTCTGATAATCCTTTCTGCACGTAATGGCCTTATTATCTGCATAAAAAAAATTTATTTGAAGTCGATATCTCTATGCTTTCTCCAGATATCGTCGCGTCGGCGAAAAAAAGCTTTCGAACGTACGAACGTACGTACACAGACATCTCTCTAAGAACAATGTAATCCGACTCCAGAGACCTCGAAACGTCGAGAAATGTCAAAATTTTCAATTTCACAAATCGGACCGATTACAGTAACTTCCAATGGGAAGTTAATGAAATGTATGAAACAAGGAACTACCTATCTTTAGTGTTTATACATCCAACATTTTGTCTTTTAAAAATAAACGTGAAATAGCTTAATACTGCGTTTTCATTAGAGCTGAAACGAGGTAATTTGGCAAATTACAAAAAAGTGTTTACATTTCAAATTTCGTAATTTTGTTTCACGGTCCAGATTGTCAGTCGCTTGTTTTTGTTGTATTTAACATTGAATTCTGTCATTTTAAATGGGATCCACTTTGAATGGATTCCATTTGGGTGTGTTCATAAAAGTGTTACGTAATTTCCTACAGAATTTTGTGCAAATTTGGTTGAAATTACCTCATATGGAAATTTGAATTTGTATTGGAAATAAGATGATTTCGAATTTTGAACGAAATTACCTCATTTGCTCTAATGAAAACGCAGTATAAGGTGGAAACATTTAAAGCTGCCACAATATTGAGAATATTGAGAAATCAGCAGTTTACTTGATGGTGGATTAGTTACATAATGTAACTTCATACGAGCTCCGTTAAAATTATAAAGATGTAAAATATAGAATTTATGTTTCTTGTTTAAAGAGAGAAGGATATACTGCAGATTATAGAAACGCAGATGTAGATTATAACGAAGAGAGACGAACATGTTGATCTTTATAATGGTACTCTTTCACACAATCGGTTTCTTGGTGTTTGCAGATGAAGATAAATGTAAAACCAAAATTTGAAGCGTGGTTCAGAAATTTGAACTTACCAATTTCGCGGATTAACTGTGGATCAACGATGGTTCAGGCATGTAATTGGCTTTAAGCGCATTGAACCTTGAACCATCGTTGAACCTTAGTTAATTCGCCGAAATCGGCGAGTTAAAATTGCTGAACCACGGATTAAATTTCGAGCCACGTTTGTACAACTGGCCCTTAGAAAACTAAAGCAGCAAATAAGAGGATACCCGTTTAAACTATGATTTATCATCCAAAAATGTATGCAAAATCTTAAAGGTCTGCTATCAGACACGAGGCAGCATAAATGAGGTTCATCCCACTAAACTCAACAAGATTTTTGTAAAATCACATATCACTCCCAATCTCACGTTGAACGGTAATAGGACAGCCGAGTCAAATGATAATTTACATGCAAGGCAAAAAAAACTTGCTAGATCTTTGGAACTTTCCAGAGTAAAGACAAGCAACAATTACTTTAACGCTATGAAAGAAAACATCTGGGAGAATACAGCCATATCGCAATAGTGCCATACATGTCAAAGGTTTTGAAAATAATTACTTCGTCAAATGTCAATAGTTCTTATACGTCCATTCAATCAGGTTGCATCAGACAGCAGAAGATTTGTACCTTCCACATTCGCGCTTTCAAAAGTAGCAGATGATTTCAGAGTTGCCATGGATTAAAAAATATATTCTTAACATTATTGGTTTATTCGAATGCCTTTTTCGATTCAGTAAACCACGCCAAAATTGTATCCAAACTACGAACACGAATATTCTTCTATTTTTCTTCATCAGCATCAAACTTCATATTCTCATATAAAATTAACGTGCTATATTTTCATTTCCGTGCCATATGAAAAAACCACAAATTCTTCTACTTTTTTTTTTAACTGTAATCAATTTTGTAACGGGGTGCAATCTAACAAAAAAAATCAAAGGAAATCATTTGCTCTATTCGGACATTGTGAAAAAATATGAGTTTCTGTCGATATTTTACGAAGTTCGGACCAATTTTTCGTAAAATTTTGACGAAATTTGCTTCATTCTGAGTTAAATAATGGAAATAAAAAACCTGCCATATTGAACTTTTTCGTGCGACTGTACCACGAAGAAACACGACATCTTCGGCAACCCTGCTTATAAGTGTACATGAAAGCTGATTAAAACTCTTAAATATGCAATTTAAACTAAGTTAAACAAAAGTATTTTAGTTGACCCATTCCTGTTAACTTAAACAACTTTGTCTTATTGAACATGATTGTCGTTTAAATGATTACAATGTTAAGCAACTTAATTAAACTTTCACTCATGTCAGATTCCGAAACATCATGAGCACCCTTTTCCAACAAAGATATCAACAACAGATAAATAAATGTTTTCTCAAGCTGAATATCTATTAAATAAAAAAACAACACAACACAAAGTTATAAACCCTAGAAGAACATCAAAATTCACAAAACATTATCTAAAAGGGAACTTTCAAGAAGTATATCAAAACAAGAAAAAAAATACAAAAACAAAAACAAAAACTACAACAAACATTACTTTCAAATCTAAAAACTTTTTGGGTAAAAGCAGCTGCCAGTTCCACCTGCTGCCAATCTAAAGAAAGTTTTAATAAACCTGAACCTGGTAGGTATAGGTATACTATGGGGAACTGAAAATATTGTGGTATTTTTAACCTTCTTTGTTGAGTGGTCCTATATACCTACTCAATGAACTATTTGAAAAACTTTTAAATTTTAGTATCAGACATATTTACCAGGTATATTTTGGATACACATATTCAAAATTCCACAGCTAATCGATGCCTGGCCTTTGGGTTGAAGAAGGAATTTCAAACAAGTTTTATTTTGAATTGTGTCAGTGATGGTATTTGTGGTGTGTTTCTTGAATAAATTTTATTTTTGTTTGGGTGGGATTGGGATAATATTTAAATTTGAACATCAGAATGGACTTGATGGAAGGTATTCTTAGTTATAAAGGCAACCATACACATGATTTTAACTAGAAAATTCCGCATGGTCTATCTGTCAGAAGTTGACCGGAGGTAAAGACAATAATTATGTTGTTTCAAAGGTAAAACTCGTTTAGTAATATTAAGAAAACTGTGGGTTTCAGCAAGTGGATGTACGACGGACGTGTTGGAGTTTCATTTTTATTATACGCTCTTCTCAGGTATCAAGGAATATTTTATTACTTGGCTACTTTTTTTAACTTTCATTCCACAACTTACAGAAGAGAAGGTTTTGCGGTTCATTGCTACAGAATTTACCTGTGTTTGGAATAAGTACGTATATATATAAATATTTCTTCAAAATCCATTAAGTAGGTACCAGTGGCGTGGCGTCCATATAACGCGATTCCTACCGAGTTACCATCTAAAATTCTACCTTTCAACAATGTTTATCAAATAACGAGCAATATGAATCCTTACATAAAAAAAAAACATAATTTGTGTGTATTCCTTCTTTTTGTTTGACTCCTCTCTGTTTAAAAAATGCTTTCTTTTGCAAAAAAAATATCATGACTTTCTTCGACTTGTTTTGGTGAATTTTGTATGTACCTATCTCGCTGCGTTGCTGTCAAGTTCATTTCACAGGACTGGTAGCGGTAGGTTTCTGTTTTAAAAATTCAGTCTACTATTGCGTTAAGCTTATTGTAAACTTATTAATGGCTTGAAATATAAAAAATTAACTTGAAGTGGCTAATTTATGTTTGCGAATGACTTATTTTTGTCTGACTTCCCATTCAAAATAATCCACGCCACGCCACTGGTAGGTACCAAAAAAAATAATTAATAATAAATTTCAGGCTGAGCAGACCAGCGCATATTTCAGCTCTCCTGTTTGATCTGGTTTTCTAAAAGCCATGTTGGATACATAAATATGTGATTAGTGAGTCAGCGATTTTAACTCACCGACTTTGGTAGATTAATTAAGGTTGATTGATAGTTTTAGCATGTAATTGACTACTTGAAACTTGAACCATCGGCACCGTTGATCCTCCACTTAATCCACCGAAATCGGTGAGTTAGACCTGCTAAAGTCCGGATAAAATTGTATACCACAAAAAAAAATCAAAAGTCTACATATTTCCGCAATGTGATTGTTTTTTTTGTTTCTGTTGGCAAAAACTTGGAATGTAATTTTTTTACAAGAACTTTGGTCATAACAAATATGAATTTACTCAGAATCGTTAAAGTAGTCTTTGAAAAAAATTGATTGACAGCAGCTACCTGTTTTAAAGATAACCCAAATCAAAAATTCGAATTTGCCGTCGTAAACAAAAAATGTTCCTGTCTACAAAGTTTGAAGTAAATCGAACCCTGAAATTACAGTAGACGCACGAACGTACAGACGGTAGAACGGAATGGCGAAACACAATTTTTCGTACACCTCCATCATCGTAATTTCCATTTATATAAAAACCTCGCATTAAAACTAATATGTACTTGCAATATACAAATAGTAAAAAATAAAATAAAATAATTTTTACATATTTTATTATGCATCGTTTGTTTTTTAAATCAAAATAATCTATAAAGTATACATTTTTTATAACTCTGCAATCATCAGAAATACAGACAGAGGGATTCGCTTTAGGTGTAACAAAAAGCTAAAGCGTGTAGGTTGAGTCGAGACAAGAAAAAATCGTTTTGGAGGGGGGTCTATTTCCCTCCGTTTAGGCGGCAGGGGCAATTTACTTAAAAAGTCGACTTGAAATAGAAAAAAAAAATCATTACAAAAACAACAACACTTACAATGTCATGCTATACATTCTTCTTAAACCAGAAGTTTTTTTATTTTATTTCAAATTCAAATTATTTGAGAGAATAGTTTTTGAATAATTAATTTTCAAACTCGAAACTTTGTAAAAATAATGAAAACAATTCTGTCCAAACTAAGTAATAGTTTTGTTTTTTATATTCGATGCTCCTATCAATTTTTAGTCAAACAATAAAAACAAAATGCCTAAATGTGTTTTAGTTTTTGAGAAAATTAAAAATAACGAAATCTACTTTACTACTTAATTTGTAGAAATATGATCTTTGGAGCAACGAAATAACGGATGGAAGTCGAATTTTTTTTAAACTAGAATACATTTTGACATCTGGTTGTGTTAGTGTTTGACTTAAAATTGATGGGAGCATTGAATATATTAAAAACAAATATATACTACTTAAGGCCATTTGCTGAAACGAAACTTAAACGCTTATGTTCTACTTTTTCCTCAGCGTAAACTGTAACATAAGCTCTTATGTTGAACTTAAATACTCAAGTTTCGTTTCAGAAAATACGTCTTAAATCCATTTGCTGTAACGAAAAAATGGGCCTTGCTGAAACAAAACTTAAATATTTAAGTTGAACATAAGAGCTTATGTGACAGTTTACGCTGAGGAAAAAGTAAAACATAAGCCTTTAAGTTGAACATAAATATTTAAGTTTCGTTTCAGCAAATGGGCCTTAATAACGTAAAACTTTGAAAAATTTAATTTAATTTTTTTTTTTCAAAAATTTAAGTTTGAAAATTTATTTTTGAAAAACTGTTCCCTAAAACAACTTTACAAAAAGATATAGCATCATTGTAACGGCTACCGTTGGTTTTTAATAGTTTTTTTCTGTTTAAAGTATTTTTTTTTAATTTACCCTCCCGTTATTTTAAATAATCTAAAAAAAACATACGAACATACGAATTCATATCGTACTTAAACGTGTGAATACTGGTCGCACGAATCGAGTGCGCACACTAAATACATTTTTCTCCGTCAAATACGCAGTGTCCTGGTGACTCATTACTTTCGCGAAGTCCTCTTTCCATACATTTTAATGTTTCAACGTACGAACATGTATAAAAATCCCAACAAGTTCGGATTCATTTCGTACGTCGGAAGTAAACGTACGTATACTTATGACTCACTCGCACCCAGTGTGCGCACTCCCATAGTACTTAGAAGGCTGGGATTGTTCGTGCGTGTTTGTACGTATTCGCACGAGTGAAATCCGTACGATAACGCATCCAATGTGCGGCCGGCCTTAGCCTTTTGTCACACTTAAGGTGAATCACACTCCTGTTACTTGAACTTCATTAAAAACCCTTTACCAAAGAGATCCAACTACTAAGACTTCAAGTGCTCAGTTTTTCACTCTGAGATTAAAGTGAAATCCGAGTTATTTCAAAAAATTTGGTGAGTTAACGGCAGATTTACTGAAAAAAAATTCTCTTGATGTTTTGTTTGTTAGGTGAATCCACATTAATTTTCTGCTCAAGAAATGATTTTTGAGCTTAATAAATAAATATATCTCGAGTTATCTAACTCTGTCTTAACTCACCACTGAAAAATTGGGATTTAAACAACGATGTTTTTTCGGAATTTTTATTTTGTTGGTAAAAGTGTCCATTCCCGCTATTGCATTAACTGCTTAAAAATTATCATTTCTGAAAAACAGGGATAGAACAATTTTTTTGTACACCTACCTCATATTTTTTCTTGTACCTATTCCAATTTTTTTTTGATCAGTTTTGCATTTTTAAAAGCGAAAATCAAATAGGTGGCGTGTTCAAACACATCTCGGTAAAAAAAATTTTTTGGCACCTCCAATTGTTTTTATACAAAAATGTAAAAATACATTTCACCTCTATTTGAAGACTTTAGTCTTGAAGATTTGAACATCAGAACTCAAGTTATAGGCTTCATAAAACAACCATATAGCTTTTGAAGATTTTGTACAATATAACAAACTCTCTGCACTAAATGACATTTTTTTCCCCCGCATCCTCATCGACGGGATATTCTGTGATCACTTCCCCTCCTCACCAAATTCAAAAAAATAAATAAATATATATTTTTGAATCAATATCATAAACAAATTAAAATATTTCTGCAAGCTCTAATGTCTAAATTGTACCGTAAAATCGAGAATGATATTAAATCTATCCTATAGAGGTAATAAAAAAGAAAAATATAAGCCCGATATAATATCGAATAGCATTTAATTACCATTTTTATAAATAAAAAATAAAAATGGAAACTAGTAGTCACTTCACAAATATCTTATGTGATGCTTTTTCTTGTTGCTTATTGTACAGATTGTGTGAGCACAATCGTTTTGTGTGTGGGCCACTTTAAACACACGAATGACCAAGTCGGCAGCCGGAGGAAAAACACACAAATAAGTTATAAAGAAATGCATTTATTTATATATATATTATGATGCAGACAAAACGCAAGAGAGTTTTCATGGTGGCTATACTTTAAAATGATAAAACATTGGGTTGATGCGGTTATGTATGCAATAAATTGAAAATTTTAAGTATTAAATTTCATTGAATTATCATAAAAGTATCACTTTGAAATTTAATAAAAACTAAATTAGGAATATTATTTTCCTATAAATGCAATAAATTGAATGTCTGTCTTATTTAGCTTAATTCATTTCAATTTTCAACACTCAATGAAATTCGGCTTTACGTAGCGTGTATAAGAAAATATAGTGTGATGATACACACGAGACATAGAGATAAGATTGGATATAATTTTGATAAAAATAAGGAACGTTTAACGTTAAGATAATTTAACTTTATTAGATGCATATGAAACTAGGTTCATTTTTACTTACAATAATTTTAGGTTTGTTCTGCTCAAAGGCCTGTCTGACTTATAAATAATACATTTAATGGCGCGACGGCTCGTGTAGAACCTAGACATGAGGTCATGTTATCAGCCAATTGAAGGGAATTAAGGTGAGAGACATATTTTGTTTATGACACTATTAGAAAATTTGTCAAGACTTCTTAAGATGGAGTATACTTACTCGTTCAAACCCGTTTATTTGTTACAATTGCTTGGGATTCAACAACCCCATCCTAACATTCGGCGTAACAGTTCTATACACACTAAATAATTATTAAGTCACTTAATTAGTACCTAATTCGATATTATTAAGGCACAAAAACTAAGGACGTATCAGTTTCACCTGCTGGTGCTGGCTGGGTATTATTTTTTAACAAAAATTGTACAAAATTTCGTTTTTCTTTTTATGCTCAGAGCGCTCTTAGCGCTGTAAATTTGTGTTTGTACTATGGCAAGTTTTGGATTCCTTAAAAAAATCGAACTCGATATTTTGATCAAACTTGACATAACGATGAAAGGGTAAGACAAGATTCTGTTCCTCTGTCTTACTGTCTGTCGATCTGTTTGTTTGTCTGTCTGTCCGTTAACTTATAGCTTAAACGCATTTGTCAATAAACTTGGTATCTAGCATTTTTTGGATATTCCCCCGAATTTTCTCATATTTTTTTTTTTGGGCCATAAATAACGGTGCCCGTTCGTACATATCAGAGCTGTAAAAGACTGCAGTACTTTGGTAATGCAGTTATTAAAGTCGTAGTTAATTAACTTACCTATTGAATGTAAGTTAATACTGTAAATAAGTACTTTAACTGCGAAACAAGCAGTCAGCAGTCAGTACTAACATTCCGACTGTGCAGTTAAAAAAAAAGTTAATTAACTGTAAGTTTTAATGAAATTGCCCCTCCCGTCTAAACGGGAAGAGATAGACCCCCCCCCCCCAATAGTAAAAAATGCTTGTAGTGAACTGTTCTACGAAAAACAGTTATCATTTCTTGGCGCCTAAGTTATCGTACTCTCCCCCTTTTTAGTCAATTAACTGCAGTACCGAAAAGACTGCAGTTTTTACAACTCTGGTACATATATTTTTTTTTTATCATTTTTCGAAAATCATTTTTTTTTTCTTAAAAATGGCTCCACAGATTTTTCTAAAAAAAAAAAATCAATAAATTTTATTTGGTAAAGGCCACCTTTTTGGTGAAAAAAAAAAATGTCCGAAAAATCGATATAAATCAGCTGATTTTCATAATCTATCAGTGGAGATTTTTTTTCAACAAGTCAAATAGTAGGTGTACCAACATTTTCAAAAAAAAAAAAAAAATTAGAAAGTTTCAAAATATTTTTTTGAAAACCAAATATGTATCTACATATTTCGAAAACGACTCGGTTGATTTTTACGAAACTTGGTACTGAACTGTTTTTTAAAATTAGATATTAAAGAACATTTTGAACAAACATTTTTCTTATAGTCAAAATTAACGGTGCCTTCCATAAAAATTTTTAAAAACGGGTACAGAAAATCTAAACTTTCTCGAAAATGGCTCCTACGACTTTGATAAAAACTGTTATACCAACTGTTCATCATAGTACGATCTATCATTATCATTAAGCAATAACAAAATTTACATTTAGCTATTATCAACAGTACCTCTCATAAAACAATTTTCCTAATATATTGAAAAACAAATTAATTTTGGATTTTTAAAAATATTTTAATTTTTTTTTTTTTGAGAATTTGATATTTCAAAAACGAGTAGATTATTTTTTCGAAATTTAGTTTTTAATACCACATTATTAAAAACTAAAAAATGATGTAGGTACCACATTTTTTTTTCTTCAAAATATTTACAAAATATTTGAAAAAGAAAAAACCAAACAAACTACACATACTACGATTTTGAATTTTTTTTTCTCAACAATTAAGATTTGTTTAAGAAATCAGATGGAGAACCTACTTTATTTAGCTCTCAAAATATTAATTTTTTTAAATTAATCTAGAATTTTTAAAAGATTTTGAATTTAAGCTGTAAGTTACTTATATAATACTACCTTAAACTTAAGGCTCCCATAAAAAAAATATTTTCTGAATCAGATGAATAAGTTTATGTACTCAGACTTTAAAACCACAGCGTGATCGATAAAACCACATGAGCTCATAATAAAATGACCGGCAGGCGGCGAAAAAAACTAAGCGCAACCAACTTCATGCAATTTTCATGTAGTTTGAAAGATATGACAATTCAGTGTTTCAGTGTATTTCATAATTTGATCAAAATTTCCTCAGAGCTTACTGGGTTCGCTGAGGCTCTGCTCGGTTTAGCTCTGAAAAACGTCTATTGATAATTCAAAATGTATAATCAAGTTAACTATCAAGTACCTAAAGTTAATTTTAATATTTTAGGTACCTATACAGCAGAAGATCTCTTCATTGACAGTGGCACTTAAAAAATTAGTTTTAGAAGTCAAATATTATTACACATTTTCATCTAAACAAAAGCATTAAACAAAATTAAAGTTTAATCATGAAAGTCATAATCAAGTCAATTAATTAACGGGTATGCAATTTGACATCAAATAAAAAGCTATGCAACGCAACACTCTGTCACTAACTTACCCTATTAATACATACACAATAGACCTGGGCTGATCATACTCATAAGACAAATTGATAAAAATTATTTTTTACCATAAATAGAACTTACGTCTGCAAACTTTTCGATGATTAATTGGTTTTGTCGAGTCTTTGTAGTAGCCCTCTCTGCAATAGTGACAATATCTACCAGTGGTGTCGTGTTGGCAATTGTAGCACACCCCTCCGGATACTCGGCCAGATAATTTATACAGCTCTACATTGAATCGGCATCGACGTGCGTGTCCGTTACAGTTACACACTGAAAATACAGGAAAAAAAAGACAAAGAAAACAATAATTGATAAACTTTCAATGGACCACAGATAAAACGATTAAAGGGATTTGAATAATTGGATAGATGTGTGTGGTATTTTAATTGGCCGTTCAGTCCAGTCCATACAGTACCGACTTAAAGGCAAGTTATCGTTGCCACATGGAGTCTATATACGAAAAAGAAAAGAAAATCAATAACCGACACCCCCTGGGGGTTTTTATAAATCTTTCGAACCACAGAGAACTTCTATCCTCAGAATTTAATTTGAAAACTTTTACTCAATATAGGTATCGAGTATGTAATTTATAATGGAAAGATTCGATTAGAAACAAATTTAATAAATTGACCGATACGATGTCTAAAAGCGTGAAAATATTGCTTTGATATTTCACGTACATACATAACAGACAAACAGCTACCCACAATAACAAAAATTGAACTCTAAGTAGATTTGAGACACAAATGTGTGTCCAGTGTCCACCCAGTCCCTTTTGTTTAGCTGTATTTTTACTTGCTCTCAAGGATAAGTATTGGTTTACAAAAAAAAAAAAGTTTCGGGGTTGTAATTGTAATCAAAATTTCTAACAAAAAAATGGGTTTCGCCACACGGTCCCTCAGTCTGTGTGCTACTGTGTGACTGTGCATCTGTTAGTCTGTGCGTCTGTGCGTTTGTGCATCTGTGTATCTATGCGCCTTTGCGTCTGTAACAGTGTGCGCCTGTTCTTCTGTGTGTCTGTGCATCTGTGGCATCTGTGCATCTGTGCATCTGTGCATCTGTGCATCTGTGCATCTGTGCATCTGTGCATCTGTGGCATCTGTGCATCTGTGCATCTGTGCGTCCGTGTGTCCACTATATTTCGCGTTAAAGCTTAAACAGTTGGGCCGATTTTCTTCTAATTTGGTGAAGAGCAGATTCCCTGGAGGGGGTTATCGAATTTACCTCCTCTAGACTAGGTAGATGCGAAACATTTTTTTCAGTTTTTTCACCTTTACCTACCTCTTTATAAAGTTTTATTATCCTACAACAGTCAGAAGTGGATAATTGATAAAAATTCCGAGAAAGTGGGCGGATACCCCCCCACCCCACCCCCCATATGTTAAAAACCAAATTTTCTATTTTTTTCTGTGTCTGCATCATAAGGCCTACTGTTGATGATCTGTCAGTGAGTCAATGGGTCAATTAGTTACGGTTTTTTGCGGTTTTGTACGTCCTATATTACCCAATGTCGAGTTGAAAATTTGAGAGACTCCTGTGCTAGCTCGGCCCTCAGCTTAGAAAATATCGCGAGTTTTAGGTTTCTGACTTTATTGGCTTAGAAGTTAGAGGGGAGTCGATAATCGATAATCGCTTGAATTGTTCCTGGTAAAAAATGTTAGTGACGAGAACTTAGCTGGACACTATCGTGCCCTTTGATTTCTCCACAAACATTACCCAGTAACGTTTTCCGAATAATGTTTGCTAAAATAAAGGAGACAAAGGACTACCAATAAGTAGATACATCTTGCTAAAAAAAAACAGATCATTATAAACGATTTCATCCCCCCAGGATGGTGGTATACACTGTATAAGAACTTCGCTATTACCAACAAAAGAAAAATCATGTACCTAACCTTTAGTTTGAGCACTCATAGGTGACGAAATATCTGTGCTTATACTAGTGAAACAGAGTGTATCTAGATTTTATAAATGATGGCAAAGTCCCCCATACTTACTTAAAAATGCATTAAAACCAAGTGAGTTCTCCTTCTTGTCTCCTGTGAGTGGATGGTCAACACATGTTCTTCCATGCGAAGAATATGAGTATATGTAGGTATAGAGAATATAGTAGACAAGCAGACAACCCCACAAGGACCAACATTGACGCTCTTATGTCCTGCGGACATGGATATCACACTTTTTGCCCACTTTAGATCCCCTTCAAATCGAATAAAATATCCTTCCCTACAATGGTACACTCCCTCGGCACTCGTATCATCTGTCAGATATCTCCATCCAAGTGTGTACACTCACGTCTACATCGGGTACCCCATCAATAATTTGAAGAAGCAGCAAAAATATACGGCAAAAATACATATATGGCTATGTTATGTACCTCTAACTATATACGGGAACAATACATAGGGTAACCTTGGAGCTTGGTAGCGTGTTTTTTTTTTTTTGTTTTTTTATTTTTCTTTTTTTTTATATATTCATTATGACGACAGACAGTCGAAAAAAAATCCTTTCAATTGAAATTCGGCCACACTGCGGTGTTTGGCAAAACCAAAAATGAAAAGGGAATTATCCTGGATCGGATATGGCACTCGAAAGATACAAGTGAGTAGATATGTACATTTAGAGCCACATTCGGATATGCGCTTCAGGTTGGTTATGTAGGTCTGATGGTTTTAAAAAAGGCTCCACCTGGCCTACACTCAAATATGACGTAGATATAGTATATCCATATAGTATAGGTATTCTCTTGTCCCTATTTTCAGATTGCCGTTGCCGATTGGACTTGCCAATAACATCTCTATGAGAAAAGTTGATGAATACTTGATTACTGAGCCGCCCGTTTCAATTTCTTTTTTTTTATGCGGAAGTGTTTTGAGTGATTTGGGTTACACAAGATGGTTGCTGCCGGTTGAGCGATTACTCGGGCACAACTTGGACGGTATTATCCCCAATTCTTTTTTTTTGTTTTTTTTTTTTTTTTGTTTGGGATTATTTACAAAAACGGATATACGTACATAAAATCCTTCTGGCAATTTGTATTTTATTTATCTTTTGTCATTGATTGCTTTGTAAGGCATAGAACAAAAAAAACCACAATAAGGAAATTTTGTTTGTAAAAATGTCTCCAATTTAACATCATAAAACATTTTTTGTACCTAATGATTTTATTAGCTCGGAGAAAAAAGTAATTTTTTTTTATTCTTATAAATAACAGGAATATTTTGAAATTGCTCAAAGCTTGGGTTTTGTTTGAATTTTCTTATTATAAAGGGTTCAATGAGAAACAACACTGGAGTGAAGAGTTAAGAACAGACGGTTTTCAGACCTGAAAATATTGTCAGGTCTACCAATTCTCTCACAATAGGGTGTCTAATAAGTGACAACCAACATAACTTAGATAAAGCTAAATTATTGTCAGTTAACACTGTTGGCGCAGAAGCCCGTGGAATAATGGTTTATGCGTTGGACTCGGCAAGCCATAGGTCTGGGTTCAATTCCCAGCCTCATCTATCTAACAAAAAATTTTCAGGGATACCTACTTACTAATTCTTGCGAGAAAGTGATCTGTTGCATTGGCATTAGTTTCTAGACAAAATAATATTGCTTTCACGTCAAATAACTAGCTTTAAAGTATGGTGAAATATTAAAAAAAAAATTAATAAATCGCTGGAGATTACCAGCTGGAACTGGTAATCATTGCTAATGGTCTCTTAACCGAAACCAAGAATACCTTCCTTACTGGACTTCTTCCTGATGTAATTCAACTTCATTAACATCGTTCTCGAGTGGCAGAATAACTCATACAGAATACTTACTGGAGACCCCAAATCCAAACACGAAACAGTAAAAAATAACATCAAACTGAGCCAATATATCGAACAATTTCACTGAAAAATCGAGTGGTGCCAGAGGCCAGCAAAAACATCTCCAACAAAAAGGAAGCATTTGAAGCAATAGAGCTCACCAAAATAACAGTTTTGGACGATCAGAATAGATAAACTACCTAGAGGGATAGAAACCAGCATCATCCAGAAGGAATTTTTCGACTATATGATCATCGACACAACGATTCCGAACGCAACTACTGTAATAGATTCAACAAAGGTATTGGCACACGGCCAACAGTAACTATCAAACCGCGAAGAATGAACAAATTATGTAGATAAACAATGAGTATACGTAAATTATGTTAAGGAACGCTCTTAAACATTTCGACAACAATCATGTTCCAAAAAAGTCTGATAACCATCAAACTTAGATTCGATGTATTTAAGAAAATCAACAGGTTTATCGAAAAAAAAACAAGTTCCAGAAAAAATCATGGAAGTCACGAATCAGGAAAAAGTGCAATGTTTTGCCGAATATTTTGAAAAAAATGTTGTGCCCAATGCCTTCAGCGATCCATCAGCATTCTTATTAAAGAAGTTAAGTCAACAATAGAGCAGTTTCAGCAGACGGACGCATTTTTAACAATGCTAATCTGTCCAGTGATCCCAAATAGCTAACTGGAAACTTCATGAACCACGAAGAAGACATGATTTCCAAATACGCCTTCTTCAAGTCATGCTATCCTCAAAATGCCGTTCAGCAACTGCGTCAATAATTGCAATTTTACAAAGAGATAGAATATGGAAGACTACGAAAATAATACTCGTTTTAAAAAAAAAAGTCGATAAGAATATAGTTTTTGGAGACCATCCCATATCTCTTCTCAACAACAACAGCAAAACCCTTGAAGAACTTATTCTTCGGAGGCTGAAGGCGTTCTGCATCATACTTACATGTTGAATCATCCCGGATTTGCGGTTTGATGGATCTCGGGAGTCGGGAGAAAAATATACACTCTTAAGGTCCAAAAATGGCATTGCTATAAAATAAATAAATTTGGTGGAGTAACGGCTCATGAAGAACCAGGGCCTATAGTGACTTACAACTCTCAACAATTCCTCTGTGCGTGTCTGCAGGAATGGAGGGAACATACAGTTTATTGCCGGATCCGAACGGCTAAGGTGAGTGGCACTTTTCTATGACAAGATGTACTCTTGGAGCACCTTACCTTGGAGTACCTTAAATAACTATCAGTTTTGCGTTGGATGCTTCCGCGAAGATAGAGGAAGCGTTCAACAGTATTTGGACACGGGCGCTAATACACAAGCTATAATGAAAATAACTTTCAGTTTTCTCAATTCATATCGTTCTTTGTCCAGATTAAAAGCTGGGAGTCGTCAATCAAAATCAGTTGGGATTTTTCTACAACATCTACACTACGAATCAATCTCAACATATGCTAAATCCATGTCACTAGTCATTGCATCCCAAAGATTAGAAGGCACTTGAGATGTCTGTGGGAATTTTGTATAAGATGGATTTGATGCCCCAGCCAAT
Organism: Epistrophella euchroma; assembly: GCA_947049315.1. NCBI lineage: Eukaryota > Metazoa > Arthropoda > Insecta > Diptera > Syrphidae > Epistrophella > Epistrophella euchroma. The sequence continues at coordinate 68,189,399 of OX346247.1, forward strand.
TTCGAGTTGACTTACGTCAGAAGACACACGGGACATTGAAAGATGCCACCAGCTTCCGCAGCATTATCGTCAATCTGCCAGATGGATCACAACTGATGAAACTGAAAGCCAAACCATATCGATGAAATACCTGGGTATCAAGTTCGGGATAAGGTTACCCGCGCGTTATAGCTACTTTAAAAAAAATTACGCTTTCCACCTGCATCAACCTACTAATGTGGCAAAAGAATAGACTCAGCCAGAAAATAAAGTTCCATCAGCCACGTCAATTTAATGTGACTGTTGAGGCTGACATCACTACTGAACGAAGGAATTCGAGCCTAGTGAGTGAGGTATCCGCCGGAGTGAGGTAATTTAACGAACAGCTGTTTCGGTTATTTTTCCGAAATTATAGTAGACCGGTGTTTCACGTTGCATTGCGATCATGTGCGTTTTTGAGTGACATTTTTGAACTTCCGAAGGTGTATGCGTCGCAGAGCATTTTCCGTTACGATGGATACCTCGCTGGGTCGATTATTATGATAAGGACACCGCGCCACATCAAACTACTAGAAAAAAAAAAGATTTTGTAAACTACGTCATCAGATAATTTAAGATGAGCCTGATAATGTACTTAGCATACGAAAATAATAAAAATTTTGCATTCACACGTGCGCAGACGTTAAGTTTTACAGTGAAGAAGTTATTAGAAAGTGTCAGATATAAACTCCAACATCTTACAAGTTTAAATGACATTTATAATGTCCTAAGGTTATGACAGTAATAGAAATTGTACCTTCAAGCAAATTCACTGACCCAACTTTCTCGATCCTTCTTGGATCTTTGCTAAACTGAGTGTTTCACACACACCTACAAAAATTCCTTGTTTCTACAGGCATTATTTTCCCCACACATTTGTTTAGTTCATCTTTGCAAGTGGAGAAGCGAAGACGTAGTTCTTTTTTTTTCTATTTTCTTCTATTTTCTTATAAAAAATTGAGAAATTGAAAAAATAAATTATGATTGTAAATTGTATTTATATTAATTGATGAAAATAAATGTGTCTTGAAATGAAAAAAAGCTTTGTTTGTTTGTTGTAGGTAAACTCGATTGGAGAAACTTTGAATGAAAAAAGCTTTATTGTAGGTAGAAGATAGAACTTAAGTGCGGAAATACTTTTTTTTTGCGATTCATTTTGGATACGTTTTGGTCTCGTTTTTCGCTGAGTATGGTGAACTCTCACTCTCACAATACATGCGCAAGTGGGTCAGTGGTGATTCTAATTGCCATACTAATTTGAGCCGACAAACGTAGTTTTGCGGATCCGTATTTGAATCCGTGCGCGGAGTCCTCCATAGGTTTTTGACTACGTGTGCGAATCCAAAACGGAGTCTTTTGCTTAAAGGGGTATGCTCAGACGATTGAAAGATACCCGATAACTTCATTGTGTGTAATGATTCCATAAATCTAGAATTTATACTAGGTAGTTAGTATAAGAACACGACGACGTAGAGAACTCGATGAGTTAAATGGTGTCACTACATTGCGTTGACGTTCTCGCGACTGGAACGCAATCATCAACAATTCAAACCTTATTTTGTGTGAAGAAATTTTCAAACTTTCTATTAAAATTTACCGTTCTTACATTACTACGTACAAATATAAGCTATTGAAGCTCTGCCAGAGGTTAAGTGAGAACATTCATTTAACTATTTCAAATCTAAATGGCCATCAAAATTTCTATCTATAAATAAAATCCTGTATAGGTACATACATATGTACATGTACATATTTGGTTTATACAACGCGCTCATTTTTATTAATGCAAATGACTTTTTACATCAGATTCCAGTACGACTATCTACGAATAATCCCAAATGAATGATGCAAAAACTTCAAAATGCTTCTAAGATCCGACTTTACTGATATATTACCATACGTGGGCTATAATAAACCCGACAAAACGTTCTATCTTCGCACAACATTAACGTTATGTTTTAAGCAAAATAAAAATCAAGAAAAAAACGCATATGCCATTGAGAACTTGGACAACCAACCATGCACTGCACAGTGCACATGACTTTCCCCAGTCCCCAGTCTCCAACACCAAATGATAAATCGTACTCACAGATGTATTATTTTTTCTTAGACCGACCGGGCCGACTATAGGTGTCATAATAACCCCCACTCTGATGATAACAAAAAAAAAAACTAATTACTTACTCGGGTCGGAGAAGAGTCAGTCAAAGACAAAACTGAGAACAGCGCAAGAATGCAAGGAAATTTAGCTCCGACAAATTGCCCTGAAGTCTAATAAATAATCAGAGATTAGTGAATCGTGCACGAATAACCCGCATAGCTGTAGCTGGATGCAAAGGGAATCACCTCGCTCGAACCTCGGGCAATATAGGAATACGAAACCGTTCGGCAGAAGGGCGCCCGTCGCTCATCAACAACGGCTCAATCTTCCTACATATTGCAATGGAAAATACTCGCGTCATTATATTATTTTTAAGTGCGTGTTTCTTAAACGTTCCCTGTGCAGCGGGACAAGCGCAGCATATTTTTATTAAAGGCTACAGGGTGAGCTGAGCATGAGACCTCATGGCAATATTGTAGCAAGTTTTTTTTTTTTTTTTTTTTTTGTAAAGCTATCTTTGATTCTTTCATATAAACATACCTTTTTTTAATTAAAAAAATTTACTTCGCGGCTAATGGGTAATAGGTTTAAACCGGAAGCTGGAGCTCACAGCAACATCACCATGAGATCAGAACAAGTTCTTTATTCCTCTCCAAGTTGGTGGAAAGATTCTGTCGTACCTTTCTAAGACGAAATTTTTTGTCGATGAATACCGACTCTTAATAAAATTTTATTAAGAGTCGGTATTCATCGACAAAAGCATCTAACTGATGAGCCCAACTGTCGTGCCTGGGCGAAACGCATTGGACTAAAGGTCGCAAAAAATCTTCCATTTGAATTTAATTCAATACAGTCCACTAAAACAATAACAAAAATAATTTTCTTTTATTTTTGTTTATTCTCTTCTTCGTTACCATTTTCATGCATTTCTGTCAAATTAATTATAGAAATTCTTAAATTGGGGTGCTGTGTATTTTTGTTTTCGAATTTGATATATATATTTTTTTTTTCCAAAAAATCTTGAGTTAAGATTTGGTAAGTCAGGAAACAATAAGAGTGGTAAAAATTGAAAGAAAACGTTAAAAAAATAGCTTTTGATTCGTAATCTGGTCTGAATTACTGCCTAAGTTAGTGGTAATCTTGAAACGTTGGCGTTCTGGACTTTTTATTAAATCTCCCCCACCAGAATTTCCTCACATCTTCGACATAAAATATTTACCAAAGAGAATGAAACCACATCAGTTTAACTTTCACATAGACCAACTTATCGTATTAAATAAAATAAAAAAGTGCGTATACGCTCGAGTGAACCAGTATTTTAAAAATTGAATGAATTTCATCTTATTTTTTGAAATCAAAATCGAAAAATTGTTAACGTCCATCGAAAATTTGAACATGAAATAATTGTTTGCCGCCTTAAAGTTTTGCTCCCCATTCTGCCCATATGATAAATACAGTATGATTCACCTAAGGTGTGACAAAAAGGTTGAGTTGAGACAAGAAGAAAATTGTGTGGGAGGGGGGTCTATTTCCCCCCGTTTAGGCGGGAGGTGCAATTTTCTAAAAAAAATCGACTTAAAATAAAAAGAAAAATAATTTAAAACAACGGCAACACTTACATTGTCTTGTTATACTTTTTTTAAAAGCCAGAAGTCCGGTCTCTTATTATGTTTTTAATTAAAATAATGTGAGAGAATAGTATTTGATTAATTTTTAAACTCAAAATTTTGAAAAAAATAATAAAAAAAATTGTGTTCAAACTAATTTTTTTTTTTCAAAATTTGACGTTATTAAGTAGTATCTTTGTTTTTGATATTCGATTCTCGTATTAATTTTTAGTCCAACACTGAAGAGTAGATGTTAGTGTTTTTTTTTAGTTTTTGGTAAAATAAAAAATTGCGGGAGGAGCAATTTACTAAAATAATTCACTTAAAACAGAAAAAAAAAATATTAAAAAACAGCAGTAACCGTAACAATAGCATGCTATACTTTTTTGTAAGGCCAGAAATTTCTTCTTTTATTTTCTTTTTAATCGAAGTTGTTTTGGTGAACAGTTTTTCAAAAATTAATTTGCAAACTTAAATTTTTGGAAAAAGAATTAAAAAATTGTGTTCAAACTAATTTTGTTCAAAATTTGTCGTTATTAACAGCCAATTCAGTGACTTAAATCCGGTTTTTTAATGTACATCTGGGTTTAAACTTTAAAGTAACTTTAACCCAAATGTCAAACCCAAGCTCATTATATTCACTCGTTACACCCGGAAATAAAAATAGGTTTAAACCTTATCAAGTTTAATTCGATTTAATTTAAACAGACTTCAAGAGAGCAGTTAAAGAAATTAAAATCAAAGTATAAAATACAAAAGCAAGCAACAAAAAAGTAGAAATAAATGTAATTACAAATGTCAAATTATTGATATTACGCAGCTTTTAAGTGAGTTTGCAATTAAGTTTAAACAGTTTAACATGCGTTTTACTAATTTTTATTCCATCAAGTTTGATGCTTTTTTTTTAGTGAATATTATGGACATACATATGTGTAAATTGTCGGGTTTTAAAAATGCGGATTAAATTGACGGCTTTAAAATTCATTTAAACTCAAATTATACCTCAAGTGAATAATATGGCTGTAAGTAGTATTTTTGTGTTTAGTTTTCAATGCTACCATCAATTTTAAGTCAAACACTAAAGACCATACATATGTATATGAAATTGTTTTCTATTTTTTGAGAAAATTGAAAATAACAAAATTAAGTTTTCTTTAAATTCGACTTCCATCCATTATTTTGTTGTTCCAAGATTCCTATTTCTACTAATGAATTTGGAAAGTAGACTAGGATATTTTAAAATTTTCTCAAAAACTAAAAGACTTTAAGGATTTCGTTTTGTGTGTTTGACTAGAAATTGATAGGAGCATTGAATATTAAAAAGAAATACGCCAGTAAATAACGTAAAATCTTGAGAAAAAAAAAAACTGGTTTGAACACAATTTGTTTTCTTTATTTTTTCAATATTTTGAGTTTTAAAATCAATATTGCAAAAAATATTCTATAATAAAAGGATGCACTTCTGGCTTTAAAAAAAGTATAGTATGACATTTTAAGTGTTGCCGTTTTTTGAAAATGATTTTTTTTTTTAAATTTAAGTCGAGTGTTTAGAAAATTGCCCCCCCCCCCCCCCCCCCCTTAAAAGTCGGTAAATAGACCACCATCCCATACGAATTGTTTCTTGTGTCAACTCAGCCTACACGCTATAGATTTTTGTTACACCTTAGGTGAATCACCTTGTATAGCCCTAACCTTGACCGTAGAAATAGTAACATAGTTTTAGGACTATAAGCTCTTTTACTAAGACCAATTTGCTGAAACGAAAATTAAATATTTAAGTTCAACATAAGAGCTTATGAGACAGTTTACGCTGAGGAAAAATTAGAACATAAAGCGCTTAATTTGAACATAAATATTTTAGTTTCGATTCAGCAAATGGGCCTTAATTGCTTTACACATGGAGGGTTCAACTCGCAAAAGGATATTGCGTTTGGTTGGCTTTAGAAACTAAACGATTCACAATCCGAGGCTTGTCTAAGTTCAATGGTAGTGAATGTGTTGTGGAATAATGACGGAATAAAGTAACAGCTGAAAAAAATTGCCATTTAGGAAATGGCATTGAAAAATATAATCTACTTTCGAAACCAATTTAGAAGCTATTTAAAAAACAAAAAATAATGCATGACTGGATCGCACGAACTTATACTCTTGACCTTCCACCCTATCTTTTTCAGTAGATTTTACCCGTGCCAAAAGAAGTGGGCTAGAATTGCTAGAATTACATTGGGACTGTGAAATGTATGTGCTGAAAATGATTTTCATATTTTTCTTCCACCACTAGCATCAATTGAAATCACTTTCTTAAAAAACTCAAACCCCCAACTGGTATAGAATTTGTGATAATTTTTGAACCAATATTAAAAAGGTTCGTGTTTGAGATGATGTCAAGTCATGTGAGATGAAATTTCATATTCTGTTGGATCTATAAGATTTTCTTTCCACTTTTTTGACACATTAATATCTACTCAAAAATAGTAAGACAACTCTCTAAAAACACGTTTAAGCACTGATTGCTGCCCGTCATAACGGAACAGGAAATAGATATTTACAAAATTTTGAACAAAATAAGTTTAAACACACTTTATTAGGTATTGAAGTTTTCAAAATTTTTTAAAATTAATTTTTCAAAATCTTATCTCAAAAAAAAAAAATTTGAATTACAAGCAAGATAAATGAACGGACTTCCAGCTTTATAAAAAAAAAAATAAAAATTGACATTGTAAGCGTTACCGTTGTTTCTTAATGATTTCTTATTTAGAAAACGCCCCTCCCGCCTAAACTGGAGGAAGAGGACCCCCTTCCAACCTACATACTTCAGCTCTTTGTCACACCGTATGCAAATCACCCTCTTTAATTTTTCGCATTTGTGTAAAAAACTTAAACCTTAACTCTACTGATTGAATTATTTCGAAAACCATTATTTTTACGAAGAAAAGTGTCATATTCCTTTTTGTAGGAAATTTTCTAAGCTAACAAATTAATTTCTAAATTTTTTTGTACAAGGGCCCGATAAGCATATATTCCCGAAATCTAGTTTGGGGGGCATTTCACCCCCTATAAAATTTTTAGCGGTAGGGCTATAGAAAGTTTCTTATGAATACCATCAGGAGGCTGTATACTAAATTCCGAAGTTTGGCTGTTTTTATGTCTAATATATGTATGACTGGACTAAGTGTAAAATTTTGCACACACAAATTCTCATTTCAACGTTTGAAATGAATTATGTACGTGCATACATATATTATGTCATTATCGATTTTTTTCTTTGTGTGTCTTAAATTATTATAAATACCTTATACCACCTTATACCACCCTATTTCAATATGAGTTTTCTTAGTATGCTGATTTTGATGCTGACAGGATTATTTTCGATAAGGATTATTTTTGAGTTATTTTCGTTTTCCATTTCACATAATATTAAATTGTTAAAATATGTATACCTTCAAACTTGAGCTCGCGTTTATTTTTTTTTTTTTTTTTTTTTTTTAACGAATGCAATATCCTCCCTCAATAAAGTATACAACACATAATTTATTTAAGTACATCATATCAATTCTATTATACAAATTGCAAACAATATAAATTTGTCATATCATTCCCTGGAGGATCACTGATTTCGAAGACTATGCCCTCGAGCATGTCATCATGGCTGTCATCATCAACCATTATGAAAACGATGTCTCGTGAAAAACGTAGGATACATACAACACACTTACACAGCATTTTAAATATTTTACAATGAGTAGGTGTACATCCTTTTCAGAGTGATGACTATGGTCTTTTCTGTATGTACTTTACGTGAATTGTCATGCTCTTTTGGTGGATTGCGATTTAAATGGGATACACGGGAATTGTTTTATTTCAATTTTAATTGCAGTCAAAAGAGTGTTAATTGTTTAAATTAATATGTGGCACTAATTTGAGGAGAATATGTACGAGCGAAGCGCGTGCTACTGGTCAACACTCATGCCAGAAGCCAGAGGCGATTATTAATGGCTTCAAGAGTCGACTTCATAAATAACATGAATGCCTGCAGACTGTAGTGTATATTCATGTTTAGGTATAATTAAATCATGCTGCCGCTAAAAGACGCCCAACATTTTCTCCTCAATCAAATTTCGAAATTTGATTTTTCAAAATTCGAAACATGTGCTATTTTAATTTACCCCGAGGCAAGTAGTATGTGTGAAATGAAGATGCCGACAAATTAATAATAGCAATTTCCGTTTGATAATAATTTAACCATAAGAGAATGATAATTATATAGCTATGAAGGGTATCGTTTGTCTCTTTCCGTTCTCTAATAGAAAAATTGATCATAAAATGTAAAAAAAATTCAGAAGTTTCTTCTCCAAAAAATTTCCAAAAACGATTAAGTGGTACAATGCAATTACAAGTACAATGCGACTGCTAAAATAATTGTTGGATATAATGAAATAAAAATAAAAAAAATAACAATTTTCTAAGCCTGATCAATTTCTGAATATAGCTGACCTTTTTTATGACCAATAGCTGACCTTCTAGATTACATACTTTTTTTTTACAAATATCCAATACATGAGGTGCTAAGATCCCAAAGCCTATTGATTCTTGAGATATTTTATGAAACTTAATTATCAAAATTGTGTCGAAGCAAGAAACTGTCACCCAATTTTTTAACGGACAATCTACCTACTATAGTTTCAATTATACCAGGTATCCCGTAATTCGTGCATGATATTTTGAGCTGGGGGGTAATTTCTGAAAAATTGACTTTAAATAGAAAAAAAAAATGTATTAAAAACCAACGAAAGGAAATACAATGATGTGATATAGCTTTTTTAAAAGGTAATATCCATCCTTTTATTTGTTTTTTAGAAATAAAATTCCAAAGTCAAAATTATCGAGAGAAATTGCATTTTTTTTAATTGATTTTTTTTAATAAATTTTGCCTAATTATGTAGGTGCCACTGTTTTTTTTTTGTAGTATTCAGTGCTCATATAAATTCGTAGTCAAATACTGAAATCAAGATGTAAAATTTTGGTTAGTTTTTATTAGAAATTCAAAAAAAAGGTACATTTTTGATTGCTTGTTTTTTACATTGTTCCACATACGCCACCGATACCACCGTCAGTCTTCAAAGAAACCATTTCGTACCACTGAATTTAGGAAACTAAATTTTGTCACAACAAATTCACGAGTAGTTAACGGATATTTATAGAGAGCATTTAAACATTCACTTCACAATAAGAAGGTTTTATACGTTTTCCAGAGGCTGCTTCGCTTCGAAGTTAGCAAAGCAGAATAAAAAACGTAGAAAACATTGCATGACAAAATTGAAATTGTCACAACTAATTCAGATCTGCTGAACGGCTTATTATTAAGCAATAAACTATTCGCTAAGACGTTTTTACCCCTTTTTGCCTTCTCCCAGTTTCAAATCCATATTCACACTCTAAAGTTTCGATATCCCGAAATCTAGAAATGCATTAAGAAACAGTGCGTTCGTTAGCATGTTTGCAGACAAACAGAAAAAGGACTATCTGCAACATTCCTGTTCTGGCGATAACTGTTTGAAAAACAATAATCCGTGATCCTTCGTACAATATGTTTCTACACGTATTTTCTTAAAACTTCAAATATAGTTGGAACTTAAAAACATTGCACCAAAACAGTTCTTGTGGCCTTAACAAATTAATTTCATATGAATTTGTATTTTTTTGTTATATCAAATCAAGTGTTTTGGAGGATTGAAGAAAGAACTGAGCTCTAAGTCGCTAGGCTCTCAAAGTTGAGGGTGCAAAATTATCTATCTATAACTGAGATCTTCATCGGAAATTTTGTTTTTAAGATACGAAGGGTGTAATTCGAACCTTTTGAATACCAAACATTTTGGTCATTCGAGCCGGATTAGTAATATTCTTTTTAAAACTAAAAAATTGAAGAAGAGAAACCACGAGAGAAGTATAGAAGCTGAAAATAATTCACTCATTTAAGCATTGCGCCAACCAACTCGATAGCGGTGCCGAGTGCGATAACAATGTAGGTGCCACGCACGTAAATCAATAAAATAAAAAAAAACATCACAGAAAATCTGATGAAGAAATAAGTTAGAACTGAAATCAAGTTTTAACTTTTGATAAACCGACTAAAGAACAAGCATTATTCCAAATATTATTGGAAAACATGTGTGTGTGTGTCCTTAACAGAACACAAAGAAGATTAAATTAAGAGGAATAAAAAAGAAGCATAAAACAGAAAACCTAAAAAAGTAACCAAACCAATTGTGAAAATGTTGTTTTTTTTCTGTTTCATGGTGCTTTGGGATCCAAGCCGGCTATCTACTTCCCATTCGTTAGGTTTTCTTTGTCTTGATTGTCTGATAACTTCATTTTGTATAAAACTCTCTCACAATCTCAGGATTGCATCAACAATATATCTTTTCTACCTTCGCCTACACTTTGAAAACTTATAATTGTATATGTATTTCTCTCCCATACATCGAGGTGCGAGGACATAATGACATATCCCTTAAATAACAATACATGTACACTCCGCTTCACTTGAATAGAAACAGTATGCGATTTTTATCTATAGGTTACGGTGTAGATTTAAAATAATACTTAATGGGCCGCGGGAAACCATTAAACGAGGCCGAAAAAAAAAAGAAAAAAAAGGATCACTTACTGCTTACATGCAATCACATAATCATGAATTGCAATTTCTTTAAATTATGTATACTGTATGATTCACTTCCCAACAGGGTTTTTGAAGTTATTTCAAATAAAGGTGGTAGCACACTTTACTAAAATATGATTATAAATAAAAGCTACTCTCTTTTACTGCATTTGTTCAATTTTTGTCTATATTTAAGAGACTGTTTCTATTCAAATGGAGCAAATAAAAACAGTGGCGCAAAACTTTAGACGGTTAAGTATGATGTAAAAGTGTTTTTAGTATGATGCCTATTTTATCTTTTTTGTATCATACTAAATCCAAGTGTCACTTTGGCAGGTACAACTGCAAAAATGGGTTGAACTGTTACTGTTTTAGGCGTGTTCAGCTAAAAAAATAGGTTAAGTATGATACTAGTTAGAAAATGTTTTAAGCTAAAAATATTTTAGTAAAGAGTTTTTAAGTTAGAAAATTTGTAAGTAGTGTCATGCTATGTAATACCCTAACATCAGGCTGTTTAACATTTTGCGCCAGTGTTTTTAATGAAGTAATTAGAGAAGTGGTAAAAAATAACGGAATGGTATTTTTCTGAATTATTCTGTCCATGCAGTTTTATTCGCAACAGATCCTTCTCAAAATAACTTAAACAAAAATGTGGATTCATAAATTAACCAAAGCGCTATACGCTCAGATATTTAAAAAAAAGGTTGTTCCTATTCAAGTGGAGCGGAGTGTACATTTAGTATTGTAGGTAGTTATAGGGTAAATATAGATTTTACTGGCCCTATCCAAATTAAAATTCAAAATTATTTTTTCTGTATTTACTGGCCCTCTATTTTATTTTTTTTTACATATTTTGTATATGTACATATGTATGTACGTAATATTTTTGTTTGTTTATTAAGGATGACTGAAGAATGTTTGAAATAAAATTAAAAAATTCACCAAAACTTCAAGTCATTTAACTGCCATTGATAGTGTGCCGTACCCTATGTGGAGACTATAGCACCTCTAGCCACCCTCTAAATTAATTGCAATCTCTCTGTTCAAGCTTCCAACTACTCATCTGTCTGTCTGCCGTCTTTCCAATACATATATATATACAGCTTGCCTTTGCATCAATAATAAAATAGAAACCTACAAGGCTACAACTACGATAGAGCTGTTGCAGAAAAGCTGTTAAGCATTTGAATTATGTCAAATATCCTTTTGTAGTGTGCGGGACTAGAGGCGTCTTGCATTATATCGGTATGGCAAGCAATAACATATATTCTTTATGGCACGTCATAGGTTTTCTTTCCAGTAGTGGATATATGAATCCCGGTCCATTGTATATCCGTCATCCTCCCTGCTCAACTGGCAAATATCACCAGCTTTGTGGTATCTTCATTACCATTGGTGGCAAACAGAACGCAAAGGAGTCACTCACTATATGAGTTCCTTATCCATCCGTGTCTCGTGTGGGGGTATCTAAGAAACGAGACTGACATTAAATGCAGTAGTTGTGTTGGCAGCAGCGCGGTGGTGGCGTTGGTGGCAATAGCGATATGCGATAGTTAACCAGTCCACTTGGATTTTATTCACCAATTTAAGTATCGGCATTGGGTCATTGTGTGAATAAAAATGTGCACCATATTTTGTCGATATGGTTTTTATGGACCATGGTCCATGACTTGCTCGTTGCTCGTCAGTTCTGATAGCAACCCTGCATGCGATATCCAATTAGTGACTGAAAAAGTAATTTATTGCGCCAATACCTTGGAGAGAGAGAGGACCTTCCAAGTTCAGACTCTCGCAAGCAAAAGGGGACAAATTATAATAATCTTGGCCATAACGTCGCTGTGGGTTCTGACAAATTAATAGCTACTTACGGTGGGTAAAAGTTGTACAGAATTAGTCACAACAATCCGATAAATGTCATTTTGCGGATGGTAGTTGGTTGGGATACGAAATTAAATGACCGTCTCGTTAATAACATTTTATCGTTTTCTTTCAAGGAGATAAATATAAGTACACATAAACAGCAAAGGGACCCTGGACTGGAGTTCGAGTTCCAGTTATGTATATACCACCTTACATATCAGTCTGTTTTATATTTATCTTTTAATAAATATTACACAAGAAAATATGTACAATAGCGACGAATAAAATTCATAAAGACTGCCAGTTACAACGTTCATTGAATATTACCGCCACTATATTCTTCTTCTTATTGAAGTAAAAATATTTTTTCAATTGTATTGAATTTTTAAGATCCGAGGCTGATAAACCAATTTATGTACATATATGTAATGTAGGTAAATTTAAATTAAATAATAAGCAATCACCATGTTTCGCAATCGTAGCACCTTCCAAAAAACATTAAACGAATATTCAGTGATTGTCAAAATATCATAAAGTTTATATGAATGGCAATAATGGTGGATTTAAATGTATCTTCAGGCGAGTTCTGCGAAAAAATGGATGCAAAATATAAAATTTATGTTTGTTGGATAAAGAGAGAAGAACAAAATGCAGAGATCTTCATTCGCATTAGCAACGAAGAACATGTTCATCATCATAATGGTACTCTTTCACACATTCGGTTTTTGGCATGAATCTGTCTCCCTCACTGCTTTACTTTTTTTTGTCAATTGAAGTTGAAGATACATGTAAATCAATCATAAGGGAATTCTTGTGAAAATTTATACCTGAGTTGAAAGTTGCAGACGTGTTTTATTTGTTTAATTTATTGTTTAAAATATTGAATTTTTTAAAGACAATAAAAATGCAATTTTAACCTTTTTAATACACTTTGGTCCTTCGAGCCGGATTGTTGGTACCCTAATTGAAACAAATATTAAAGAGGAAGATTTAAAATTTTTGAAGGATATTAATGAAATAATTTCTCGCTTTGTAAAAAAAAATTAATAAAAAAAAAAAAAAAAAAAACACGGCGGCTGCGTTCAGATGTTAATAGTTAAAGTTACATATGCCTTATGTCCTTATATAACAGTTATATGAGGACATACATAACAAGACCAAAAGAAAAATTGTGTGAATAATTCCTTGAGTTGAGGCCTGTTCTGTAAAAAATTGATAAGATTTTAATAAGGAACAGAAGGGGCTATTAATTCCAAGAGAAGCAAAATTGAAGAAACTGAGGAAATTGTGGGCCATCTCAATAAATATACGAACAGGGTGTTTTGCATCAGATGCAATAATAGGATAAAAAATAAAAAAAAAAAAAAATTGGTGGCACAAAATCTCATGAAGAACCAGTGCTAGTAGCTTACAACTCTCAAGCAGACCTACAGCTTATTGCTGAATCTGAACGGCTAAGGTGAGCTACACTTTTCTTTGACAGGTAATACCCATGAATGAAAGAATACAAGATTGCGCCATTTGTTATCTCATTGGTGACAAATGATATGTAAACAAATATGGCCGCCACTAGTTTGTTTAGTTAATCGATTGTTCGGTTGTGTTTTTTCCTTTCGTGCGCGTTTATTAGTTTAAAAAATCAAAGTTTTCGTTTAGAAATACGATTATAAATACCGAATTAATATTTTTCATTTGAAATAAATGTTTTTTTCATTTAAAATAAATCGCCAAAAAGCAAATAAAGCGCCAAAAATGTGTAAAGTAGAATAGATAATTCTGAACTTGTGCACTTTTATTACACTACACTTCACTTTTTATTAATTAATTCGAACAATGAAATAAAAATTCAAGTTAAAAACTTTTCCTGGCCTTATCTAGAAGGAAAAAATCATATTTTTGTCACCGATTGCGCCATACGTGCTGTCAAAAATTACAACAACAAAGCGAAAAAAATGAAATGGCGTAATCTTGTATTCTTTCATTCATGGGCAATACCGACTCTTGAAGGATTTTTAACTTCTTCAGAAGAGGCAGTAAGTCTGAAAAACACTTATGTGTTAAGGTGGCAGAGCTGGGAATCAAACCCGAACCTTTAGCGTGATATAAAAAGCTAGAGCGTGTTTATATATTGTTTTAGCTGTAAAAATTGTAGTATTTACAATTTTCATTTCTCCAAAAAACTTGAACATATTTAATCATATAATTTCAAGCCAAGAGAATATATCCTAGAGTAACAACAAATGGATATTACGAGCCTTGGACCATGGACGCAACACTTGCGAAAGGTGTATTATTCAAATGTTGCAAAATTTCGTCAATTTAGCAAAGCCTTAAAGCAACCAGACATAAAAAGAAAGAGTAATGCTGAGTTCCAAAATTCATCAGATGCGCATTTACTGCGCATCCAAAATTTTTTTAGCTGCTTCGATTTAATTTTTTTTTTTTTTTTTGCATTTCAAAACGTCAGACTTATTGATTGTAATATTTCTACAAAGCATCACGTTTGCGTTGCTGATGCGTATGAAAAATGTAGGCATTACTTCCGTATCAAAACATTTTCTACATTTTGGAACTCAGCCTGAGTTTATCATAAAAATACTTTGAGATGATTGTGAAAGCCTTTACATGTCTTACTGATGTTAAGCCTCATTAAATGTGTCCGGCAAGTTAGTACTAAATTAAGTTTATGATACCGCCCACTAAGTACAACATATTAAAAAAAATCAGCTTTTATAAAATTACGTAATTTTGCCACATTTTCATTTTAATCCACCTTTAGCACGTGTTATTTCTAATAGTCCCTACAGTTCAAGACTCACATATAGGTAAATAACCCTATGAGGGAAGAAACCTTTAAGAAATATGTTGGATTGTCAAATCTAGGAAAAGGGTAATTTGTTTGATTGAAACTTTTTCTACATAGCAGTCAGCAGAATTTTAATCAATACACGATGTGCAACTAAGGGAAGATACAAAATTTGTCCTTTTCAAAGGTGATGTTTGTCCTGTACTCAAGGAATTGCATCCATAATGTTTTGAATTACTATGCTTCAACACTTAAGATACGGAGAACATTTTGAATGCGTCAAAATTACTACTGGTTGGAGCTTATTATAGACAATTCGAAACGGTTAACTTTTCAAAAGAACTTTGGTATGATTCTTTAAAGGCTACACTAATATTAAAAATTTCAATAACAAAAACTATTACCTTAACTCAAATAACAGTTCTAGTATATATTTCAACCTTATCAAGGAAGTTTAATCGCAACAGACGGCTTTAATTAGCCATTTATGCGCATATCATGTCAAGTTAAGAAAAAATCATTATTTTGTATATTGAAATGCATATCAAGAATAAATAAATAAGGTACCTTCTTACATATGTAACGAATATGAAGCCAATCAGCCGAATCTTAACTCGATTTCTTAGAATCCCTTTGTGACTTTTCTGGCTTATTTGCTTTTTAGCCAATCCGTTTTTCTGCCTTCCAGAGTGAATAAAATTTACAAGTTGTGATCCATTTATGCATTTTCTTTACAAATACTTGCATGTGGTAATTCTTCACCAATTCTCTTTTTAAAAATTTAAAATTCAAGATTCTGATGAGTCGTAAATTCTTAAGATGTGTAGGGTTCTAAAAATCTCTTGCAGATTAAATTTCAGAGCCATCAATTATTTTACTCCGCCAAAAATTAAGCACCAATTTCTCCGAAATTTTGATCTCCGACATTTCAGAAACAAACTGAAGTGTTTGTGTTGTTATTTCTTTGTTATTTAATTTTCAGCTATACTATAATACATAATAATCAAAATTAACATGTTTTGATAAAAGTTAAAATTATTGAGTGTTTTAGAATTAAAATTTCCAAAATTGTAGCCGATTTTTATGAATATATAGCTCAGGATAATTTGTAAACATAACCTCATCAAAAGGTTATAATTATAAAATGCTCTATTCTAAGAAATAAAAACAATAAAAAAATGTACATAACTCTAAATCTATGCAAACTTATTATTTCTTCATATTTTTATTGTTGCGGAAATTCCCCTTGGGTGGCAGTATAAGGTATAGATAATAAATTTGATATTCAATATTTAAAATTTATTCAAAACTATGCAAAAGTCTTTTGTTTAGCGCATATTTGGGGTTATTTTTATGGTTATCTGTATTATTTTTGAAATGATTTATCGATATTTAATATCATTTTATTAAATTCTAACATAATTCACTTGGAACAATTCTAATCTAAATTCATAATTGAATTAAAGAAACCACTTATGCAAATATTCAAAGGTTGTAGGTTGTGATTTATTGAAATATCGTTTATATAATTTGCATATCTACTTAAAAGTCAAGGATTCAAATCATCATGCAAAGTTTTTAATATTAGATAATATTCAAATTTTATACAAATATTATATTGAATTAAATAATTAATTTGGCTTTTAAAATTTTAAAATTTATAGGCAAGATGTACAATGTACATATGTTTACATAAATTTCATGAATGTTAAGTTATTCAACGTGTATATCGAAATAAATAAATTGGGCAATTTAGTATAGACCCTTTGAAATTAAAAAAAAATATGCACGGAAAAATGTTTCCCCGGGAATAAATTATTTTTTTTTTCTACAATTCATTTATATGTCAATGTCAAATACTGCATAAAATCTGTTTCAAAAATTTAGAATCTAATAAAAAATAATAGATAATTTAAAGAAAAAGGTAAAAAACTCTTTCCTATTTGTTAAAATCATCTTCTATGTCCAAAAATTCTACAGGTTGTCTTCCTTCTAAGCCAGCCCATAAAAGCCATTCAATAGATATAAATTGTCTGCTATTATTGTTTTCTGGCAATAATAATATAATAATGTGCAAATTTATTGTATTAAAAGTCCGAAAATTTCGGAAAATTTCGACAATCCTTCACACAACAAATCAAATTGAAAGGCTTTTTTCTCTGAGACCATAATCATGGCTCAGGGATCTTGGCATCACCATAATCATGGCTTAGGGATCTTGGCATCTCCTACATACCTACATATATTCTGAAAGTTACTTAATCCTTATAAAAGATCCACTAGTTTCAGTAATTGTTAAGCCATAAATATTTTTTTTAAGTTTTTTCAATATTATTGGCGATTGTTAAATTTTCTATGACTGACCAATCTGAAAAATGATGACGAACGATTTGGTGGCCTTTCAGATAGCTTACTTTTTTTTCGAATATCCTACAAATGAAGTGCTAAAAATCTGTAATCATAGAACAATTGCTTAAAAATTTTCTATGGCTGATAAATTTCTAAAAGTATAGTTGACATTTTTTTTTACCAGCTACTGAACTTTTACATAGCTTGCTTAAAAAAAAAAAATATCCCATACATGAGGTGTTAGGTTCAAGGACCCAAACTCATAGTTGCATCTTATTTTTATTACAAACGATACTAGTCAACGCAATGGATTAAAAAACAAATATAACTTTTAGTTCGCTTGACTTCTGCTTCACTATTGCAATAATAGTATAAAGGTTCTACCTTTATTTTGCAGATGCAGCCAATGCCAAGCAAAAAAATAACTGCCGATTACAAAGGATAATGTAAAAAAAAACTTTCGAAAGGATAACATCGAAGCAATGACCAAAACGTCCCTTTAAAACTTTGTTATCCTTGTCGTAATTGTTCCTTCTTCTGATATTATTTCGTCGCTGTTTATACCCTTGGTAGTACTTAAGCGAAATGATCAACAAAGCTTGTGGCGTTTTTGTTGTTTTTTTTTTTTTTTTTTTTTTAACTGTGCAACACCCCTTTCAAATTGTTCGCCACCCTCAATACCTATTATCTATTCATTTAAATCCAATCCCTTGGGGAAGTAAAGTTAATGGAGTTTTCGGTTTTATCACAGCAAAAGCAGACGTTTTATTTTCCTCCACCTTCCGTCCACTAACTATAAGTATCTATTCATGCGCATTTAAAACTCTTTTTTCTTTTTTATCCTGTTTTCGTTAAGCAACTTCTTGTGGTGAATTAAATTTTAAAGTGGGTACCTACTCTCCAAAAAGCCAAGAAGTTGCTCTAAATTGCAACCTTATAAGAACCCAAGGAGTTGGCTGCACTTGTCAGGCACAATGTCAATCTTCCACACGCTTAATTAGTTGTTACACATCGCTATACCTACCCTGGCGCTTGTATTAATTACCAATTTTGTATGCAAATTAAATGAAACATGTTCGACCCACAATCACTAATATACTGATGGTGAATCAGACTTTTAAGACAAGTTTTCAGATAAGATTTATGTGGGCACTGATGGAATTGTCTTGAATATTTAAGCATGTTTACATACATATCTCTATTTGAGGAGAGAAAAAAAGGAACATAAATAAAATGGAAATTGAAATTGAAAACAGTCGTCCCGCCCATACGGAACATAATATCGACTTGTGAACTTTCTGGTAGCTGTCAACAAAATTATTTTGAAAACTTCTGGAGTAGGTATGTAAATATCTCGTTTTTCATGCTCACGTCACATCATTATGTATGTTTGTATGAATAGCTGGTTAATTTGACTTTAACTTTGCGTCGTTATGAAATATGTAAAAGAAAAAAAAATATAAATTTACCATCATGAACTTTTGGAGGTACATCTACATAATATTATATTTTAAAACTTTTTGGATGGAACTTTTGCGCAGAAGATATTCTTCGTCACTTTTACATCATACCTTACGGCCCAACTTATAAGCACTGGTTTAAACAGAATTTCGCATTTAATTAAAGCACTTACTAATATAATATGGGATTTGAAAATGTATCAACTACATTATGTATTAGTTTCGACAATATTATACTCTTGAGTTTAACAAATTGCCAACAGAGTTGAGTTTTTCATAAATGCTTGCCGTTAGTATACCAGCGTAAATTGAATTAAAAATAAATGTATACTCTATGTAAATTTTCTGCCAAAAGAGAATGAAATTAAAATAATTATACTAAAGGAATAACTTAAGCAAATTACAGTAACTTTTTTCGACAATCGCTTTTGTTTAAAAGTTACAGTACGTTTTGTTGAAAAAAGGATTGAAGAATAGAATATGTCAGCATCTACTTTTTTCAACAAAATGTATGTACTGTATGTTTCAAACAAAAGCTATCGCAAAAAAAAATTACTTGTAATAGGTTCGTTCGCGTACTCCCCAAATCTACGAATTTTTACGAATTTCTACAAATTTAACACAAATTGTGTTCGTGTACGCAAAAAAGTCTTTCGCAGAAGAGAGCACTCCCGAGAGAGTAAATTATTTCCCATTTCTGATCATTTCAGTCCAAAGAAATTCTTCGGGCAAAAATATGAGTTCCGTCAAAAGTCATTTTGACATTTGCCAGAACATCTCCAAATAACTTAGTACACTCTGTGGTACCTGCCAACTGGTATTTTAATCGTGTTCGTTGCTCATAAGTCATCGGAAGAAAAAAAATAGTTGAATATTAACAAAATACCTAAAAAAAAAATTAATTGTTCAAAGCGTTCGTGTACTATTTTGCAGTTTTACTTCTCTCTGAGAGAATTTCATCCCCACTCCTCAATATTTGATAGACTGAATTTTAGTGCAGAAAGTACACGAACGAAGCTAATATTTGTAAAAAATCAAATTTTCTAGAAGTTTGTAGTACCTACTAGAGTTACCACTGGGGTGCTATAGTATCCCAGGAGATTCTTTCTGTTTAAGGGAACTCGGGAATCGGGTATAAAATTTTTTTTAAAAGAAACCTTAAATTTATTTAAAAACAAACAACGTAAATGAAATAAACAAAATTGTTTATGTTTAATTTATTATTCCCATAATAATAAAAACTTTCTATGTAAATTATACTTCAACAACGAAGTTATAAAATTGTTTCCGGTTATTAGCCCAAACTTAATCTCTAAACAGAATTCAATTAATAACATATCGTTTCTTGTAGAACGATTTCCTAATGTATTCGATTCTGCCAAAAGAGGAAATATTATTTTGGAGTATTAGCTACATTTCATTTAAATAAAAACAATTAAGACCAGTTTTGGGTGGAAATATTTTATTATGAAACTTATGAATTTTTCGCAAAGCTCTTCAGCTGCAGAAAGGAAGTTTTCTAACCTTCAAATTATAAAAATAAAAAAATCTAATCGATTTGATATGGAAACGGTGGATGCTATTATGTTTGCGAAAGAACTTTGTCCTGAATAGTGTTTAGAAAAATTCCATGTTTACAAGTTTGTAGGTTGTTAATAAACTTGTTTATTTTTATGAAACGTAAGATTTTTTTATGTAAAGGGATACATAATTTATTTGGTATGAAGTAACACTCGTAGCCGTTTGTGCCACCAAATTTATTTATTTTTTATTTAAAAAACAACAAGCTGGCGGCCAAACGACACGAGGTGCATTTGTGAAAAATGCGAATAGATGATTTTGAAGAATTGAAAACTTCAACAATTTTTAACCGATTTTGATTAGCTATAGCTATTAAAACGTGTACACGTGTACCCACGTGTAATTAAATTATCCGTGCATGAACACGTGTAACACGTGTATTTAGTGTTACACGTGTATTTAAAAATACACCTGTAATTAATTGAAAATCGTTTTTATGATTTTTTATCCAAAGAAGATCTTGGAAAGAATTTAATCGACATTTTAAATCAATTCTCGCATGTCTTCAGTTTTATAGTAAATCAGAAAATCGTCTTATGCTAATTTAACTTGTATTAACAAGTTCATCGCTTATGTTTTTTGAGCAAATACTTTTTTAATGAAAAACATGACACCCCGATTGGTTTTAAAAAAGAATTTTAATTACATGTTTTTTTTTATTTATACACGTGTATTAAGAACCTACACGCCTACACGTGTAATTTTTGTTTACTACACGTGTACACGTGACACGAAATACACGCTTTAAATTGGGAGCTCTAATAGCTTTAATTTGATTTATTATAAGAAGCACTTGAAAAATACATAAGTATCAACAAAAAAAAAGTAATGCAAACTGTTGCCAAACACTGTCTTTTAACTTTAAAAAATGTTAAAAATTGGTGTTTATTTCAGATAACCTTTCACATATTATACTATTCGTAGTGCATACACAGGGTGATTCACTTAAGGTGTGACAAAAAGCTAGAGCGTATAGGTTGAGTCGAGACAAGAAAAAAACCGTATAGCAGGGCGGTCTATTTTCTCCAGTCTAGGCGGGAGGGGCAAATTTAAAACAAAAATCGACTAAATATAGAAAAACAAAATAAATAAAAAACAACGGCAACACTTAATTGTTATATTATGCCTTTTTAAAAAAAAAAGCCAGAAGTTCTTTTATTATGTTTTTAATTAAAATTCTTTGAGAGAATAGATAGTTTTTGAAAAATTAATTTTCAAACTTAAAAGTATGACAAAATATTGATAAAAATTGTGTTGAAACTAGTTTTTTTTTTTTTTAATTTACATTAAGGCCCGTTTGCTGAAACGAAACTTAAATATTTATGTTCAACTTAAACGCTTATGTTCTAATTTTTCCTCAGCGTAAACTGTCACATTAGCTCTTATGCTGAACTTAAATATTTAAGTTTCGTTTCAGCAAATGGGCCTAAGTAATATTTTTGTTTTCAATATTCAATACTACTATTAATTTTAAGTCAATAATTACTGAAGAGTAGCCTACAAACCGATTCTAACTTTTTATTTTGCGGTCAATACAATTGTAGGAGAATTGAGTAATTTTGTTTCTTTTTATGTTTCTCTCATTCTTCTCTATCTGTTTGTTCGATATAAATTGCAATCTATTTTTTGAGTCCACTTTAAAAAAAAAGTGTTCGTCCTCTTTTCACATCAACCACACATCTATACAAAACGATTTTTTTTACGACTTAGACAAAACTGTATTGATATCTCTTAACCGTAAAAAAAACCGCTAAGAAGTAACAAAATCCTCTAAGAAAATTGTAGGTCCCCTTCATTCTTGCAGACACGCACACAGGAATGGTTGAGAGTTGTAAGTCATTAAGGCCTTGGTCTTCACGAGCTGTTGTGCTCACCAAATTTATTTAATGGTTCTTCTTTGTGTAAAGTTAATATTCTAAAATCAATATTTTTTATAATTTGTCAAAATTTCATTAATAAAACCGAACATATCACCTAGAAATAATAGCCCTGTTCCTTTACTTTGAAACTCTGTGATTTTCTGTGCATTTGTGTGAATTTCAGTCCAACGTTCTGTCAAAGTTCATATAAAAAAATAAAATGGCTGTAAAATGCACAGAAAATCACAGAGTTTCAAAGTAAAGGAACACACATAATTATAATGGGGTATAAGTGCTCACATACTAATTTACAACAGAGTCCCTTATGATATTTTACAACCTGGACGCTTAAGAGTACACTGCTATTACCGAATATATATTTTATAAAATGCTTAACCTAAATACACTTTTAGAAATATATTCAACGACATAGATATACGATTCCTTTCGAAACACCAAACCAACACAAACATAAAAACTTCTAAAGCCATCTCATCAATCTTCCATTTGACTCTATTAAATAGTAATAAATTTTAACACTTTATAGGCTAATGACTTTTTCGAGTCTCTATAAATAATAATCTTTCATTTAACTTGGCTCGCAAAATTAAATAAGTAATCTTAACAGCCACTAAAGCTGAATAATGTTGTTGCTTTGGTAGGTATAAAGAGCAGATACATATAGAAGTAAAATTTAAGCCTATCAAGCAGTAATCTGTTGGGATTATCAACTGCTTATGCATATTCAAGGCAAATGAAAAATTTCCTTTTACCCTCTTCTATCAGGAATAATAATACGATTAAAACGTAACACCAGCTGTTTTCAAAACATTCACTCTTATGTACTTTCACAAGCCTAACTCTTCTCATACTATACTCAAACTCAAACATCTACTTCTAGACTCTTATTTAAAGTTAAACAGAATGTACACAAAAGTCTCCTTTTCATTACTTAATGTTGAATATCTTCCAAAAAATTTTAACAAAGGACAATCCTTCTTAGATTGATAGCTCATCAGTCAACACGAGAAGGCTGAACGAACATGTCCTTCAATCTTCTAATCCCATGACATATACGTTACGATATACGAGTAGAACGTAGAGGTAGGTATTCGACAGAAATGATGAATGACAACGGATATACGAAATGAAGCACAGTGCTTATATTCTGATGCTTCCCCAGTTGTATAGGTATTGTATATCGTGTGTAGAACTTGAAACATTAGGCACGAGGACATTTGCTATATTATATTTACGCAAATACGCAAAACAGTAATTAATTACGAAAAATAGGTTTTATTTGAACAAATCCGTCCAATTTATGTGATTGCCATCAAGCGTAAAATTAGTTCTTAGAAAGAAGATTCCATTGTATACAATTATGAACGTACAGAGCTGTGCAATTTTTGTGTAGATTTTTTTAAATCCTTATGATTATTAAAGACTCAGATTCACGCATTTTTATTATATAAAATATTAGTCCAGTTGTTAAAACTTGGTTCAATATTTAAAACTCTAAATAAATATTTAACAACTGATTTCGGCGAATTTAGTGAGGTTCAACGATGCGATGGTTGAAGGTTTAAGTATGTGATATTAGCCAATACATTTGTGAGTTTAAATTTGTTGATAATCTTCTTATAACTTTAATACAAACTTTACTCTCGGACTTATCATTACTATTATATAAAGACGAAACAAATATTTTGTTTGTCCGCGTTTTTCTCAGAAAGTATTCAACCGATTTACTTGAAACAAATTTTATAATTTTTCTTATTCTTTGAAGCATGTTAATAGATATTTTTTATTTGTTAAATATATTTGTTGAATTAGATTATTAACTTTTAAGAAAATTTCGTACACTTTTTTGTCGAAGTTGACCAACATATTCAATTATGCTTTTAAATCTGCCTGATATTTTACAAAATTGGGATTTTTTGTATAAAGCAAATTTTAAGCCCTAAATCATTTCTTAACTGTACTTACAAGCTGAGAAATAAATTTATTTACAAATTATAAATTCACCAACTTTTTGTAGAAAGCAGCATGATGAAAAAAAAGGTTTACTGAAAGCTGCTAAAGATTATGAAAATGAAACATTACTGATTTCAACTGAGTGGAGTACGGAATAAAATACAGTGCAAGCTCCCTTAGCCGGACAGTGACGGTCGCAACACTGTTGTGGTTGTCCGTCTAAGGGATTTTCCGTCCAAGGGAAAAAATAAAAAATTGTTATAAAAGAAAATGTATAGTTGGCATCATGAAACTGTTTCAGTGAGAGAAAATAAAATTCTTTATTTGGTTACGGAAAGCATATGGAAGTATGTAAAGAAATTTTTTGTTAATAATATAGTAGAAATTGCGGTTAGTCTCATGAAGCATTTGATATACTTTTACCTACTTATAATTATAATTATATTTAAAGCTTGCGAAGCAACGCGAGCACGGGTCGGCTAGTACTTAATATATTTGAAATTATGAGCCCTATAAATAGCTAGGTCATCTAAGTATGTATAACCTTTTAAATAACACTTAAATTTGGACCATTGCATTGTTTCTGAGATTAGTCCGATTGATATTACGATAATAGAGAGCACTAAAAAAGTGGCTACCGCAATTTCCGTCTATCTGCCTGTATATCTGTCTGTATCGCGGCCTACAGCCTAAACCACTGAAGCGATTTTCTTCAAACTTGGAGCATAAGATTTTTGAATGATTCCCTAGAGGATATTTTTTTTAGCGGTACAACCGTTTTGAAACAGGTTATTTATCGAAAACGGCTCTAACGATTTCGATTAAACTTTTTGTGTGTGTACTAGTAGTATGGTCTACATTTTGATAAAAAAAAATTACAAAAAACCGTTATTAATGGTATACCCGCCATAGATTTTTTTTATTTTCAACTTTTTCTTTAACCGCTGATTTTGATCAACACTTTTTGATTTAAAAAAAAAGCTCTTCTTTGTATATAAAACTCTACATTGATTGTGTTTGTAAGCCTTAAGACATTCAAACCTTTCAAACACAAAAATAATTTAACCCCATAAATAATTAAATTTTAAAAAATTTGCTACATTTTATTCCAAACTCTAGACCAATTTTGACCAAATGCGTATACAGAGACACTCCTTCTAGTTCCACCTAATATTTGTGCACCTGCTAGACTTCCACGTGAGATTTCCTGTAATTTGAGCTCAATCGGTATGGTGTTTGTCACATAACAAGTCAGATTTTAACCGAATCCAAGAATTAGTTCTCCTTGTCCCCGTATAGACACCCTTGCTGAAATTCATCACATTTGTTCTTGTGTAATTTAAATCATTTTTTCTTTGGTAACAACAACAGAAAATTTGATAGTTATTCCCCTATACACTGGAGTTAATTTTTCGTCTTAAAAATTACCCTATAAACATTTTCAATGTTAAAATTATCTGCACAGCACTGTTTATTAGGGTATTATGTGTCCAGAATAATTAATCATTGTTAAAACTCATTTTAGGGAAAATATTTCAAGGACTTAAGTGGTATGAGTGGCAAATTTATGATTTTTTGTCCAAATGTTAAGTTACATTTCACAATCCCTTTTACTGGAAGAAAAGTATAACCTACTTGACTGAGTGTTTCTATGTAGGTACATATGAAATTGAAATATGTATGTTACGATAGGTTACGAATTATGTAAGCGTTTAAGGTATAAAGTGCTCGTTACAGATAAGAGTGATTAATTTGATAGAGTCAGAGAGTTGGAAATGTCCCTACTCAAATCGGGTTTTCTCATTGATAAAATATCCATACATACGTAGTAGGTATTCTCTATCTCTATAACCACTTTGATTTTTTTTTTTGTTTCGGTATTTTATTTTTAAATTTTCTGATAAATTTCTATTTTGAATTTGGTTAGCAAGTTTTTGGGTAGGTACTCTGTATTTACATCAGAGATAATGAATAAATTTGCTACCCTTTCCACATGGCTTAAAAAATATGTACGTTCATTGTTTTTCAAATTATCAAGTTTTTACTTACAAAATGGATGGTAAAAAAATTGAGCTTTAGATTTTAATCAAACTTGACATTTCGATTATAAGGAAGATGAAAAAAGTGGTTCTAACAGCAATACATTTGGTCCTTCGAGCCGGATGAAATGTTTCTATGGCTGATACGTAAGCCTTTAAATTATTTTTTATTAAATAAAAAGCTTTACGATTTGTATCGAAACTTTTTGTGATCTAATATTAGTAGGTACCTATAAACCTAAGATCTATCAACCAACAGGAAAAAAAAATACACTACGCCGCCATTATCAAAAGTAGGCCAGTCACTAAATCATTTTTCTGATTTTGGACTATGTAGTTATTTATTTATTTTTGACTGATTGAAGTGAAAAAATATGTACAAAAGAATTTGCTCAAATTAAATCGTATACCTAAATTAAAAAAAAAAAATTTGGATTAAAAATTATCCAAAAAAAAATATTTGTACATAATTGCATATTTCAAAAATGGGCCGATGATTTTTTTTTGAAATAAAATCTTAACTTCACACTAAAAACACTAAAAATTTGCGCAGCCATTTTTTTCTCAAAAATGTGTAGTGTAGGTACCTATACAATTTTATATAAACATAAAAAACTAGCTGAGCCGACAGACGTTGTCCTGTCTTAGCTATGAATTCGAACTGGAATACCTATATAATAAAAAAATGAGTACCTACTTCTAGAGGATTTACCATCAGGTGAAGAAGGAAATAGCCAAATTTTGTGATCCTTAAAAAAAATATAGCCAAACGTGTTACACACTGATAAATTTTTATATTTCCATTTTTTTTTTGGGATCTTGTTATCTATTACATGTTGCGGATATAGGTGCAAAAATCCTCTTTATTATTCTTTGCCTGTGCTTAGTTCTTATGTATAACATTACAGACCCTTTAAAATAAATAATACAAAATAAGCATTAGTGGAGTCACTGTGGCGTATACATACTTTTTTATCAGCATATATTAGTTGTACTTAAAAATCTGTACATTAAAGCTTTACAGTTCATTTTATATAATTAGAGTTCAGTCAGAAAAAATTGAAAATTGCGAATTTTACTTCCTTCGGAACATATTTTGTTTTTTAATCTATACTGCATCTAATAGAACGAGAAATATAATTTAACAACTTTTTATTACTTGGAAAGCACGAGATTATTTTTCTTTCACTCTATAAGGCTATGGAACTCGTTACCACTGTCTATACGAAATTTTAAGAGCCATCAAAGTTTCAAAAGATCAATATTTGAGTATGTTTAATCAAGCAATAATAATAGTTTATTTTCTTTGTAAGTTCTAGATCATCTCTCCCTCTATTTTTCTATCTCATCTTCTTTTTAATCTTTTCATGATACCCTTTTTTTTCTCCTCTCTCTCTCTTTTCTCACTCTTTTATGCTTTTTTTATTTACTTTTTTATTTTTAATGAATTTAATTTTGTTTGGTTTATAATTAAAAATTAAATTTTGCACTCTTGATATCTCGTAATTAAATTATTGTATTATACTCATAATAAGAATTAAATTCTTTTTGTAGTACCTTCTAAGAATTAAATAAATACAAATCCAAAAAAAAAAAAACCAACCATATAGGATGATGTTTATTGTTTAGCCGAGTTATGCGCGTACGAACCTGTTATACCAAACAACTCTCAACCATTCCTGTGAGCGTGTCTGCAGGAACGGAGGGGACCTACAGTTTACTGCCGAATCCGAACGGCTAAGATGAGGGGCACTTTTCTATGACAAGAGTTATTCTTTTGGAGGATTTGTCACTTCCTAGCCCTGAAAAAAAACTTAAGATGGAATCGGCTGGTATTGAACCCAGACCTCTGACATGACAGTCCAGTGCACTAACCATTACGCCACGGGCTACAACACCTGTTATACCTACAAACTTGGTTCAAAAAATTGATACGTGGTTCAGGAATTTTAACTCATTGAATTCAGTGGTTTAACTGTGGTTCAGACAATGGTGAATGTAATGTACTTCAACCTGTAATGTACTTCGTCATTGAACTTATCCATTGTTGTCTAAAATTAGGAAAAAGTATAGGATTTTAGACAGCAATTAGAAATGTTTTATTTTTGCGAACTATTATGAGATAAGATACTCTCTTACTGGTGTAATAAATACAGTTTTTAAATTTAAATTTAAAAAATTTAAAGGGTCTATAATTATGGTTCATCTTCTCCTCCGCTTGTTAAGAGAAGATTGTTTTAACTTCATTAATTAAGTACAGTGGTTTTAACACAGCCAGCGCCCATTGCTATTGATCATTAATTCAAGACAATTAAACTTTTCATAACATTTTTTCAACCCTTATCCTTAGATTATATTCAAAACGTTCAAGGGTAAAATTGCACAAAAATATCGAGTACTGATTCCTAAATAATGATGTTAAATATATCATCATAACTGATAAGCTGTAGATTTTTCAAACAGGCATTTATGTATATTGCTGCCTGTGTAAAAGAATCAACATAATATCCGTGACCACACTATTCCTCATCCTGCATGGCCTATTTGTATTCCCTGACTTCGTCACAAATGAAAACCAAAAAAATAGAAAAATATGTTTTAGAGAATCAATTAATTTTTCCAATATTTCTTATCTTATATAAGTTTGAATGATATATCTGAATGAATAAACCGCGACAAACCCACACACTTCATCAAAAAGTGATATATCCATCCAAGAGTCAGCCATCTAATAACGATCTTCATGGTGTGTAAGATCATATTGACTGAACGGAACGGCTTTGCGTATTATATACTCATTATACCTTTCCTTTTATTCATTGAGATTGAGAATAAATCACTTTCCCTCCTATGATTAGGTGGCGCATGCATCCGGTCACCTCTTATAAATAATAAATCTATAATCTTGAAGGCAAGAATCTCATAAGGCATTTGAATAATGTGTCTGATATCTTTTTCCAGAACACTGAGTGTGCATATTATACTCGACTCGTATCATCTCAACAACTAATTTCCCTTTCTTTATCTTTTACCTTTTGACTGCCTGACTTACTTTTTATATGGTATTGTATCGGATGTGGGGCAACTCTGCATTTTTTTGTTTTTCAAAATTACAAAGACTTAATGAATATCAAATAAACTAAAATTGGGCTCATAATTGCGTGGGTACATATTTCCCTCTCCTAAGTACGAATGCAAAACAGTTTTTTATAAAATTAAAAATTAATGACAATTTGTTGAGTGGAAGGAGGTATAGATATTTGAATTCTATATAAAATGCTTAATTTCCTTCTACGAACGCCTACACAAGTCGCCACCCTAATTTATTTGCAATGAGTATTCAGAATGGATTTAGATTATCGCTTTTTGATTCCATAAAATTTTGGCAAACGTTTCACGTTTCTATTGCCAGTCGTGACAGAGTTGTTGTTCAGCTAAAAAAAAGTGTTTGAATATTTATAAATGAAATCTTGAAAATTTAAATAAAATCGAAATAACGAGATGATAAGCGTTAGCGTAGTATAATTAAATAGTAAACATAATGGGTTGTTGGATTACATAGACTTCAGCTATCAAGGAATTGCTAGAAATTTTGGGATGTATTTGGAGATGTTTCAGCAATTTCGGATCAACTAATGAAATTAGACAATGTTTCTTTTTTTCGGATTATCAATTTGAAGTTTTTAAAACTATTATAAACTCTTTCTATGAACCGCCCTTAAATGATACCTTAAGCACAAAATCCGTACAGCCCAATGTAACTCTTTTACAAATGTTTAATTCATTATTTAATTTTATGTACCTACCTCAAAAAGCATAATTCCTGAGCTAATTTTTAGTCGCTTAAAACAAAAATGGCAAACATTTTTTATTGCAAAAAGGCGTTTCCTAAATAGTGCCGAAAAAACATGTTTTGTTTTAGATATGTACTGGCTTAAATCTTATCAACGGTTTATCCAATTAGCATGTTCTATATATCCTTCGAAAGACCCCTCCTACGATATACAATTTGCATTATTCGAATAAAAATTCGTTAAGATACAGACGATCAGGCGATTTGAAATGAAACAACCAAAGCAATTTTGTAAAAAGTTCGAAAATGCAAGTTTTGTCAATTTTGTTCGGCTGTATATCTTGTATATCTTAAGAAAAAATAACCTCATATTTTATAAAATAATCTTTATAATAATTTATAGATCGTACTAAAATTAGCAAACTGGAGCTTTTTAATAAAAATCGTAAATGTCATTTTCCAAGAAAAATAAGAATTTCACTATAATGTTTTTTAAAAATTATATGAAAAGTTTCATATTGGCTAAAAAAAATAATTTTTGTTTCAAATCTGGTAGAAAATGTTCAAAGCCACTGAGTGGTAATTTAAATAAAAATCAACCAAGCTGTTTTCGAAACATTGAGTTTCAAAAAAAAGGAAAAAATTTGCAACAATTTTTAAAATTCAAAAATTTTTTGTTGGAACATTTTGCTACAAACTACCTTCTATTTAAACTGCACGGAATATTTTTCATAAAATTTATATTATTACAATTAAATTTTCGAGAAAAGCGAAAATAAAAAAAAATTTTTATGGTAGATGTTATTCTCATTATAGTTCGTCCAACTATTCTTGTCAGTACAGGCCTTACGGGAAAGCTTTTTTCAAATCAGTGGGACCTACTGATATCCCAAGGCACCCCACGAAACAAAAAGCCACTTAAATATACACAATAGCCACTGACTTCCCACGGCATTGTTTTTGTAATTTCTTTTTCAAGCGACATACAACCCTCACGACCTATCTCGCCCACAGCCGTAGGCAGTAGGCACAATGAATAACCAAACATGATCTCTTGCTGTTTGTGTTATTAAAAGTATTCACACAATCTAGTGTGACCATTGGTAAGCTAACTCACATAAAAGACTCCTTTTCCTATTGCTTATGTGCAGGAGCTTTCAGAATTAAAGCTTTTTTTAAAGCTCTTAGGATCAAAAAAACACTAAGTGTGGTCGTTCGTCGTTGTTTTAAACTGTTTAGGCCGGCAGAAGTTTTTTTGCAAAAATATAATGGTCAAATTTTATGATTCAAATTAGTGTGTGTGTTGTTTTTTAGTATAAAAATAAAATGGCGCGGCTGTAGGTGTTGTGCGTCGGCTATCTTAAAAAAAAGACGCAACCAATGTCTTGAGAACGGCTCATGGTACCTACACAAAATTTGTAAGCACATTTTTATGTAAGGTATTCATGTATTAAATATTTTGTTATTTTATATTTTAAATTATTTAAGTAGGTAGGCTTTTTGGTCAATTTATAACTCAATGCAAATATTATTTTTTATTGTTAAAATGATTCTGTTTTTTAATTGCTCAACGAACTATTTATAAATAAATAAATAAAGTGGTATTTTTTGTTATTTGTTTCTTCTTTTTTTTTTAATGGATTAGGCCTACTGGGGATACCCTTACAAAAACGCACCTATTTTAATTTAATTTTTTTTTTAGTTTTCATAATTGTATTTGTGCAATTTTACATACTAGATGGCAACGCTGATCAATTTCAATCAAACTTGAAATGACATTTCATTTTTGTTACTCATTTGTTGAATGGGCAGTGGCGGCGCGTATGTGGATACACTACATTATTATGCATACTACGGCATCGCGGTTAGAGCTTTTACATGCGATAGACTTATGCAATACGCTGCAATCAAACTGAGATGCAAACGTCCTATCTCCCCTGTACTGACAAGAATAATTGGACGAACTTTAAGTACCAATTTTCTGATTTGTCCACCAAAAGTTATTAATGGCTTATGTGCCTACTTATATGTATGAGTTTAGTGACTTGTTTTTATTTAAAAAAATAAGATTTTATTGAAATGCTTAACAGGTGCACCTACCTTACCTACCGCTATTTCTGGTCCAAAAAAATATGAAAAAGCGTTAAGTTTAATCCTATAAAATTAGAAAAAAAAACGAGTCCGCGGTGGCGCGGCGAAGAATTCCCAAAAAACGCTAGGTACCAAGTTTAAAGCGCCATAGTTATAGCTTTAATTGAAAACCATAATTGAAAATTTTGTCATTTTATTTTAAGGCACTTACCTATCTAAAGAAAATTGATGGCATTTTGGTACCAAAATAAAGGTTATAATAGTCACATAATTTTTTTAATTAAAAAAATATCTCATTAATTTTAAAACATTCTTTTAAAATCAATTTATTTATTTCAATGATCAAAATGGTTTTCACTGAACATCAGCTGATTTTTCTTTAAGCAAAGTGGAACTTAATCGTTCCAATGATATCTGTTCGATTTTCTTTCTGTTCTCATCTGTCATTATTTCGTTGAATGATCAACTCTAAACTCAAAATTTAATTTTTCTTGTGGGCAGGGCACCAGAGATGTTTTCAATGGGCCCTACCAATAATCAAATTTAGTTAGGACTTAAATATTTCAGTAAAATGGACCACAATGGAATGGGCTCTAAATAATAAACCATGCATGATATTACCTAAATATTTACGTGGACTATAAATAATGAACCATACATCGAATCGACTCCAAAAAATTGAGAATGGTTGATTATTTAGGACACATAACGTTTTGGTTTAATTGAGTGCAATATTTAAGTCATAACTAAATTTGATTATTGGTAGGGCCCAATGACACCCAAATTTCAATAATTGCTATAACCGACTAATTTCACGGTTTCACTGATTTGGTTGATGGTTGTATTGATGGATTTCAATGATGGTTATCAATGAAAGCTATAACTGGCACTTAAAGAAAGTGGACCGATCCATTCAGGCTATAGCCGAACAGACAAACACAAATTCAACAAACACAAAAGTTAATGAACAATAATTTCATAATTTTGAAAAACAATATTTTATAAAATTATTGCACCAACTTTTCTGTACAAAATCTGCTTAGTTTTGTTTGGTTATAAATGCAAATACTTATATGTTAATTTGTATCATAATCTACCTCAAACAACTTTCACCTAAAAAGCCTTTTACAATGACCTTGTTGCTATAAACATTTTGTCATTTAAACCTTTACCTCTGTGATTATAAATCAGAACCATGAGTCAGTCAGTATATGTACATAATCTGCATAAATTTTGTTTGACTTGTTAATGCAAGTAACAGTAAGTAGGTAACTTTTCGAGATAACTTGAATCAACAAACCAGTATCAGCAGGGGTAAACATACATAATAACATTAAGGCTTAAGGAATTATGAGAGATTTATATTTAACTACCATTCAGAGTAAAAATCTGCCAACTTTTACTATTCCAAGATTAAGGGGGTTTCAAAAATGCATTAAGGGTAAATTTATGACCGAATTTGACTTAATGTTTTCAATAAAAATAAGCTAAAGAAAATTCCAATTTATTTATCAAATCAAATGCATTTATATAATAAAAAAAAAATTGCATATAACTGTGAGGTAGTTAAACTAAAAGAAAATTATCAAAAAATTAGCTTAATTTGGCATTGGATAAGAATTTAAGTGTTGAAAAGTCTTTACTATCAAACCAATCGTGGTATAATAATAAAGGATGAGTGTCAAATAAGCGAAGCATATTCGCCGATCGAAAAAATATTAGGTCGATAATTTGCTGTTAATTAGTTGTGGTAATTTCGAATTTGTCGGTCGATGTTTTCGATGTTTTTTCAACTTAGCGAAGCACCTCCTCAAAAAGTGTTAAAAATTCTTTATATCGGATGATAAGCAATATAATCTTCCGTTCATCAGTTCTGAATTCGTTGTGAAAAATTTAATTTTGTCGTCAAATATGTTTTCTATGTTTCTTTTTTTTTGCTGCTTTGCTAACTTGCTGTCCACTTAGCGAAGCATCCCCTGGAAAAGGGGTAAAAAGTTCTTAGGTGTATGGAATGGTTTATTGCTTAACAATTTACTGTTTCGTCAGTCCTTAATTAGTTTTGAGAATTTCAATTTTGTTTTTCAGTGTTTTCTATGTATTTTTTTTTTTCCAAAAATAAAAAACCTTATAAAGCAACGCGTCAAAACTAATTAACGACAGATTATAAAGCAGTAAGACAGGCTGAGTTCCAAAATTCATAGTTGTGAATTTACTGCGCAAACAGCGCATCCAAAATTTTTTTAACTGCTTCGATTAAATTTTTTTTTTGTATTCCGAAACGACAGACTTATGCAATATAATATTTCTACAAAGTTTCAAGTTTGCGTTGCTGATTCGTATGAAAAATGTAGGCATTACTTCGGCATCAAAACATTTTCTACATTTTAGAACTCAGCCACATTCACAATAAGAAGCTTTATCCCTTTTTTAGAGGCTGCTTTGCTTAGTTGACACTAAGTTAGCAAATAAGCATACAAAACAGACAAATTCGAAACTATCATAACTAATTAACGGAAAATATTTTTTAGATCGACAAATTTTGATCACTAATTTGACACTCTTTAATAAAGCTTATTGTATAGCTTCTGATAATAGCAACAAAACTACAAATGTTCAAATTGCAAGCTGAATAGGTCTTGAGCACTTACACAATTTCTTCTCTGGCAAATAGAAACTGAAAAAAAAAATCGAATTACATAATTGAGAAGTGTAAAATTTGTGAAAAGTGCTGGGAGGGGCATTACATCAACAATTTTGACTGTTTTGAGCTTTCAAGAAATCTCCCTTAACGGATTCCTGTGGCATGGTACGAGCCGGGAGAAGGACAATGCTTCGGAATATCGAAAATATACTACCTCAAAAGTAATTTGGACGAAACCGTTTTTTGTTTTTGGACTGTAATTTACCATGAGTCTCGGATGCCAAGGTGGTCTCGACATAACGCACACTTCACTGGTTCATTTTCCCAAAAACATGGCCAATTTTTTTTTTTGTGTTTTTTTTTTTCATTTAATAATGCATTAGTCCATTGAAAATAGCTATTTGTAAGTAAATACACTATTTTTAGTAAAATTTGTTAAAATACAAATAAGTGTACCTACATAAATTTAAATTAAAAAAATTAAAATATTTTTGGAAGTAGTTTATTTATTTTCAATTTTCTTATCAATTAGAAGACATAGGATCAGCTAGTTTTTAAACTTCGATTGAACAAAAAAATAAAGCATTTAATACTTAAAGTACATAAAAAAAAAATAAATTTGATGGCACAACAGCTCATGAAGAACTAGGGCCTAGTGACTTACAACTCTCAACCATTCCTGTGTGCGTGTCTGCAGGAATGGAGGGGACCTACGAGCGGCACTTTTCTGTGAGAGGAGATACTCTTGGAGGATTTGTCAATTCCTCGCAAGAGGCAGTAGCCGTTTTTCTTTTAAATAAATAGATGGCGAGGCTTGGGATCGAACCTTAGACCTCTGGCATGACAGTCCATCGCACTAACCATCACGCCACGGCTACTTAAAGTACATTTTATAAAAAAAATTTTGGAAAAAAAACCAGTTAAAAGTTTAGAAGACACTATTTTCACTATTCCTAATCTTGAATTACCATTGTCTTGAAAAGTCGCAATGGTTTTTGAAAAAATACGATTTTCTACTAATTGTAAGTCCCAAAATTAAAATTTGTCCCATACTTAAAATATCTCAAAAAAAGTACATATAACAATTATTCTACTTAACTTATACCACTAGCAACAGATTTCATAATATTTTTTTATCACGAAAAAAAATATAAAAATGAAAAACAGGCACTTGTATACCAAAATTGGTACTGCATGCTTGCTCTCTAAAAGCTTCCACTTTAAACGCATCAACTGACGAAACGGTTGCAATCTCAACACCGGGATCAATGAGAAACTAAGCTCATGTTAATTGTCAATAACTTTGCATTAAAATCGATTCTTTTTATGGTATAGGCCATATTTTTGGGAAAATGAAACAGTGTGGTTTAATGTAAATATTTACATTATTTTTTGAAGGTAAATATTTACCAGCTTCTATTCAAAATTTGGTTGGATACCGAAATTAATACTGAGGTGTTATATACATTTATTCATTTTAATGAGACCAAAATGCAAACTATAAAATGTCTCGTATCGTGCCCATCCCTAAGAAGGAATCACTTTTGCCAAATTCCAAAATAACCGAATTATTAATCCACAAACCATCTGCCCTGCATAAATTTTCTTTTAATATCTGCAACTTCAAAAAGTGTTGTGAATTGAAAAAAAAAAAAAATTAGTTAAGCACTTACACAGTCCACTATGAAGCCGGGTGATTCAACATAAGATATAAACGGTTGCTTAATTTTGGACTGCAGATTGACCTTTGAAAAATATTTTCTCAGTATATACAAAATGTAGTATGTACATATGTATGTTGACTAAACGATTTTATTAAAAAAGACAAAGATATGCAAATTAAAAAAAAAAATTAACAAAATATTCAGGTACGAATTAACTTAAACACGAAACTCAATCAATCAGAGTTGACTGAAATAACCAAAAAATGTAAATGATATCATCGAATTTATTATTTTTTTTCTTAACAAAACGGTTCAGAAATAATTTGATGACAAAACCCTGATTTAATTTCCTAGAATAACGACAGTTTTCTGACAATTCTTGAAAGATGAGAAGTATTCATTTGGGTTCCTTGGAATTTTTTTTTTTTTTTTTCAAAGTAAAACTACTTTCTCTGTCTTAATATATGTATGGGAAATGGGACTTTTGATATACATAGTTTATTACAACATTGCAGCACATAAACTAGACTCTTCTCTCTATCTCTTATATTGAAACATGGAAATTGAGTTCAACTTAAAGTCACATAAATTTTAATTTTTTTTTTATTCTTTTCATAGAAAACATTAGTGTAAATAAGTTTTATTGAACCCATAAATTGCAGGCAAGGCAAAGTCGTTTTAAGGGAAAAATATAGCCTCCTTTTGTATATTGCGAAGAAAGGTCTTCTTGTGTGCAAGTAATGTTAACATTGTGAAACTATTTCCAAGCAATTTACCACCAAGAATTTTAGAATGCAAGTTTTCATTTCTGTTGCCTCTATATACAGGATGTTATGATCTTAAAGTTGAAAATATTCAATATATGGTAAAATGATTATGTATACCTACATTAGAAATAGAAAATTGTATAAATGAAATAAAAAATTGGAATTTGATGTTAAGCACGAAATCGTAGAACCATATTATGGCTAATACCCTATGTTCTACTGTCATGACAGAGATAGAAATGAAGTCCCAATCATTTCTACAAAAAAAAAAATGTCAGCGGTGCCTCTTGGAAATGTAATTTTTTTCCAATAGGAGTACCTATCTCTTTTCTAATAAGATACCATTTTTTTGGCACAAAGCCCAAATTTATTACTCGAATAATTTTCTTTTTATTAAAGTCTTTGTTAAAATATAACTGAACTTAGCGGAGGAAAATATGGAAATAATAGACAATGTATGTTCAAAATTTTAGCTTTTTAAATGCTAGTTTGCTTCTCAAAAATTAATTTTCTAACTTTATAGTCTTTTCAAATTCTTAAGTTAAATTTACAATTAAATTACAATTTCAGACTAATTTTCTAATTTTGTAAAAAATATTTCCGCCAAAGGGCAGGATATTATGTTTTTTTTTTTTAATGTTTTGGAGGTTTTTAATTAAATTGATTCATTGATACAGATGTGCTTGAGCACAGATTGAAAATGAAATTGTTGTAGTGCATAAAAGCCATCACTGAATCGTCTCTCTATATTATTATTTTCTATCAAATCAAATCTATAACACCCTGTACACTCACATTACATAACTGATTCAGTAAGGAAAAAACTTCTGTTTCTTGTCATTAAATAATGATTTGCAACACTTTAACTTTTGGTTAGAAAGAGGCAAAAGTCGTCGCCCTCATCCCCATCCTTAACAAAAAGGGAAAAAACACAAAGTTAGCTTTAACAAAGGGCAAACCAAGAAATTCATATATAAATATCTGAATACAGAGAGAAATAAATCATTTTATTAGCTACATGGTGCAAACCGGAAATGCAACTTAAGGAGTTGGGTAAAATTTTTGTTCTTATTTTTTTTTGGAAATATCTACAGAAAGTAACGAAAAAAAGTTTACGTTGGGAAAATTATAATATTGAGTCATAAACAATGAACTTTGTTTCAGGATTCAAATTTAAATAAAAAACTATCTATACAAGAATGAAAAGAGACAAAAGAATTGTTTTGTGTGGGAACACAAATAAAATATTGTTTTAAATATTCCTCTAGATGTTTTCCCAGTTTGTATAAGTTACGGAAGTTCCGAAAAGTTCACTAGTGCAAATATTTCCTATTGTGTCGGTTGTTTTGTAATTTAAGTGTATTAATGCAATATTAGCTTTGTTCGTATACTGTCCAAAACAACGAATTTCTACAAATTTTCTGCGAAAATACTACAAAGTTCAAAAAAAAAAATTGATTGTGTAAAAACTCGTAGTTTTGGACATACGAACAAAGTGATTATGAAAGTCCTTCTCGAGCTTTTTTTTGTATAAATATTACCTGTTTGCCGTTTAAACCACTTATATCAAAAAATAAGAGCTCATTTTTCAATTGTCAGTTAAACAATCAGTTAAATACCCGAGGAATACAGTTATTGACTCTTAGGCTAGGCGCATATTGAGACGCGACCGGCGCGTGTGACGTGACCTGAGGCGTGCGACATGACCTGATTAATAGAAACGTGTCATGTCATTATCCGCATATTGAATCACGAGTCTCGTGTCAATATTTTATTGAAAACAATATTTATATTGAAATTGAAGTACCAGCAAGAACATAATACATAAATGGAAAATTCAAAAGTAAACTTGTATTTAAATTTGTCGAGTTCAGATTCCGATAGTGACAATGAAGAAGAAAAAGAATTGCTGCTGTTTTCTTTGAAGCCTACAATATTTAAATCCCTAAATGATAATCCTTATCTAAAAGAAATAGTCATGGACAGTTCATAACACCGGGTCTCCACCTGAAATATTTCATAGATTACTATCTGTCACTTTCAATAGAAAGAAAGAGCGATAGTATACCATAAAATATTTGTTGGGCAAATAGATTACTATGTCATTTGTAATTTCACAAAGCAAAGTTAAGTAGTTAAAGCAATTAAAAGAATTGATTTGTTGTTATCTAATTTTGCTTAAGTCCATAAGAAAAAGACCAAAACTTCCTTTTGACACCTACACTTAACTAATTACATTCGAAACACAAAACAACAAAAATTGAAAGAAACCCACAAATGTCAAAAGGATAATTCCTTCTTCATAGAAAATAGCAAAGTAATATGTGGAAATTTTTTATTGAATACTATAAGTAGCCTCCATGAGCAATTTTTATAATATGCAATATAGTATTCTATGAAATCTTTCTCGTGGAGCCACTATGTAATGGAATTGGAGTTACGAGATGACAAATTTATAAATTACTGGAATGAATAGAGAGCAGTTTGAAGAAATCCATACCATGATTAAAGAATCAATTTACTCAGATGTAAATCCTGCTTTTCAACTATGACTTCATATAGTTTTCATGACTACGATAGTATCTTAAAAGACAATTTGGTATCTTACTCTCTTTCTACTGTCATCTTTAATTCAAAAATAAAAAAACTCACAAAAAGCTATAATTATTGTTTTCGTAATAAGCAAACTATTTTTTATTTTTCAATTTAAACCGACCGACAGTTTGTATTTTTTTTGACAGGAAATAAATAAAAAATGTGCACGTGCAATTGAATTACATGTTTACAAAAATTGTGCTGTGTCACGTCACACGCGCCGGCCGCGTCTCAATATGCGCCTAGCCTTAAACTCTGAAAAAATAAACTACAGAATATTCTAGTTTGAAAGCAATATTGAATTTTAATTTTATCTTGCTCTGAAATAAGCACATGTCTTTATTCTTTTTATTCTCAGGAGAAGTTTATATATGTATGACTATTGAAAACCAATTTTACTAACCGACTGCCTAAAATGACTATTGCAAAATAAGCCCTTAGTCAATTAAACCCTTTGTCCTGACTGAAGTTTTTTTTTTTTTTTGATTAGGGCTGGCAACGAGACGAGACCAGTGCCGAGATTTAGCTAATGGCGAGTGAGTGAGATAACTCACTTTTCATTGAAAATCGATTTAGCTAGTAAAAGTGAGTGAGTAGGCGAGTGAAATGAAACGTCAGTTTACTCGCCGGATATTTCAGCGGTGACTTGGTGTATGTGTTATACATATACATATATTTTTTTAATAGAAGTGAAAAATATAATTTGGCATCGCAAGGACGACCCCATCAACTTCGTGAGGACCAACTACAAAACTTTGGAAGAATATTTAGGAGTGGATAGGGCACACTAAAGTCACACATTGATTAAATTTTATTTTCCTAAGTTTTTTAATAAAGTTTAATTAAAATAAAAATACAAAATTGAAAAATTTAACCTCAAACAAACAAAACCAAAGACAACAAATTAAAAAAAAGTCTTTGGTTATGACATTTCATGTGTTCGAAACATCGAAACTATATTCGAAATTACTCATTTCACTTTAATAGCTAAATCACTTTTGCGAATGAAGTGAGATGAGTCGGCGAGTAAGGCGAGTCATCTCACTTCACTCGCTGAAATAGCTAAATCTCGGCACGGGCGAGACTTTTGTTAGTCTCGTCTCGGTCTCGTCAAAAACGAAAAATTTTAGTCTCGTCTCGCCTCGGTCTTGGTCTCGCCTAACCAAGTCTCGTCTCGATCTCGGTCTCGCCTTTTTCTCGTGAAAATTTTAATGTGCGAGTCTCGTCTCGGTCTCGGTCTTGGTCTCATTTTTAGCCTTGGTTTCTTGAGTTTTTTTTTTTTGGTAAAAAGATGTAAGATAAGACGCCTGTTTAGATTGAAAAGATAGAGTATGATATCTCGGCAGTTTGTTGGTAAGAAAAATGCAGGATGTGGAGTCTTGTGTGAACTGAAATCTGAAAAATTTCGAATTTTTTGAGGTCAAATTTGAATTTTGTAGAGGGTTTTTAATCCATTTAAAGCGAAGTCATCCTTCAATGGATTTTGAAGTTAATGGCTTGACAGTTAGGCGATGCAGTATTTACCTTTTCGATTGGCTATCCGGAAGAACTGCCCGATTCGGAATGCCAATAAACAAACAAACATGCCCAATGCTTGCGCTCGCTCGGGTGATAGTCAGATAGGCTATCCACCTATCCCAAAAAATTTCACATAGCTTGAGTTGTTGTTGCGTCAGCTAACATCAGAAGTTTTTTAACAAGGGATTACAACAACACAAACCTATCCGAATAGCTTTGGATAGTTAGGCGAACGCGCCCATTGTATTTATGAAACAACACAGGCAGCCGCCAGAAGTAAAATGTTTTAAATGGCAGAGACCAACATGGAGAAATTAATATTATACTCGTATCTTCAATATCTTCGATTTTTACTTTATTGGCACATCAAATGTCACCCAAAAGGTTTAAAATCAACTTTTTCCGTAGCAAAAAATAAAATCGGAAAACCTTTTTCCGGCGTGGAAAACAAATTCTGAAAAATGAGCGATTTCTATTCCAACGACATGCATACGTATTTTTCTCTGGATTTTCACAGTGCACCTGAGTATAAAACTATTTGCATATGTGGTTCGATATTTTATATTTCAGAAAAAAAACTTGAGTACCTACTAAAAAATAATTAAATAAAAAATATTTCTTCTAGCGAAAACCGAAACCAAACCACCAAGACCGGCGAG
This sequence comes from Epistrophella euchroma, assembly GCA_947049315.1. NCBI lineage: Eukaryota > Metazoa > Arthropoda > Insecta > Diptera > Syrphidae > Epistrophella > Epistrophella euchroma. The sequence continues at coordinate 68,231,439 of OX346247.1, forward strand.
ACCAGCGAGACTCTCTGCGAATTTCGGTACCAAAAATACGGTCTCGTCTCGGTTGCTTTTAAAGTAGTCTCGTCTCGGTCTCGTTGCCAGCCCAATTTTTAATTTTACACTTGCAACGTCGCGCTTAACTGCCTGAACAGAATAAAATGCTGGAACTGGAGCCGCAGACGGAACTGAAAGAGCTGTCAAAAAGTGTCGTACGTTATTTTTTTTACGTGCCCACAATGCAGCTGCACAGCTTTGAAAGTATTTTGAAGAAAAACAAAAGAATAATATTGTGTACAAGCTCAGAATTAACATTTTTTCATGAGCCGTTTGTGCCACCACATTTATTTTGTTTTATTTATAAAGGTATTCATCGTTCTTGAAGCAATTGTACGCGACTAGCATGTCAACAACAGATGTACAATTTTTCAAAAGTCTGTTCAACTACTTGCTTATGCAGATGATATTGACATCATTGCGGGAGAACTAAGAGAGCTGTTACCGGCGGCGCCGCGCCGGCGCGTTTGCAAGTATTGTATCGGAGGCGGGGAAAATGGGTCTGGCTGTTAATGAGGCGAAGTATATGCCATCATCGAGAAAGGAATCTCAACATTGTCGACTCGGGCAAAACGTCACGATGGATAGGTACAACTTCGAAGTCGTCCTGGGCTCCACTATGACCACTATAACATCTCAAACGCAAAATGACATTAATGCAGAGATCAAACGAAGAATTACTCTTGCCAATTGCTGTTTCTTCGAGCTAAGAATTCATTTGAGTAGTAAAGCCCTCTCTCAAAGAACCACCTTATATATATATATAAGACCCTAATCATCCCGGTCCTGCTATATGGGCAGAAGCATGGACCCTTTCAAAATCGGATGAGAATCTGCTTATGTGCTTTGAAAGGAAGATTTTTCGGATGATTTTCGGTCCAGTCTGAATCGATGGAGTATTGAGGCTTTACAGCGCAGCGACGTCGACCTGGTCAAAAAGCTGAAATAGCTGAGATGGTTGGTACACGACGACGTGGAGCATATGGACACCAACGCACCAGCCGGACGAGTCTTCGAATCTACCCCTGATGGTCTGCGCAGCAGAGGAAGACCCCACCATAGGTGGCGTAAATAAGTGGAGAACGACCTCAACGAACTTAGAGTGCGTAACTGGAGGCAACTAGCCCACCATAGGTGACGCACATAAGTGGAGAACGACCTCAACGAACTTGGAGTGTGTAACTGGAGGCAGCTAGCTAGGGACCGAGCTGGCTGGAGGGGATTGTTGGTTGAGGCCATGGGCTGTAAGCGTCATCTAAAGTAAGTAAGTAAGGTTATTCATGTAACGAGCAAAATTCCCGCGTTGCAGAAAAATATAAATTTCCGCCAGAATCTTGCATGAACGGCTCCTTATAAATACTTGCGTAAGTCAGGATATCAATCAGTTAAACGTCAAAGTAAACTCATAAAAATGTATGTAACCAAGATCATATTTCATTTAATATTTTGGTTTTTAAAATTTGGAAGTGAATATCGGCTGAGTTCCGAAATGTAAAAAATTTTTGATACGGAAGTAATACTTACATTTTTCATACGCATTAGCAACGCAAACTTAATGCTTTGTAGAAAGCATTGCATAAGTTTGACGTTGCGGAATACAAAAAAATTTTTTTTTTAAATTGAAGCAGCTAAAAATGAGTATCTGACGCATTTTGGAACTCAGCCATCTTCTAATCAAATACGCAATTTCGTTCTTATTACATACATACATAAATGTACAAATATGTGAGTTAAAGATGTAAAATGTCACATCAAATGACACTTCTGATAGTGACTTCAAGAGCTCACTGATGCGATAATTTAGCTCCTGGTATATTTTTACGCTTTTCGCAACAAATTGCTGAGATAAATTTACGAAGTCTGCCAGAAATAATATCCCATACAAATTTTTCCAGCTCGTTTCTGTGGAAATAAAATTATCTGATTTCTGAGGTTTATCAGGGTTTTTTGCCGTTATACATGAATAGATACCGTTTTCTATGTATGTTTGGCTATTTAAAGCATTAAGGAGGTATATCCTACAAAAAAATGTAAGAATAAAATAAATAAATCATTGAGTCTTTCATATGTTTTCAAGATTTTTCAATAAAAGCCTTAACATTACTTACTGAACTATAGGCTTTCAATTATTATTTATTCCAATTGGTTGTCTCTTAAAATCCATTAAAAATATTCCCATAACTTCCTTGGAAGAAAATATTCCTCATTAATAATTCTATTCCATCATCATCATGTCGAAGTCAAAAATATTCTTTATTAGCATAATACATAATATTATCATCATCAATATCAGGACCGAACCAAAAGAAATGTTTGGGGAGGGGGGTAGATATTCCGAATTAAGAGAATATTTTCCCATTTAATTTATTTAAATTACTTTCTTTAAGCTTTGTTATGGCCATATTATTCACTCAATACATCCAGATTGAAACTTGAAACTTAAATCTGGATGTAAATCATACAAACTAAATGTAAATTCATCTGGATTTAAGTTTAAATCTGAATTAAACGAGTGAATAATATGGCCGTTAGTTTTTTGTTCGAACGGGCATATGTTACTCGGGTAAACATAGTCCAATATGCAAGGGTATTTTGTTGTTGGATTCTTATTGGACCATGTTAACACTCTTCGGGATGAAAATTAGAAATTTTGACTGGTAAAATTGGGAAATTTTTGAAAAACTGAAATTGCATACTTTTTGGAGTGGATGGTGTCGATATCTGAAAATCTCATTTTGTATGAGAAAGAGAACAAATACGGAATCGACAACAGATGACGTTACGATCAGATTCACGTTTGCCAGCTGAGCAGTATATGTTTGAAAGGGACAGTAATGAACATACAAAAGTGACTTGCGTCAACAACCAACCAATTGCTTTTGCAAAGATGCCACACTTAGCTTGAATTTGATACCTCATTCAAAGAAATCTCTTAAAGGATAAGTTAGTGATGTATACCCATCCAAAATGTAATGGTCCACCGAACGGTTATGTTAATTTTTGGACTTAAGCTATCGGTCGGTATCCTCTTTGGCAACAGTCGCGATGAGATACAGGTAATCTTTCAGTCGCCTCCTGGACTTATAAATGAAAACTCTAATAGACAAAATTTTTGAAAATATATTTTTGGGGAGTTACCTATTTAAATTCTTTAAATTTCCCTGGCTACGAACTTGCGTAGATAGCTGTATATTATAATCCCATAGATTGAAAGACAAAACAAAGTCGTCCTTCCCTCCCTCATCATAACACAACCCAAACATATAGATCTAAGTATAGAGGTACTCTTCCGTGACATTATCGTTACAAATTCCGAAATGGTTTACCTGCGAAATCGGTTGATTTATTCATGTTATTCAAATCCATTTCTTGTGTTGAACAAATCCCCTGCTACCGAATACGCTGATCCTTTTCCTCAATCTACCCCCAAAAATCGGATCTCTGCTTAAAGCCGCCACAAAGGCAAAATATTTGCCGAATCAAAGTAAGTATAAGCTTTTGGTTAAGGTGGAAGCAAAAGCATGGTGTATGGTGCATAGATTCTCCCATCTTTATAGTAGTTGGTTCCCCATCTACACCAGCCATCAGCACACAGCCAGCATTTACCTTCTATATCCGTTTCGTAATTTTCCTCCACGCGAATTAAATTTGCATTCAATGAGCTTAAAGGATAAGAAGCAAATGGATGCGAATATTCTGCTCTTCCCACGGGAGAAGGCTGGAAGAAGATTAATTTTGGCAATGTTTTTTTTGGGTATTTTTTGCTTTAATGTACCTCACGCAGATACTTCAAAGAGATTGTTATGAATATATTGTTTTAGAAAATTGTTAATCTTCGAACATTTTAGCTGACAGCATCAGGAAGATTTATTTATCCCAAGAAAGTTGTCAAAGCCAAGTTCTTATCTTAAACGCAACAATCAACTCTACGAACATGATTGGTGGTGTGCCTGAAAGCGTATATGAAAATATTGGTCAACGTATAAACTCTGGGACGTTAAAGACTTCCATCCGTGTTTAACACACGTTTTCTTGATTTTAGGCGTTAACCAATCCGGGATTGAGATATTAACTCTCAGCCACAGGTATAGGTTTATAGGCTTCTGTTTAATTTGTCTGTTATAAGTCTCCCCGAAGAGATAAGAACAGTCTCCACCTGGCTGAGAAATTAATAAAAAAGACTTGTTGGCGTGCCACGGGATCCAACCGAAATTAATCAAATACTGTCGCCTCGAGCCCCAATGATGCGGCACAGCATTACACTCGACGACGCGAAGGCCCAGACCCCAAAGGCATCGGCAAATCTTTGGCACGAGTGTGTGCTTCAACGACGAGCATGCGTTTCATTTGCGGTCGACTTTTTTTTTTTTTTGTAATATCGATTGAAGACATTGGAATTTCTAATGATTTTTTATGTAAAGGCAACACCTCTCTCTATCGAAGGATGGCAATAGAAATTGTTCAAGTGGGAGGACAGTTGTAAATAATTCTTTAATGGTGTGGCAAAATACAGCTGGTGTATGTTGGTGAAATGTGTTGGCACGAGCTGAAATTATCCGTAAGCCGAAGGAGAAAAACGGTTAAATGATAAATAGCAATTGATCCCTCTGCCATTGGGAGAGAGGAGGTTTCTCTATGGTTAGAGGTGCATGTTTCGTTTCAGCTAGCTAGACTAGAAACTAAACTCTCTCGAAGTCTGGTATATGGTTAAGATTTTGTTTAGTGTAAAAGTCTAATCTGTAGGGGGTATACGCATTGCATGCAAGTCACATAAATTTACTTCCTACGAATACAGGGGTATACGTTGTAGTTCACATATGTCCCTTATTTTATGCCCGGAAGAACTCACTTTTTAACTGGGTTATCTTATAATGTTACCAGGACTTTGGAATACTAGCTAAGCTAGATAGTTTTAGTTTCTGTTGCTGGATGGTGCGTTAGTAATTAATTGGGATCAAGGAGATTGGATTGAGTTTTTAGTCGTTGGATATTAAATCGCCTTTTATAGTTGAAAGTCGTAGCCTTAAGTGTTGATAGTCTCACTTTATGTATTGGCAAGTTGTTCAGCAGAGATATTAGGAATGAACCCAAAACAAAACAAACTTAATATTGATACAAAATTTATAAAATACAGGAATTACGATTAGATAACCAGGTTTGACATTTGATGGCTGATTAGGTACAGACACGATAAGATGGTGGAGAGAACTAAACCCTTGGAAACTTATTTCTCCTAAGGACTTAAAAGTCTATGGAAACTAAGAAATTACAAATTCGGGAAGCGAAGCTGAAGAAGACGAACAGTTTTGTATTTCTTAAAAGAACAGAAAAGCGACTTTTCGCTCGGTGGTGGTACGATATTATTATTCTTTTTAATTTTTAGTTGTCAACAAAGGTAATCCCGATTTCAAATTAATGAAATTCAAATCTACAATTGAAACTGAAAAATGTTTGAAAAACTTAATTTGGCCAACTTTTAAATTTCAACTTTTCAGTTGAGAATTTGAGTAGTGAAGAGAAGCAATTTTCAACTCTCGATTTGGTATCAACTCTAGAGTTGGGCAACTTTGGAGTTTTCGGCAAGTTTCATCCTAGTTCCATTCAAATGTAAAACAAATTCAAAATTTTAAAAATAAAATAAAAACGGCAAACAAATCCAAGGGCTTATTTCACGCAGTCTTACGAAGAAATCTTTTCGACCTTGCATGGGAATTAAGTACAAAAAAGGAAAGTTTTTCAGTATTGGAGCATGTCTGCAGGAATGGAGGGGACCTATAGTTTATTGCCGAATCCGAACGGCTAAGATGAGCGGCACTTTTTTATGACAAGAGATACTCTTGGGAGTTTTGTCAATTCCTCGCAAGAGGCAGTAGCCATTTTATTTTAAAAATTATTAGGTGGCGCGGCTGGGGATCGCCCTATGCCACGGCTACTTCACTCGGACTTAATCAACAACAAATTAATCCAGAAAATAAATTGAACCCTTGTCAACTCAGAAGCAGATTTTCATATAGTAGAATCAGATTTAATTTTTAGTTTTTAAAAATCTATCGAAATCGATGATAGAATGTCGAAATTGAGATGGCAACCCTTAGTAAATTGCCTTTTCCATAGTAGGGGAAGGTGGCCTAAAATGGCCCATCAAGGTAAAATGGCCCCCTCGCTAGAAACCGTAGAATCGAACAGAATTAGAAGGTTTTGTGAACATAATTCTTCAGTTTATCTGGTAGACCCGAGAACACGAAATGTTTTAAATTCGACAGGTCAAATTATCTTCAGCCATCTCCAAAAGTAGACTTCATACAATTTTGTGAAAAATTCGTTGACAAAAAACTCTATAAAAAACAATAAATTTTGGAGAAAGTAGTAAAGGCATGTATTTCTTATTGATTTACTGAAATTAGTTGGCCTATTACTATTTCAGTTTGTACGAAATTAAAACTTAAATCAAAAAACCCTAAACGGGCAAAATGGCCTACTAATCACTCGGCTAAAATGGCATAGTGTTGCCATTTTATACTTACACTTACATTTTATTTTTTTTATAGTGAAAATGGTTAACGATCTACTGAAAGGCAACCCTGGACGGAGGACGCATTATCAAAAGCCCTAAAAATGAAATAGGTTGGGAAAAAGTATCTAAAACATTCGGAATTCCAAAATCTGCACTGAGGAGACGAGCAGCCAACAAGAACAAAATTTTGAATGGCTTATGCCCAAAACAGATGTGCAGCTTTTTCCAAGGCTGACATATTCCAGGCTCTGCATGCAGCCTTTGCTGCTTGATATCTCTATTTCTAAATTCGCTGCATGGGGAAAAAGCTGCACATCTGTTTTCGGCTTTACAGAAGGGTCCACCTTTTCCAAGCAAATATGGAAAAGGAGCTTGTTGACTAAGTTTTGCCTTTGAATTACGTATGTTTATCATGAGTGAGTCCCATCGTTTTGGTCAACTTGCCTGGTTGTTTTACTTGCAAATGTAAAATGACTTACCAGTATGCCATTTTACCTGGACAATTTTGATCGTTAGAATTTGAAGACGTTTTTAAAATTAAATACTTAAAATACTTTTTGTAACTTTTTAGACTCATAAAGCGAAAAAATGTAAGTGTTATTGATTACGCTTTGAAAAGAATATAACATCTAAGTTTAAATGTCACTTTATTTTCTCAGATTTGGGGAATTTTCCGGAAGGGGGGGAACGGTATTTTAGGCCACCTTCCCCTAATCATTTCGACAAAATTTTGACAGAAAATACTTAAGTATTCAATTACATAATTCAGAGTTAAATCACCAAATTTTGCTGACTTAACTCGGGATCTGAATAAACGGAAAAAAAATGCTTGAGGTATTAACTCACATTCAAACCCCGATGAGCTATAATCTCTCACTGAATAACTGATGAACCTTGCTTAATAATTTTCACTGAATATTTAATCGAAAAATAAAATTACACTACTGGATCAAACCAATGTCTTAGAATAATTTATTTTTATAATAACAAACATAAAACCTATATTTATTCTTATAATAAACTTAAAAAATTGCGAATTTTGCAAAATTATTTAATCTTAAGAGGCTATCCTGAATAAAAATGTTAATCAAAATCGGCTAAACCGTTAGCAAGAAATTCGAAAATAAACAAAAAATGGTTCTATGATTGTTAGTAACAGATTTTTTCACCGTGATAAATAACCTTTTTCTAAACAAACGGTTATATAGCAGGTGGCGATATTTTTGGATTAAAAAAATTCTCTTTTACCTCTTAGAAATCACTGAAAAATATTGAGTTCTTAATTTAAAGAAAACCGGTTTACGCTATTGGTTGAGGTACAGACAGTTAGACAGACAGTGCGGGATCCATTTGATTGATAACGAGTTATTATGAATCCAAAATTTATTTATTAAATATATTGTGTCGGTAGCAATCGACCAAAAATTATGCGTCTTAGAAAGATACGACATCATCTAACTGATGAGCCCAACTATCGTGCCTGGACGAAACGCATTGGACTAAAGGTCATAAGAAAAATTACAATTTTAAATTCCCTTAAAAAACTTCGCAACTATACAGTTAATTATTTCTCCGTTAAATATAACTTAGTCTAATAACATCATCTAATATTTCCGAGTTAACATAATGCAATAATCATTTTTTTTTGAATACAGAAATGAAGGTCAACAATGTATTTACAACTTCATTTTTAGAATTTTTGAACAACAACAACAACTTAAAGGTGCTACCACCAATTGCTTACGAATTAATTTTGGGTATTTTAATTCGTTTTTTTTTTTTTTTTATTTTTGTTTGGCTAGAGATATAGCTATTTCAAGGGGTGCCAAGCCCTATCATCAGTCTCCTTTATAGTGGTGCTGAGCTTTAATCCAATTTTATCTGAAAAACTTTCTACACATCATGCGGTATTTGAACCCGCGCATCAGATTTGCTCAGTCTTCGGAGCTGTGTACCCTACGTACTACGCCACCGTTGACCACTGACGTCACAGGTCTAGATGTGCTGTTTGTTTATCAATTGCATTTGGAGCATCAGCATTGATAAACAAACAGCACATCTAGACCTGTGACGTCAGTGGTCAACGGTGGCGTAGTACGTAGGGTACACAGCTCCGAAGACTGAGCAAATCTGATGCGCGGGTTCAAATACCGCATGATGTGTAGAAAGTTTTTCAAATAAAATTGGATTAAAGCTCAGCACCACTATAAAGGAGACTGATGATAGGGCTTGGCACCCCTTGAAATAGCTATATCTCTAGCCAAACAAAAATAATAAAAAAAAAACGAATTAAAATACCCAAAATTAATTCGTAAGCAATTGGTGGTAGCACCTTTAAGTTGTTGTTGTTGTTCAAAAATTCAATGAAATTGACGGAATAAAGAATGGTCAAGTCTAATAAACTGACATTCTAGTATAAATAATACAATACAATAAATAATAACTTAATAGTCTGGTTTGTTACCGATCTTCCAACCTCTCCCCCTTTGATACGTACTACGAATTGTAGTCTATCAAATAAGGTTCGGAGAAAAATGGAGGCGGAACAAGACAGCATACTTAAAGGGGCTTATAAAAATGCTGATGCTCCAAATGCAATTGATAAACAAACAGCACATCTAGACCTGTGACGTCAGTGGTCAACGGTGGCGTAGTACGTAGGGTACACAGCTCCGAAGACTGAGCAAATCTGATGCGCGGGTTCAAATACCGCATGATGTGTAGAAAGTTTTTCAAATAAAATTGGATTAAAGCTCAGCACCACTATAAAGGAGACTGATGATAGGGCTTGGCACCCCTTGAAATAGCTATATCTCTAGCCAAACAAAAATAAAAAAAAAAAACGAATTAAAATACCCAAAATTAATTCGTAAGCAATTGGTGGTAGCACCTTTAAGTTGTTGTTGTTGTTCAAAAATTCAATGAAATTGACGGAATAAAGAATGGTCAAGTCTAATAAACTGACATTCTAGTATAAATAATACAATACAATAAATAATAACTTCATTTTTACTAAACCTCACTTTCATGATTCATGATTCGTGTAAAATATAATTTAAAATATATTTAAAAAAAAAAACACATCATATTTAATGATGTTGGGGTCTCTTAAATTTTCTCCATCATAAACCCATGTCTTTTTTCGAACGTTTGACTTATTGATATTACAATAAAAAAACGCGACCATATGTCGTGGAGAAAGATATAGATATAATATGTTAATATATGTGTTTTGTTATAAACACGTAGCCTGTGAGGGGCTTAAGGGCCTTAACCACCTACCATCAAAATAAAAGAGAAGCGTACATAAATTACTATCAAGTGTGTTCACAACGATTACAGCCTATAAAATGAGCTGTGCACCGAGTCACACCCAAATTTGACATTTTTTTTATTAAAGCAAAATATCAAAAATTTATTAAATTTAGTAACTTATAACTCCCAACCATTCTCTTGTGCTTGGTGTTAGCTGCCACGAGTAGAGAAAAATCATACAAGAAATCTATTGCTGAACAATTACTTTAACCAGCTGATTTTGTATTGTAATTAAGTAACCTTTCAGATCGTATGTAGGAAGCAGGTATACCTCTATTTTTATGCGAATATTACACAAAAAAGGTGCTAAGTTCCCAAAGCCGCCCAACGCACTTAGCATTACGCCACGGAATGTAAGCATGGTCTGAGCGTGTATTTCCTGGGAAATACTTAGTAAATAAATTTTAAATTTGGTATTCTCAGTTCACACCTCCTTAGAGCTGATTTAAGGCTTGGGAGTGCAAAATGATTACTAAGGGAAAATAGGTTCATATAGGCTTAACAATTATTACGGCCCATAGCTGTATTTAAATCTTATTACGAAATTTCCTAAAATTTCTCATTTCTCAGGATCCCTCTGAATAAAAAAAATCTTTGACTACGGGTCTGTGAATCATATGTAACTATATTTATAGTCCAGCATTTATAGTATAGCAAGACCCGCATTTGGGTCAGTGACACACACTCTTTTAATCGTCATCATCACCACAAAAAAGCATTTCTATGCATTTACTGCGCACATCACAGGTATATAAGACAAAGAACTTCGCCTGAGGCACGAAAGCTGCTGATGCTGATGATGCTGCTGCCTGGTGCTGCATCTGCCCGCGTTGGCTTAAACGAATGGATGGCTTTGTAATGTGAGATGGAAGCACAACTCGAACTAATACATTTGATACCTTGGTGTCTGCGTCTATATAAAGTAAGTATATATACTTACTTACCTATTCTGGAATCACAATTTCACACTAAAACCATCTATGACTTATTGCAGAGGAAGCAGTAGAGTTACTTCTTCCATTTTATATCATTCCCTTGCGTATATTAATATAGAGAGGGGGCCTCTAATGATTTCCGAAATAGCTTTGTTTTGCAAAAAAAAAATCCTTTTCTTTAAAGTTAACTCACTTTCTAATCGAAAGCAGATTTCATTTGTTATATGGGCGTTGAGTATTAAAGCAAATGTCGAACGTTAAAGTCAGGCTTTTATGGTGGTCTTCAGTGTCTTAAATAAACAAGATTTATAATGCCTAACAGGTGCAGCACTTGCGTCATTGAATTATTCGTTGGGTGGTCTAAGTTAATAGGTGATGGATAATCCTTTTTTGAAATTTTAATTTCTCGTTCGATAGGCTACCACACCCCAAATCAATTAAGCCTTTGTTAACTTAGATTATAAAAATCTCTTTTGCTATCTAAAGGTCGTCGCAACATCTTTTAATTTAGTTGTTTAGGTTAACTGCATCATTAGTATCGTGTTTTAGACGCAAGATCTATTATGCATAATTTTGATGGCAAAAACATTTATGGAAGATTGTTAAGCTTCAATTTAATGTGCATGTTTGTATTTTGTGTATATGAAAATCTGCAAAACATGAATAAATTTGGTATTCATTTTTATGATTTTTATGTTAAGGTGTAATTTTCACAGTAGCCAATAATTCGCAGATGTTATTGCTGGCAATGTCTATGATAAAAAAAAATATCATTGAAACAAGTCAATATGGTCAAATCAGTGAAATATTTGCACTGGTACTGGTGATCGATTGCAGCATTATGCCTATTGGAGACTTGATTTCATATGAATTTCTCAAATAATTATTTACATTCATATTTATATTTTTTTTTCAAAAAGTGTTTAATAAATTAATTTTGCTTATTTATCTTTAAACATAACGTTACTTAAATTCTTATCTATAATCGATTTTAAATTAATATACGGAAGAAATTCAAAAATCTGCTATACAAATTAAATTAATAGGGCAAAATAGGGCTAAGCGAAAAAAAATCAAGTTTCAGAAGTTGGTCTTATTTTTCTTGAATAAATCGAAACGTCAGGTTGGCTTTATTGCACTTTCAGTCGATGTTGGTTCAATTTCTCTTTATTTTTAGTAAAAATAAGTCCATAATAAAATTTATCCCCGATGAAAAAGGAATATTTAATTTACTTTACTTAATTCATCATGTTGCAAACATCGCCTGAAATTTTCAATGATTTACTCGATATAAGTCATTTTTAACCCTTTTTGAGGTGTTGCTTCCCTTTTCCCTAAATTGATATCAACTTAGCAAAGCAGAAAAAAACATAAAAAACATCGAATGAAAAAATTTGAAATTATGGCTATTTATCAACCTAATAATTTTTCGATCGGCGAATGATGTTTCGCTAACTTGACACTCATATAATTATATTCTTTTATAAACAGAATGAACAAAATAAAACATCGGAGTGTATAATAGTTTTGAATTTCGCGTGAAATTTAAAATTACTATTTCATAAAAATTAAGTTTGAAATTTCCCGAAATATGAACATTTATGAAACCTCGAAAACTGCTGACGCATGTAGCCAAGTACGAGGCTTACAATACATATAAATGCTGCTGATTGGAACCAGAACTGCTGAGAGAGCAGCCCGAGAGTTCTACAAGCAAAAAAGAAGAAAAGAACGCCGACTTCTAAAGAGGAAAAAGGGGTGCAGTGTGTTTTGAAGGAGTATGGCGACGAAGATTCAACAACGAGCTTTACAGAAACCGCGACGTTTCGACTAAAAAGGTGAAAATACAGGGATTAAGAAAGGAGGAGACGTTGAGCGATAATTCAATTTGTTTTGCAAGAAGGCATTAAAGAACTTATATATATATATATATGTATATATATATTTTCGAAAAAATGTCGTGTATCTAGAGGTAGAAAATGGCAATCCACCTACTTTTATACATATTTCTACATATTTATAATATTCAAGCCGCATAAGACAGCATGGTAAAAAGATAGACATTTTTGAAGGAAATGACAGAAGTTGGTGTCAGCTTCGACCATAACTGGCTGAACAGAATGGTGACGGAGAAGGAACTGGAGCCGGAGCTAGAATAGCTGTCAAAATATTGAATACACGCAAGTTCAATCTTGCGAACACAACGGAACGGAGCCTCATACGGAGCTGCAGCCGCAGACGGAAGAGTTCACCAACTTTTATCTTTTCACGTACGACACTTTTGACGTTTCAATTTGTATGAAGAAAAAAAAAAAACTTTTTGGGTCGGAAAAAAATATTGTGGTTATTTGTATCGTGAAAAAAATTATTTATTTGAAGGAAAATTATTGGAAACAAAAAATGTGAATTCTGAGCTTGTACACAAGAATATTTTTTTGTTTTTCTTCAAAATACTTTCAAAGCTGTACAGCTGCATTGTGGGCACGTAAAAAAATAACGTACGTCACGTTTTGACAGCTCTTCCAGTTCCGTATGCGGCTCCAGTTCCAGCATTCTATTCTGTTCAGGCAGTAAATTGACACAACGGCCATCTTAACAAGTCAATAACCACAATAGCCGGATTTCAAATAGGTTGAGGGAAAAGGCCGTTTGCAAAACCATTTGAAATTGAAGTTATTGAATTCTCTCGAACCCTTACAAACTTCTGCTTAATTACTTTTACAAATGCATTTAAAAATTACAAACTTAACTTTCATTGACATTATAAAACCTCTCTAAGTCCTATAAGATGTTTCATTTTTTACAATACCTTACTTGCGATTCACTTAAAGACAACTTAATGATTCATCTTACTTATTTTGGCAAACAATTTTTTTAATCCGCCTTCGAAACAAACAAAATATCTGCAATAATTATTTTAACATTAAATAAAAGTCTAAGATATAACCCAACAATAGAAGCCTATATACAGTACATTGTATATATGTATATTAAGGCAATCATCTCAATTATGTAATTAAGATTGTTTTGTTGTAAGAGATTATTTTAAATTGATTCTCGAGCTAAAAATGAACATTTTTTAAGTACCTACTGGCCAATTTTTGATAGTTAACTACATAATAATTATGTTTTGTTTTAAAAAGCATTACATTCAAAGATAAGTTAAGTTTAATTTAGAGAATAGAAAAAAGTGTATTTTTGGTATGAGTAAACTTCAGGAGCGAAGTAAGTTGTAAATTTTTAAGAAGGCATTTTCCACTTGCAGGAGGCCACTTTTGTGACACAAATCCGTAGTTATGAGAGTTAATATGGTACACAAAATGTATGCATTCATATAGGCCCTCTAAGCGCACAGTGTTGCTTGTAATGAATTTTATCGACAAAAATCATTTCCTCTTACTGGCTGAACACAATGGTGACGGAGACGGACTGGAGCCGGAGCTGGAATAGCTGTCAAAATATTAAATACACGCAAATTCAATGTTGCGAACACAACGGAGCTGCAGCCGCAGACGGAAGAGTTCACCAACTTTTCACGTGCGACACTTTTGACGTTTCAATCTGTATGACAACTTTTTGGGTCGGGAAAAAATATTGTGGTTATATGTATCGCCAAAGAAATTATTTATTAAAAGGAAAATTATATTTAAAACGAAAAATGTGAATTCTGAGCTTGTACATAAAAATATTGTTTTGTATTTCTTCAAAATACTTTCAAAGCTGTACAGCTGCATTGTGGGCACGTAAAAAAAAATAACGTGCGACACTTTTTGACAGCTCTTCTAGTTACGTTAGCGGCTCCAGTTCCAGCATTCTATTCTGTTCAGGCAGTAATCAAGTTCTTGACGAAAAGTAGTAAAAATTGGTAATTTACATGTACATTAAACTATGTGCTTGAAAGGATATACTTTTATATGAAAAATACTCAAAATTTTGAATAACAAGTCCAAAAAGTGTTGCCAGAAACACCCATTTATCGTATATTTCTCCCGATTTTTAGAGCTTTTTCCGTTACACCAATTTTTGATGTAAATAGGGCATTTTCTCCAGATTTTCCTTAATATATTTTCCACTCTTGAATTCACATAATTCAAATTATTAAAAATCGGTATGTACATATACTTTTACCTGGTAGCAACTTAATTTAATATGCCATTTGTATTATTTTATCACCATATTATCATGAAATCGGTTTTCTGCTTTCAACTATAAATAAATAAATAAATTTTATGGCACAACAGCTCATGAAGAACTAGGGCCTAGTGACTTACAACTCTCAACGGCTAACGAGCGGCTCTTTTCTGTGACAGGAGATACTCTTGGAGGATTTGTCAATTCCTCGCAAGAGGCAGTAGCCGTTTTTTCTTTTTAAATAAATAGGTGGCGAGGCTGGGGATCGAACCTTAGACCTCCGGCTACTACAATTCTTTCTCCTTTCAACTGCAGTATAAACATATATTTATAATTTTTCTTTTCATCGTTATCGTTATCAATGTCGTCGTCTTGTTTTATGTTTTAGTGTAGCTTCGTAGGTAGGTATATTTGGTTCAGTTCAATATTTTATATTTAAATGGAAAAAAAAAATAAATAAAACGTAGAAAAAAATAAAGGTAAAGGTATATATTTAATTTTAAGGTTTAAAGTATGTGTTCGAACAATATCAATTAAATAAATTTAAACAAAAGAAAATCAAATTAAGTAAAATACAAAATTTTTCCTTTGCAAAAAAAAAAAGAAAAAAACAATAGTCTTTTAAGGTTTTTTTTTTTCAACTTAATTACCCGATTAACGCCGATTTTTGATGTGCTAATCTCCCGATTTGTAAAAATATTTTATGGCAAAACACTGAGTCCAAAATATTGCGGAATATTCCTACAGGATAACAACTAATTTTTGTCCTCATACTTTGATACTTTTTTTATTAGAAAAATATTGTGGTATCTTTACTTTCAGCTCTGATAGAAATTTAACAATTTTAAAAATCAAAACCTACCAACACAAACTGACCAAAAAAAAGTTCTCAACAAAATAATCATCAAATACATAGTTTGTTATTTTTCATGATTGATTTATTTAAAAGAAAATTTAATTAATTGATGCCACTTGAACGGGGGGATGTAGAGTCCAATCCAATTAAAAGTATAGGTACACATTTTTTGACCCTGGATGTTATTTATTAAATGGTGAATTATTTTTAAAAGACATTTTTTTTTTTGGATTCGAGTTTCAAGCCGATAGATAGATATTAGGGTGGCGGTTATTTTGGCAAAGTTCGAAATTCTTTCGTCCCCCCACGTTAAATTGATGAGGTTGACTTAAAAAAAATTCTGTGCAAAATTTCATTGAAATCAGTTAACGTTAACACGTGCCACTGGAGCACTTGAAATTTCCCATACAAATAGTCAGGTAGATTTTTAGTCTTTTACTTAAAAAATTCGCAAAATCGTAACTGTTGATGAATAAAAATGAAACTTGGCAAAAATCTTAAAAATATTGCCAACCCGCCTGGAAAAATGGCAAGTTTTTGGCAAGCTTAGGCAAGGCCCTGGCAAGATTTCGGTAAGGAAAACCTAGACGAGGAAAGCATGACAGACCCCTATTAGTGCCTCGCTTAGAAAATTTATTTAAAAAATTACTGAACAATGAAACATTTAATACAATTAATACGAATTTAATACGAAATATGCATACATATCTGTTGGGGGTCACGTTGACATTTTTTCAAATTTCACCTTTCATTCAGCACTAAACAGCAAGTCAGAACATTTCTCCCTGAACAGCAAAATACTTCTTCTTTTTCGTTCTAAACTGTTCCAACCAGCCTCACTGAAGTGTTTCACACATACCTACTTGCTCAAACACCAAAGTAAATGACATTTAACTAAACGTCAGTTCAGTTTGAATATTTAATTTTCCATGCGCAAGAATTTTTTAGTGGCCTGTTTTTTATAATAAATATAATAAAATAAAAATTAAATAAAATGGATTCGCGGTTAATTATAGTGAACTTTTGTTAATTTTATCAAGAAAAAACATGTTTTTAATACCTCCTAAAAAGCATAAATATGATGACACTACCGGGCACTGTACGCGTTTAAACCGACGTAAATGCACACAAACGGCACGAATATTGAGACTATGAGTACTATGTAGTAGACAGGACCAACCAGGACGACCATAAGATTATCGGCAAGCTGGAACGTGGTAAATACATTGAAGTCTTCGAAGCAATCAAACAAACAACGAGAAGTGCCTCTTGAAATAAAAGCCATGGAGAACTTTCGTGGAGACACCAACTGTATCATCCTGGTGGCTATCGTCGTCAAAGAATTGTCTCCCGTCAACAATATACAGACTACAACAACTGTAGGTACCAGACACTGACTGAAATATGTGGAACAAATCTAGTTTTTACTAGTCAGGGCTTAGGCAGAATTCAACTGTCGAGGCAAAAAGATTCATAACTGGCGAGGGCCTAGCGAATGCCTACAGTAACCCTTGCTAGACCCTTGTTAGTAACTATGAAAAACTTGCCAGGGCCTTATTGAAAACTAGGTTCTTTTTCCAGGCGGGAAGTATATAAAAAAAAAAAGAAATTCGAACATTGCCAAAATAAGCGCCACCCTAGTAGATACCTATGTAACTTGATTTTGTTTGGTAAGTTTATAGCTTCCAATATGTTAAAAATATGTTGTTTGAAAAAAAACATAAACATTTTTACATTATATTGTTTTTCTACCCCAGTTTACCTTCCTATTTAGAATTTTAATTTAAAAAAATTTCGTGTTAGTGCGCTCCTGAATAAAACATCCAATTCATAGCTATCTTTGTAGTAGGTATATATTTTTAGCACTTTCAATTTAGACTGTACAGTGATGAATGAATCATTCAGTGAGTCATCGGTTTTTTTAATAGGTATTTAATATAATAGTACTCTGGTACCTTATAAGTTACTTTTAGAATCTATCACATCTTTCGTAATAGAAATTAAGAATGGATTTTTAAATATTCAAAGTAATTTCGATAGCATCATATTTTCTAAGGTTTTAATAACGCTGCTTAGTTTTGTAATTTTTTATTAAAAGTGAAAAACTAATTTCGACAATCCAAGAGCGGGGTCGGTGTAATAAGTCAAGTTCAAGATCGTCTCTTTGTGTTGTGCTTACATGTTAAAGATAGCATTCATTTAATCACTTTAATGGCCGTTTTTTTAAACAAAAATTATTACCTACCAAAAACTCATATAGTTAATTGCAAAACAAATTTGTTATGTCAGCGAGCAACTTAATTTATTACATATTTTGTAAGCTAATCTCTTTAAAAAAAAAAAAAGCTTTTAAATGAATAAAGGAGGAGCATTATACTGACCTTGATTAACTAAATGGCGATCATTATCTCTATGATTTTGTATGGGTAATTGAGATAAGAAGATATAGAATTATTTATTTAAATTCAGAACGTACAATAAATTCGCATTAAGGCCTTCCTTATAAATTGTCTTAAACAAAATGTCACACTTCCATACCCATCCAATCCATTCCATGTTTGCAAGTATAAGCGTGTAAGTAAAGCTATTTAGTGGGAGAGACACAAAGTGAGGGAAGTGTTAGAACACTTTTATTCCACACAATTATCTCAAGATACAATCACAAATATCTGAAAAGCCATTCGAGATGAATACACAATTATTATTATTGCTATTGCCTTTGTCATGCCAACCCAAACTATACCCAACCTACTACACAGACCCTGCCTTTCGTCTTTGAACAGATGCGACGACAGTCGATATCGTGATTGTTTCTTTCGATATTTAACTAGTGGAATTGACGTGTCACATTGACGCCAATATGATATCCTGAAGACATGGTGTATATTTGTTTTCCTATTCCTATGCATATCGTACCTCCACCACGAGTATGAGTATATTGAGTATCTAAGACTGTTTAAACACTTAAGAGCACATGTTGTACTGTTTAATTTAATTGTGTACGCAATTTGACTTCAAAACGTACTTATACGAGTTTAATAATTGCAAAGATAATGTGCCATTTAGCACATCCGGGGACTGGAGTCGGGGTTCAATACCAAAACTTATATGATGATGAGATATGGGAGTCGGGGTAGGAATGTGTTGCTATTAAAAGAAGTGATGGAACATTATAGGTATGTATAATGAAATTGAAATTGTGCCTTTTGTTCAATATTAACACAAATTTTAACTAATTGGTTGATAATTAAAATAGAAATTCTAAGGAATAGAATTTATATAAATCTTTCATGAACTGATGAAATATGTAGGTACATAATTAAAATTATATACAAAGAACATATGGCAATTTTACACAAACACACATGTCACAAAACTATAGCATAAAAATCGATAAAATCAATTCATTAATTAGGTATACAAAAACAATTAGTCGAAATCAAATTATAGTCCAGTAAGAATAGAGGAAAAATCCCAAAGAAAGGAAATAATTAGTTAGCCCTCTATAACTCGAGCCCTTCGAAATGCAAATTTTTGGTGGAATCAGATAGGTTTATGAATAAAAAAAATGTACGTATTTTTTAAAATTTTAAAATTATTTTTTATTTATGAATAGTTTTACAGAAGGGGGAGTGTAGCTTATAGGCAACAATGAGTTACAATTTCAAGGAAAACTGCGAAATCTGGAGAAACGATATTTTCAGTCAAACGAGAATAATTTAGACGAGAGGTGGAAGTTCCTGCAATAATTTTTGTTTTTGGCATAGCATACATCTACATCTACGCCGCACTTCTCGCACATGGTATGAGTTAATCCAGAACACTGGGAACTTGCATCGGATTTTTTTTCGGCCCAATGAGGCCAGTGACCGACTTTACCTTGGGCGGACTGCTTATGGTGGTACGTGTTGGGCAGGTCCTTTTATGTTTTTTGGTTAGGATATCGCGGTTTTTTTTAGATCGGCGTGTTGTCAAACCGGTTTTTGAGTCCATCCTGCACAGAGTTTCGGGTTTCGGCAACTTCCAGGCCGAAATCTGCGGAGGCCATGACGGCCTTGTCAGGAAGATTTTTATACCCTTTTGTAGAGCAGACATGAGTTAGTCACCGAAAGGTCCAAGTAGTGATAGAACAGGGCATCTGCCATTGCTTGCTCCTCAGTGGAATCTTGTAGATAACCATTAGGCTTCAGTGAGCCATCCCAAAACAAAATAATACCGAATGTGAATATTCGGGGTATGGTATGTTTCGCCAGAATTGTTTGGCAAATTAACGTTTCGCGGTGGTACATTTCGCCGTTTCTCGTTTCGCATTTTTTTATTTAGCATTTTGTTACTTCGCGATTTTCGTTTTGCAAATTACGTTTGGTTTTTTATATGATATGACAAACCATCATTTCGCAATTTTCATTTCGCAATTTTCACTTAATATTTTGTTTGATTGGCATATTTAGGTTTAGCAATTTTTTATTTGGCATTTTTTTATTTGGATTTTTCTTATTTGGCATTTTATTATTTTGCTATTTTTCATTCAGCTTTTTGTTATTTCGCTTTTTTTTATTTGGCAATTTGCCAAACAATCGAATGCCAATTAAAAAAAAGCGAAAAAACACTGAATACAAAATATAAAAAATATAATGCACCTACGAAAATAACTGCCCAATTGCTTAAAACCCTTTTTTCCTTAGAGTAAAATGTGAAAATCCTCTTTCTGTTATGCACTTACCTTAACTAAGCAAACAAACTGAAATCTTAAATCGCGAAAGTGATTACGGCAAAAATTGCAAAACAACTAAAAAAATATTACCAACGCAAGCACGACTAAGCAGCGGCTCAGAAAAAAACTGTTAATCTTGAAAAGAGACGATGGTAATGATTGGTCAAACGATCAAAACAACTAAACAGCGAAATGATCTATTAGCGAAATAATAAAACGGCTTGACGATATTTATGGAAATGATTAAACGGCGAAACGTTATTTCGCAAAATAATGAAACGGCGAAACAATATTTTGCGAAAAAACACTTGGCCAAATAATAAACAATTTAACAAAGAAAAACTAAAGAATAATTTGCCAAATGAATTTTGCGAAATGATTGAAAATATTTTTAACAAAAAGCGAAATATAAAACCGCCGAATGTTAATTGCAGAATGATTGAAAAACGTAATGAATAAAAAAGAAAATGTAAATTGCCAATTAAGAATTGCGAATTAAACAAAATATTTAACGACTAAGGCGAAACAAGAAATGCCAAATGAATTTTGCCAAACAATGGTGACCCGAATATTCGCATGGTTCATACAAAATAGTTCCCCTTGCTTTATAATGTAGCCCATACAAGTTACAAACACTAAATATCACCAAATACCAAATTACCTATCAAATTTCCAAAGTAAATTACAAAATCGTAAAGTTCGAACACTAACCTCACAGATTCTCACAAAAACAAGCACAAGCAAACGTAAATTCTATTTCTTATTAATTTTTATTTCTTACCATACGCGCACTACTTGAAATTTTTCACTCCACTTACGGCATCCGGTTGCCTGGGAAAAGTAGTGATAGTTAGGCTACCTAGATCGTTTTGGATTGAAAGAACACAGTGTAGAGGTAGACGACAATCTACAATGCGTGAAAAGCTAAAATAGAAGATTGTTCGATAATTATGGAGGGTAAAACGGAATGTTAGAGGGTTAGAGGCTGGCATGGACGTTGGTAATGGGAGTAATGGGACTCTTAATAAACTGAGAGAGTTCCTTATCGATCCCATGACCGCTAGGTCAGTTACAAGGGGTCCAAAAGTCTAAAAATGAGTTTTTTTTGCAAATATCTCAAAAACGGTTTGTGCTAGAGAAATTTTATTCCCCAATCTTGTAGCTGAGGCCATTTCCCACAAAAATTGTTTCCTTGGTTTTTTTCATAGCATTAACCGTTAAAAAGTTACAGCAAATGAAAAGTTAAAAAATCTCTTAAAAGGGGCCAAATGTCATGAAAATGGGATTTTTTGGCAAATATCTCAAAAACAGTTTGGGCTAGATGTTATTCCCCATTCTTATAGCTCATGTAATTTTCAACGAAAAATAATGATTCACTTTTTTCGTAGCATTTACCGTTAAAAGGTTATAGCATTTCAAACATGGCAATATTGTAAAATTAACCAAACCGTGCACTTTCTTCCACGCCACCTTAGAGGTGAGAAGTGCCAGGTGCTTTTTTTTTATGTGGTATCCCAAGTAGACATGGTTTTGTTTAAAATAAATGAGCTACATTATTGGGGAATAACATTTTTCTCTAGCACATACCGTTTTTGAGATTTTTGCCAAAAACTCCCATTTTCATGACTTTTTGCCCCTTTTATTAGATATTTTTGGACTTTTCGATTAGCTGTAACTTTTTAACGGTTAATGTTACAAAAAAAGGGTTGATAAGTTGACTTCCGAAATAATGTTTTGAATAAAGAAGAAGTAAGGCACCATTTGTTGCCATGATTGAAAAGACTGAACTTCGACAATAGAAGTGCTAAAATTTAAATTTAAATATTTCATACAAAAAAGTTTTTTATTTTCTTTATTTATTATTTGCAATAATATTTTGTATAATATTTTTTGAATAATTCATTTGTAAGTAAAGTCGTTATTTTTAACTTTTATTTAGTTTTTTTTTTTTGTGCATACATGTTGTCTAAAATTGTTATTTTTATAATGTTTAATAAAGATCCCCTGAAGAGGACAGCAATCCCTGTCGAAACGTTGGGAATAAATCAATGTAACTTTGTTTCATTGCCACTACCAGTGACCAAAAAAGCCGAAGGAATAAATCCAAAAACAATTAATGATTGAAAACGATCATTAAAAATTTTAATTGTTAGTTTTAAGATGTTTGGAAGCTTAATCTGTGTTTTTTTTGTAAGTCAAAATAAAGGTTATGACAAAGTTATCATTTGTAGCCAAAAAAAATTAAATTTTAACCAAACCTTCCACTTGAAATGACTTTTATGTATTATTTAAATGATTTAACTACTTTACCAATGATCATTGAAAAATTCAAAGCCATTTTACGCCGGAATCAATTTTTTTTTTTGACTAGAATAATAATTCAAGTCATGGCCTGTATTTTTGTATCGAAATTTTTACCGAGTTGACTTTCTAAATGCCCCAAAATAAACAATTAATAAAATTTGCAACAATTATTAAAATTTGCAATGATGGTTTTCAATGATAGCTATGTATAATTGGCCCTTAAGTGATGTGATGAGCTTTAGTTTTTTGCCTATCTAAGAGACACATTGAGAATTGTAATCGCTCTACATATTCCATGTGTGCTTAAATTAGTTCAGGACTTAGAATGTATATTCTTTGAATTTTGGATCATAAAAGCCTGTAGAAAAGAAAATATAAATTAAAGCGAAAGACGTGAGTCGAAAATCTTTTTTCAAACAATTTGATGTGGGTGTTTGAATGTAAAGCCACATGACCCAGATCCCTAGATAATATAACGCCGCTAATACTAACTAGATTTGACTTGCTCTGTTGAGCTGAGCAAGAGCATCCGTGCGTCCACTGTAATTTGAACAAAAGCCATAAATCTGTATTTATTTTTTTTCTCAATGGCTTTAATGTTTTTAACTAAACTTCGTGAATGCTACTGCCAGCCATACTGCTTGTAAGCAAACTGCGTTTCAAGTTTTCCCAAAAATAACGAATTAAGGTTTTTTTTGATAAAATATACTTTTTTTACATAATTTTTACATAATTGGAACAATATTGTGTTTAAAAATATATATGTAATAATTTTTTTAAAATTTTATAAAAATAAAAAAAAATTATTTCAAACCATTCAAACAAAAATTTAGTTTTTTTTTAGTATTTTACCAATAACATATCTTCTACATTATAATTAATTGTTAACTATTCAAAAGCGTAATATGTTATCGTGCGATCCAGTTGTGCACATTTTTTTACTATTCATATTAATTTCGGACGCAAAATCCTTGCAGGATTTCCGCCATCTTGATTTTAAGAGAGAATTTATTTTTTTTGCTATTATGTGACTTTATTTTTTTTTAAATTGAAAGATTTTTGACAGTCGATAGACAAACAAAATTATAAAAATTGTGAATGAGTGTCAAGTTAGCGAAGCAATATTGCCGATGGAAAAGCTTTCTATATTTTTTTTTCTGCTGCTTTGCAGAAGTAAGTTGACACCAAGCATGTCAACTTAGCGAAGCATAGCCTCTGAAAAAGGTATAAAACATTCTTATTAAATTTGCCGTTCGTCAGTCCTGAATAAGTTATTACAATTACAATTTCACCGTGCGATGTTTTTTCTATGTTTTTTTTTTTTTTTGCTTATTTCCTAAAATTATATGAAGGGAAACCTACCTTTTTTTTAATTTTTCAAGATCTAACAAAGATTTTTACATCTAGTTTTCACCATTTGACTAAGAATACAGCATAGAGAATATTAGAAAAAAGCAATGGGACTTAATAAAGCTAAATTTTGGACAAAAATAAAATCCTACTATGTGCTGTCATAGATAAAAAAAAAAACATTCATATTCAAACCTATGTGTATGGCGCTAAAGATTAAAATACAATGATTGAAAGAAAAAATTATGAAATGTTAAATTAAATAAATTCAAAATGCAATATCAGCCACCAAAACGTCCTAAAAGGATGCCACAACAAAAATATATTTGTTGTGAATTTTTTGCTAAAGTTTAAATCCTTAGCCAGTGAATGAAATGTTGCTATCATCACTAATGTCATTTTACTCAAAAGGGATATGAATTTAAAAAATGTTTTTGAAACTTCAATTATTTGAAATTCGGTTTTATAATACATTTTAGTAAGCCTATTATTGATTATTTTTTTCCAATTTAAAAATATCATTGAAACAAAGAATTGGAAATGAAAGCAAATTTAAGGAAAGGAATTAACAAATTCATTTCGCACAACAATTTAAATATCTCTATAGATTAGACCTACACACACACTTACATATCTATAGACCCCATCAAACCCATTTCAAACAACCATTATGTAGTCGCTTTTTACACACACAAGAAATAACGCACCCTTGTTTCTTTTTTTTTTTTTTGTAACCGTAAGCTGGGTCGTTTTCCTGTTTTCAATTCATTGATGAAGTGGGGGCATGCAATGTCGAGTTTACATACATTTTTACGATACATTTTTATCCACAGGCTAAATGGCAAAATTTCATTTATTCGAACTTAATTTGGGCCGATTGGTCCTTTGTAGTGTTGTTTATGGTTCAGAGTTAAAAAAAAAAAAAAATACACAAATGTCTGGTGGTGATTTATATAAATATGGGTAGAATACTAGAATGTATAAATTTAAATTAAAAAGATTTTAGGGAATGAGAGAAGTCAATTAGCTTTTGTCTAACTGTATAAAATGAAATTGTATGTTTAAGAGAAATGTAAAAGTTTTAATCGCTTTGTATCAAATGCATTTTATTTTTTTTTGTTGTAATAGAATTATTTGAATTTATTTCGGTGGGAGTATTATAATTTTGAATTAAAAATAAATGATTAAAATAAATATGCATAAAGATCAGCTGGGTGGTGATTATTTGAACAAACATAAATATTTATTAAGGATTGACTGCAATGCACACATAAATTAAACAAATAATAAAATTCAATGAGATCAAAATCACTGATTATGGTAATTTCGTTTCAGTATGAAATTATTAATTAGCTACCAAGTTTATAAGACTATTTGAAATGAATAATTTTTGTTTGCCCTAGAAGCCGAATAAACAGGGAGATTTAATAAATAAAAATGTTCAATTTAACTTTAATTTTATTCAAAATGTAATCGTTAGATAGGTTAATCTTTTTTGAAATAGTTTCGAAAAAGCGTTATCATATGACAAATAACTATAAATTGTTCGATTCTATTTTATTTTGAAAGTTGGAATTCGATTATTTAGGTAATACCGAAATTCCTTTCAAATGCGCCCATTGCTAGTCTAAC
This sequence comes from Epistrophella euchroma, assembly GCA_947049315.1. Classification (NCBI taxonomy): domain Eukaryota; kingdom Metazoa; phylum Arthropoda; class Insecta; order Diptera; family Syrphidae; genus Epistrophella; species Epistrophella euchroma. Next base: position 68,257,232 of record OX346247.1, read on the forward strand.
GTACCGATTAGTTAGTAATGGTATGGGTCAATGCGTTGTACTGTCACGCCAGAGGTTTGGGTCCGATTCCCAGGCTCTTCAAATTTAAAAACAATAAATGTTTTCTTCAGGGCCACTGCCTCTTGCAAGGAAATGACAAATCCTCCAATAAACTGTAGGTCCCCTCCATTCTTGCAGACACGCGCACAGGCATTGCTGAGAGTTGTAAGTCACTAGGACCTGGTTCTTCGTCAGCTGTTTTGCCATCAAATTTGTTTATTTATTTGGAATATACCTCGTGAAGTTTGAAATGATGTAAACATTACTCGGGTGCCAGCAAGTATTAAGAAAAACCTCGAAACTGCCAAACAAGCGATATGACGCGACGTTCTCGGCAGTGTGTGATGGAAATGGTTAAAATTTTTCTAAAGTTTGAGAAATTTTGGTTCAAACAAGATTGAGGCACAGTACTCGAATCGACAATCAAATAATTAGTTTTCTGATTTATTGGCTACAAATTTTCTTTGGGGCTATCCTTACCCTTAAGGTGTATGTCAATAAGCCAAGAACCATGCAACGGTTCTTATGGCCAATATTCAAATATTTTCTGTCAAAAAGACAATTTCCCCTCTTTTTGCGTTCGATTGGACAAAATAAATTAATTTATTTTTAATTTTAAAACAAATTTGCAAATCAAAATTTGCATACTTGTAACCAACAATACCTCGAGCTGTCAGTTTGTTGTTGTTTTTAGTTGATATCTCGGTTGTAAAAATTATGTTGAAAAATGTGAAAAATAATTGCTAATAAATAAATGGAAGCAGTTTAAAATGAATCGGCAACTTTACCAAGTTCATATTTCTCTTTTAAAAGTAAAACGAGGGATGAAGATTTTTTTGAAATATTGACATAGAAGCAATAATGCACAAATACAGTGACAAAAATAAATCAATTTGAAATTGTGTTCCTTTCACCACAAATTAAATCAATTTTTAGATTGAAATCTTAATTTACCAATGGAAAACCCCATTCATTTCTCTTTATAAATAAATCTGTTTTTTTTTCCGAGGTACGCGCATAACTCGACTGAATATTACAAAACACATTACAAAGCCGAAAATTAAAAAATTTGGCCCGGCGAACTTCACTTAAAAATATGCAATTACTTGCAAACATTTTTAAGCAAAGAAAAGTTTATATGGCGAAAGTTCTAAGAGTTTTGAGTTTTTTAAAAATCGTTATTGTTCAAATACTTATGTTTTGATTTATGTATGTAGATGTAAAAAAAAAATTTGAATAGGGGGGCTAACATTCAACGAAATGGTCGACCGACCTGAGTCGTTTTGCTAGCGTTCACACTCTAGCTATACGACTGTTTCCCCGACCTTATTTGAAAAAAAATTTCTATGAGCAAATATTACGCGTATTTAATTTTTAGCACCAATATTGCCACCCGCACTATTTTCGTTTTTTTTTTTCATTTATATTTGTTTTTTTTTTTTTTTTACTTCGATTTCAATGCGTGCTATACTTAAATCCTACATACAAAATAAAATAAATAAAAAATCTATCGACACGACACAAAATGTTTATCATGTCATTTGTCAATTTAGTTGAATGCAGTGTTGCCGCTGGAAAAATTTGAAAGGTGTCCCAAAAAGTGTCCCAAGACAAAAAACGGGTCCCAAGACAAAAAAAGGGTCCCATATAGAACAAATCCACAATAGATAGAATAGAAAATACTTAAAACATTATAATCATTATTCAAAATATAAAATAAAATAATTATATTCTGACAACAATAAAAAAATTTGAAAACTAAAAATACAATTGACTTTACAAACATAACAGTAAAAAAAATCGGATTTGTAAAAAAAAAAAATAAACAAATAAAGATGAATAGCCTGTCTTGTAGGTACATTGTAGGTACCTAATATGCAATAAGTTCATTTTTTATATATTTTTTTGGAAACCAATTTTCAATTTTTTTTTGGATTGAATAAAGTTATGTAAGAGCTGACATCATCGAAACCCAAATCGTGATATTAAGCCTAATGATCATTTTATTATTTTGTTCCAAAATAGTAATACCAGAGATAGTGTTTGTGTTGTTCCTTTCTTCTGCTAAAATGGTAAAAATGGGTGTATTTTTCGAAGAAAAACGACAGTTCTCAGTTTAAGACATTTTGTGCAATTGAATCATTTTTATGAAAAATAACAATTTTTATACCTTTTCGAATGAAAATCTTATTGAATTATGAAAAAAGTGGCCAATCGGGCAATTTTCAAAAAAGTGGTGGCCACGGGTCCCGGACGCAAAATAGTGGCCATTTGGCCACTTTAGTGGCCAAAAGGCAACGCTTTGAATGTGAACTAATAATCATGACCATTATGGAATTCGAAATAGTTTATTCGCAGTAATTCGCAACATATGGTTTTATTTTTTTTTTTACTATTATTTTATTATTATTATTTATTTATTTATTATTTGTATTATATATTTTACTTACCTTGACCATCTATCTACGAACAAACCCCTTCCTGAAGCATTTATCGCTGAAACCCTTTCAATTTATCACATGAATTATTTGAGAGAGAATAATTTTGTCTATGTTTTTTTTTATCATATTCTTCTCTTCTGAAAAATTGTCCATTTTATGTATCTATAATTAATTTTTGGTTAAAGTTATTTTTTGTTTGCTTTTAATCTGTAGCAAACTATTTTTTTGACAGCTGTACCAAATGTGAAATATAAAAAAGGCTAAGAACACGGCTCATGTTAAATTGATCGAGAGAAAAGAGAGCCCTACACTGCAAACCTCGAGACCCCAATAGGATATAGAAATAGGATATAAAAATAGGATATAAAAATACATACACTTACACAGTCATGTAAATGAATTTACAAAAAAAAAATATGAACATCGTGCTAAAGCAACATCTTAAAAAATGTCATCAAACGGAAAACCAGCTTAATTGCCATCTGACATCTTAATGCGATTGTATTGGAAACAAATTAAATCCTCTTAAGCCGTCTTTCTACCTTCAGATGTTTTTCACATTATCTACAATAATCTTTAACCAATAAAAATAGTTTTCTGAGTTTCGATGTTTGTTTATCGGATTATCCTTAAGTCTTAAAAGGAAATAAATTGGCATGATTGTGGCACTAACAGTAATCAAAATCAATTTTATAACAAACGTTAGTATCAACTTTAACGTCTTAGTTTGTTTATCTTGTTTGCTTTTCAAAACTATTAACATATACTTCATCTAAGATGTAACTTTCAATTTCTATGTTGTCAATTACAATTATGTTCGCTCATCCATATTAATTTCTGTATATCGATAATTTAACTATGATCTTAAGTTATGTTATTCCATCAGCAAGTGTCTATTATAATTAATGCTTAGACAATCGCCTCATGAGCAAATTTAGACAGAAATAAAAATAAATCAGTTTTCAAAAACAGAACTTCTGGTTTTTCCATGCATCTCAAAAGCAGGCTACGACGTAAAACGAATATCTTATATAAATTAATTAAAAAATAAAAAACAAACTCTATGTGTTATCATTTTAAGTTAATTGCTCGCTACCAGTAAATCTCTCTCATCCAGCCAGCAGCGTTGCCACTTTTCGGCAAACTTTTCGCAGTAGATATGTTTTATTTATTTATTTTTTTTTTTTTTCAAAAAACAAGAAAGATTTAAATTAAAAAAAAAAAATATTATACCAAGGTAATTAAAAAAATATTTTTAATGTTTTTACATCAATAATAAAAAGTGTTGTTAAAAATACATATTATTAAATATCCAACTATAAGTTATCTCAAACAAAAGAAAATGTGTCGTATTAATTAGGTATAACTATACTTTTTAATTTTAAATTCCACTGTCGCTAATATGTCTTTCATGACTTTGGCCCTTACCAACATACCAACACTGTACATATAAACTACAATTGAATTGTGCAGATTTTTTTAAAAACTTGCCCATATTATCACGTTTTCCAACATCAATAAAAACGCAAATTAACAAAAAGAAGATTTTCGAGCCGTATAAAGTTAGTATGACAACTTTCGAGAAAGTTACTTTTGACTGTCTCAGAAATTGTCGTATAACTGCCGTAAATATGCCGTGAAGAGAAAAAAAAATGCCGCGCCACTAGTTCTCCCAAAAATAGATGTCATGCTAACTTTATATAAAGTTAGTATTACACTTTTTAAATTTTGGTCAAAAAAAACTTTGGGATATGCCATATCCTTTAAATTGATTGCCGGAAATATTCCGTGAAAAGAAAAAAATTGCCACGACAGTGGTTCTCCAAAAAAAGCCAAAAATAGTTTTCATATAAAGTTAGCATGACACTTTTCAAAATTTGGTCAAAAATAACTTCTGAATATGCCAGATAGTTGAAATTAATTGCCATAGATATGCCGTGAAAAGAACCACTGTCACGCTTATGAATATAAAAATACTTTCACGTCAATTGCTTTCATTTTCATTTATTAGCAACGTTGTTATCTAGTAAATTTTTCATTCATTCTAAATATTTACTTGTGTGTATAAAGTTGGTTTTAATTATTTTTCAATAAATTAATTACTAAAATATGAAGGAATATGTTTTATTTATCGCGCATCCAACTTGCAAACTGATAATTTTTTATGTTTCCATTTTTTTTTAATTTGTTACCTATTATTACATTGGATACAAGAAGAGAGAAAGCTGAAAAAACCCTCTTAATAGATCTTTGCCTGTTTTTAGTACCTTTGTATAACTTAACAGACCCTCTAAAATAAATAATACAAAATAAGAATTAGCGGAGTCACTGTGGCGTATACGTACTTTTTTATCAGCCAAAAGTTAGATTTAAAAATCTATACATCACAGCTTAAAAGTTTATAAATAAATAAATTTGGTGGCACAACGGCTCATGAAGAACCAGGGCCTAGTGACTTACAACTCTCAGCCATTCCTGTGTGCGTGTCTGCAGGAATGGAGGGGACCTACAGTTTATTTCCGAATCCGAACGTCTGCTGCGCGGCATTTTTCTATGACAAGAGATACTCTTGGAGGATTTGTCACTTCCTCGCAAGAGGTAGTAGCTCCGAAAAAAACTTAAGGTGGAAGCGGCTGGTATTGAACCCCAGACCCTCTAGCATGACAGTCCATCGCACTAACCATTACGCCACGGGCTACTACTACAGGTTAACAGTTTGTCGCGTTAAAATTGAACAAAAAAAAACAACAATAATTTGCGCAATATTTGCCTTGTTTCGGGAGTCTATTTGGAATAAAACAATCAATACAAAAATTGTCAAAATAACAACAGTATAAATAAACCCTTTTTTTTATTTTTAATATATTCGATTTAAACTTCTGTATCGATACACTACCAATTTTTATCAATCGCCAATCTAGAAAGACCGTCATGCTAACTATATATGAAGATTTAGTGTGAAAACCATTTTTGGAGAACCACTGTCGCGGCAATTTTTTTCTTTTCACGGCATATCTATGGCATTTATACCGCAATTTCTGAGACAGCCAAAAGTAACTTTTTCGAAAGTTTTCATGCTAACTTTATACGGCTAGATTTCGGTCAGCTTTCAATATTTATCAAAACAGAGCCGATGTATGTGAAAGCCGTATTTATAAGTAGGTCGTAACAGTTTCCTAAAGAATTAGAACGATTGCAATCAATGACAGAATTGAAAAATTATTTGTGGGTTGTTTGTTTAAGGAAAATTTTTTGTAAAACCAAAAATGCAGTAGAATTAATTTAATGGCAGTAGATTTATTTAAAAAAAAAAATCAGTAGATCTACTGCAATTGCAGCAAATTGACAACCCTGGTGTGGTGGGCAGTATGAAAGTGCTCACGGTGTGATAACCTATAAATTGGTAACTCGTGAGCATGAAAAAAAATTAAAATGCTCACAGTTAATAACTCGTGAGTGAGACCGTTTTATACGTGCTCGGTTCGCGACGCGAGCAGCTCACGAGTGACTATTTCCGAACCCTGGTGTTAATAATTTTATAGAACCGAACCGAGCCAAACAACATGATTTCAAAATATATGTAGGTTGTGCAAAGAAGTAACACAAGGAGTTCCATCTTCATAATTTACATATGTTTTTTTCTAATTTTTTAACCTGTAGAGCTCTATTTCAATAAAAAGTTAGATGATATTCTATTTGAGCTCTTGAATAAGTAATGTGTGAATAACTATATTTTTCCTACCATAGCATTAGATTATTGATTTGTTGAAATTGCTTAACTATATAACGGAAACACGTGTAAAATGATTTCCCAGGAAATAGCCCATTCATATAGTTACTTTAATACATTTCATTTGAGTGACATGAAACATGATGGAAAAGGAAAAATAAGTAGATTGTATCAAATGGAAAAGGTTGTGTATCTGTCAGTACAAATTATATTCTCAGAGATAAAGCGTAGGAAGTTCTTCTGGCGAAATGAAGTGAACCAAACTTAAGCGTGTGTGATGATATATTGCCATAGATATGTTATTATATATGTATATGTATAAACCTTATAAATATAAGGTAAATCCTACTTACGTTTATTTGTATCTTTCGATATAATTTCATTACGAGAAAAACTCATTAATGGTTTATTCTATGTTTGTATTTGTACCTACAGGAATTAAATAATTAACTAATATGGTCAGGTCTTTCAATATGAATGAATTCTTTCTTCAACCTTCAAGTATGTATCACCTTTTATACTATATTTATATATTTTGTTCCACCTACCCAAAAAATGAGCCGAGTTTTTTTTTGTTTTACTTATTAGCAACTTATTAGCAAAACAATAACAAAAGAAATACTGAGTAGTGGTACTCTCAGAATCACCAGAAAACTTGCAACTAATGATTAATCGTTTAGCGGTTTATTGTCTTAAATGGAGTCTTGTCATAAACTGAGAAAAATCAAAAATCATGGTCTTCTCAAGATCAGCAAGAAACCGGAATACTTCAATGGGTCTAGCTTAGAAATTGTCAACGAGTATAAATACCTGGGGGTGAAACTGACCAAAACTCTTGATTTCAAACAACATCTTTCCGAGAAGTCAAACAATACTCCAAGTCGTCTAATTAACATCTCATGGAGAAACATCTTTTTTAATGATCGCATCAAGCTCTCAGCGAAATATAAAATATTTGATGCTGTAATAAAGTCTACATTATGTTATGCTGGCCAGGTGTAGGGAATTGATGAATATGAAGTCATTGAAAAATTTCAAAGGAACTTTTTAAAAAAGCTCTTCAACTTACCCCTAAACACACCAAGTTATGCACTGTATCTAGAAACGGGTATACCCAAATTGTTTACATATACTCTGAAGCTGCAGGCAGATTACATTTTGAAGATACTCTCTCATCAAGATACCCGACTTTCGAAAAAAATGCTATTATATGAGTTAAGGAATGAAGATTGGTGGATGTCAAAGTGGAGAAGTATAGCAAATGATCATGGAGAAGAAATCTCGATGGAGTTAACCAACTTTAACTCTCTTAAAGAACAACTCTACCGCGTTATACAAAAACGAGAAAATTTCATACGTGAGGAGCTTATGATAAAGGCTAGTGAATCGGAGAGTAGAATTCTATACTCACAGCTCAACCCCAATTTAATGGGAAATAATTACTCATGAAGATCGGCTTAATCAATAAAGAAATATCACTCATATTTAAAACTAGGTGTGAACTGCTCAGTCTAAATGGAAGCCCGTACAACGGAAGTTTCGACTAATTCTGTTATTTATTTAATTTAAAATCCAAAGAAGATTGCTTTCATTTTATTAGTATATGTCCCATATTTTCGCCACAACGTCTTGCATACTTCGGGAAGAAAACTATATCAGTACAGGAAACAATCAAAATTTTGAACGAGTTTAACTGGAAAACACTTTATAACTTTTTGCAAGGAATTTATAAATATAGGATGTTTTTATAAACTGAATTTTTATAAACTATTTTGTACTATTTAAACAAATTATTTAATTATGTAATACATTTTGCTAACGGAGCTGACGGCTAAGCCATAGCTTTAAAATTCATTTTTTCTTAAACAATGTATCGAGAAAAGTAGAAATAAAATGAATTACTTACTTACTTACTTACTTACTTACTTACTTACTAGTTCGAATTGTTTTTGTTTAGCGTTAAAAATGAAAAATGAGTAGCTACTTAGTAACAAAAAAAAAACACGGCTATAGTTTAATTTAGAGTAGTATAATAACTTAGTTCCTTTACTTTGAAACTCTGTGATTTTCTGTGTATTCGTGTGAATTTGATTCCAGAGTTCTGCCATATAAAAAAAATAAAATTGTACTAAAATGCACCGAAAATCACTGAGTTTCAAAGTAAAGCAACAAACCTTATGTGAATACTTACATCAAAATTAACAATAGGTACAGCACTGTTCAATTTAAACTGACAAATTGTTTTAAAATAATTGATTTAAAATCTTCTGACATAATTTTGACACTAACCACCTGGATTTTTTCAAATATTCATTTATAAGAAAAAAAAGATTAAAAACTGTTGGAGCGGGTTTCAACAAATTAAATTTTGTGTTTATATAAAATGCATCACCACCACTGTCGTTTGCGGTTAAAAATGTAGTAAAGAATCATACATTCCAATTCTACCACCTGCATGTTTTCTGCATGTGTTTTATATTTGATAATGTGAGGTATTGTATTTTTAAAGAAATATTTTAAAGAGTCAAAAGTAATAAGAATGAAATGCTGTAATGTAGTAAAAGTTTATTCGAATTTTAAATATTGAGTCTAATATAAGTACTTTGTTTTTTAAATCAAAAAAAATATTTTTTGAAAATATTTGTGTGCAATATTATTTTAACTTGATAGGACCTGCTAAGTAAAAATTTAGATCAAAATCGGTTGGGCAGATAACGAGAAAGTCGAAAATAAAAACAAAAAGAATAACGGTTCTAATGGCAGGTACCGTTAATAACGTTATTTTGTAATTTTTTTCACCAAAATGTAGACCATATACCACCAATACTGCCCATAATTTTGTAATGGCCCTAACTACTCCGATTTTGAGTTTATGGCATTTTTGGTGTTGGGGTATTACCTCCGATTTATTTGTATTGGTTTTATAACGCTAGATCCTCAAATGAAGCAGAAAATCCCTGTCCACAAGCGTTTTTGGGACTTCAACTTCTTTTATCAAAAATGAAAGACGATGTTGTCGAGTGGGCGGTCAATCAGAAAAAGGAAAGATTCTCCATGCTTTTATTTGCTCGTAAATCATTACAGCAGTTCGATTTTACCATAGTTCTATGTTTCGGATATGTTCATAAATAATCAAATAATAGTTGCAAAGATGGTACAGTAATGGTACAAAATTCATAAAAATAATTGAATTAGGTGCAAGAAAGTTTTAGATTTCAACAAGTTTACATAAGTTTTAGTTTTAATTTAAGTTTAATTTAAGAATTCAAAATATTTATGTAAATAAAAATATAAATATAATAAGCGATTTTATATAGAACGTGAACAATCCTATTTACTTAAAGCCCTAACTTTAAATCATATGCACCAAAGCTTAAAAAAGCCCTAACTACAACACAGGGCAAGTCACAGTATACAAAAACATATATATATATTTTATTACAGGGTAAAGAGATGATCGACGTTATTTTTCATTACATTTTTTGAAATATTTTTGTACATAACAAACTTTGAAACCTTAAAATTAAAAAATGAATTTAAATTTTTATTTTCCTTTTCTTTTTTTAGTTTATATATTAAAGTTATTAAAAAGAGTTTTTTTTTTTATATAAATTGATATATAAATTAAATTCATGTTTTTTTTCTTTTATATTTAAGTTCCTATAAAGAACTTTTAAAAAACTATTTCCTACGTTGCTGTACATAGGGCATTCTTAACATATTTTTTTCAAAAAATTAAAAGCACTAACTACCCTATTTGCCAAATACTTACAAGTTTTTATATTTAAAGTGCGTAGTAAAATAAAGAACAAATTAAGCTTAAAATCAAAAATTTTTAGATATTTTTCATAATCTATCTAAAGGTTGCGCTAAGCGATTTAGTGTTTTCTTTGTTATCTCGAAAAAGTGAAAATGTTAGTTAGGGCCTTTAAGAAATTATGGGCAGAATAGTACACATACAAATTTAAAAAAAAATCGTTCGAGCCGTTATTGAGATAAATATTATTTTTCAAAACAGTTGTATGGCAAGTACCGTTATTTTTTGAGCTAAGAAAAATATCTCGATCTCTCCTACATACACCACAGTACTTCAAAAAAGACTAAAAAAAAGTAATTTTGTTTGTTCCCTTAATTTTTTTGACAAGTGTATATCGCAAGTAGTAATAATTTTATGTTAAATATTTTTGATAGTTTTTTGTATTGTTTTTAAAAATTTTAAATACAATATTATTTAAACTACTCAGAAGCATCAGGTTGCAAAATTATAACAAAATCGGTTTACCCGTTAAGAAGCTATACGTGAATAACTCGAAAACGATGCAATTTTCTCAATAAACATCAATTCCATATTTCTACATTGAGAATTTTTTGGTAAAAATCGGAAATGCAGTTTACTTATAACCGCTATGGTCATTACAGGTTCAAAGTTAAATAAAAAACGATAGAGTCATTTTTGAGAAAATTTGAAAAATCGAAACATTTGTAGGTATAGCAGCTATACCGGTTCTAGATGAGCTTAACCAAAATTCCAATTTCCCCTCTAATCATATAGAAATACTCTGTGTAAGTACCAAATTTGAAGGAAATCAGTCCAACTGCTCTATTTCCTTTAGATTATACAGTGACGTACAGATGAACAGACACTGACGCAAGAAAGCACAGATCGATGGATATGAACTTTATGAGAAAAACGCTTTTTTAAACTTCCATCATTTTAGTGTTAAGATTGATTAAAACTGATTTTTTTTTTTTTAGTACGAAACCAATACATATTTATAATATTAAACTAAAAAAAATAAGCAAATTGTTTTCTCGTCAGAAACAGGAAGTTTTTCATGTTTCAGTGCCAAGTTAAAATTAAAATAAATTTAATCAATACAAAATTTTGTAACCTACGCAAATTTAATCTCCATTTTTTTAACTTTATATTCACTTTAAAAATTTAATACTTAAACTTATAGAATGTCACAAAACTATGAATACTAAATTTGCTCTAATTGATAAATTTAAATATTTATGTACGTTCCAAATAAAATAAAATGTATATAATATTATTCTTTTATTTTAATTTGAATATTTTAAATTTTATTGATGTTATTTTCACATTCATATAATATGCACAGCATTGTCAAAACCGGTTGCTTACAGATTCCTACGATCATCGTGAACAAAATTATCAATAAAATAGAGTTAATATTAATTTATTGTCACACTAAAAGATCTCGATTATGATTAAATAACAAAAGGAAAAAATAAAAACAGATGTGTAGCGAGTAGGCGGGCTTTATTTACAAAGCCACAAAAGGAAAACAAACAAATTAATTTAGAAATTTATGTGACTGGTTATGTTTGCTGATTCGTATTATTGCTATATGCTATTGATGGATGCTGAGCAAACTTATTAGAGTTTAAATCAAGTTTATTTTAATCGGCGTTTTCAAAGGAAAAATAACTTTTGAATAGTGTTTTTAATGAAGAGCTTAAATATATTTTTAAATAAATAACTGCATATGCGGAGAAGTAATGTTGAACTTTATTTGTAATTTGAGCCAAAACATAAAATTCAAACCTATCTAACATCCCTTCCCCACTCATTTCTGCCTTTTAAATTTTTGAATCGATTCATACCTTAGCCGGAGAAAAAAAATTGTGTAGGTGCAAAATATTCAGCTTGAAAGTTTGAACATTTATTGTCATCGGACTACACTTGTCAAAAAAATTAAGGGAACAAAAAAAAAATCACTTTTTTTTAGTGTTTTTTGAAAAGCTGTATCTCTGTGAAAAGTGGTCGTATTGAGATAAAACAAAAAACATTCTAAAGCTTTATATTTTTTGTATTGAGAAATTTCAGCAAATGAATTTTTTAAGATACCGTTATTGCGCAATCATAAGAAGAAGCACGAGCCAAAAATTTTAATTTTTTTTTTTTTTTTTGAACATTGGTATTTTCTTTGAAAAAATTTTTTTGAGCCAAATCAATGCTTTTTTTCGATAACTTGTTTAATCAGTTTTAAGGTCATCTCTTTTCGTTATTCTACAATTTTTTTTTCAGAAGAATATCTGGCTTTGAATGAAAAAACAGACTTTTGACTTTGACTACCAATATCTTCGCAAGGAATGACGACCCAGAAAATTTAAGGGTCGTTTAAAAAACGGGAATAAATTTTCTATAAGATTTTTTCAAAACATTATAACGATTATTTTTTTTTGGCTCCTCACCGTTACATTAAGAAAAGGTTAAAACAAGGACTGTTTAAAGACTTTTTGTAAATCTTTTACCATCTTTTTTTACGTTTTGTACAGAGTGATTTTTGGAAACTTTGCCACCTACACAGATAGATCTACGCAATCTGTCTCACCTACAAATAGGAATTGAGATACATCGATTTAATGAATGAAAGCTTTAACATAGGTGAAGCACCCCTAAGGAAATAAAACAAAAAAGGCGACATAAAAAAAAATCACGTAGTTATCAAGTAGTTAAAAACTATGTACATACATATAAATAATTTTGAAAAGTTTTAAAAGTACTAAAAAGAATAAAATTTGTTTGTGTTTTTTTGTTTGTTTGCCGTTTTTGATAAAATTTGAAAAAAAAACGAATTATTTTTATTACAGCTACCTGTTACATGTGACCTTAATCAAAAGCTATAATTTTTATTCTGGGAAATAAAATAAAAATACCCTGCACCAAATTTGAAGTAAATCGATTCACCTGTTTAGGGTCTACCTCGAAACAGTTGACGCACGGACTCGCAGAGAACAACGCAACTGACGATTACAGCGAAAACTACTTTTTCAGACTTATCTTTAATCGTAGTATAAATTTTTCTTTCAACCTCAAAAACATAGAAAACAGAGCGAAAAATTCAAAATTGTCACAACTAATTCAGAACTGCTGAACGGCGGAAGTTATCGGCAAATTAAAGAGTAGTAAAACATTCACAATAAGAAGTTTTATACGTTTTCCAAACGCTGCTTCGCTTAGTTCACACGAAGTTAGTAAAGCAGCAAAAAAAAAAAACGTAGAAAACATTGCACGACAAAATTAAAATTGTCACAACTAATTCAGAACTGCTGAACGGCTAATTATTAAGCAATAGACTATTCGCTACAAGACGTTTTTACCCCTTTTTGGTATGCTGCAAAAAAAAAAAAAAAAACATAGAAAACATCGAACGAAAAATTCGAAATTATCACAACTAATTCACGATTAATTAATAGCTAATTGCTCAATTAATAATTTCACGATCGGTGAATGTTGTTTCGCTAAGTTGACACTCATATAATTGTCCTATAATAGAGCAAGTTAAAAAATCCGATAAATTTAAATGTAGGTGTTATAGAGCATTATTTGGACCAGGGTCAAGTTTCAATGGGGTGAAATTCAACTAGTTATTGTTAAAACAGTTTTATTTGGTACAGTGCATAATAAATCTAATGTGTTTTGAAACTAGAATTTATTCTTTATTTTTTTTTTCAACATACCTACACAAGAAAGAAGTACTTAGTTTTATAATGTGACCTCTCATTAACTTTTTATTCAAAGTATTTTAAGCCACTTTTTTTTACTGCAATATAAAATGCTTGTTGGATCGTAAGGTAATCAATATTTCGCTTTTCACTCTCTTGTTTTTTCTGAGTACTCATACTATAACTTCTTTCACATTAAACTAATTTTATATTTGAAAATTTTATTCGAAATTCAAACATCTCTAATATCTCAAAAATAATTAGGTATTATCGAGGTGCCAGACATCTGTCTGGAAGCTACAATAAATGATAAAATTAATTATTTTTTTTAAATTAAGGCTGTATTTTATAAATTACAGTAATGAATTTTATTGATTTATTAAGTTTTAATTTTGTCTATACAATTTGGATAAAAATAATAAACCTCTCTTAGTGAAAGAATAAATTGATTAATTAACAAAAATGTATGCCGATATATGTTAAATTAATTCGATGAAATACAAATACATATTCGTATGTGAACTTGAAATGAGATAAACCCAATTAAAAAAAAAAAAAAAAAAACAATTTATCTTTTGTATTTGGTATACAAAATTTAATCTGCAATCGTTTGTCTTTATCAATCATTTTGTTGGGAGAATTCCTTTTTTTAAATAATAAGAAATTAATGTCTTACAATTAAAAATATTAAATTGAACCTATACAACATGTAATACTGCTACAACAGGTAAGTACATACCTATAAATATTAACAACAATTTAAAAAATGAGGCAGATGTTATTACTACATAAAGATAAACGATCCGGGATTGTTGAAAACTGCTTGAATTCTGAATAGTTAAATATTTAAATAATGTCAAACAAAAAATTTGTATTTGAAATCGAAGGAGATTAAAGAGATGAGTTTCTTGCGACTGATTTTATAATACGAAAGCCGCTTTTTAGTTAGTTTAAAAAAAAAAAAACTCAAAAAATTAAATATATCATTAATTAATGCAGTTTTTTTAAAACCACTATGGTCATTACATTTGAAAAAAATCGAAATATTTGTTAAGCTACCTGTTCTAGATGACTTTTATCAAAAATGTTATGTGAATTCACATAAAAATGCTCTCTACAAAATTTTAAGCATATCCGTCCAGTCGCTTAGACTCTAGCTCAAATTACAGTGGACGAAAAGACGCTCAGACCGACGCGACGGACGGTATTGCAAAACATACTTTTTCGGACTTTTCTATCATCGCAGTGTCAATTTTCATTACAACCTTGACACTTTTTTTCACATGAAACCAATACATTCCCTAAGGCTAGGCGCATACTGAGACGCGACCAGCGCGTGTGACGTGACACAGCACAGCTTTGTATAAACAATATAACTTAATTGAACAATGCATATTGATCAAGCTGATGCTGGTTTTACAAAACACGCGTCACAAAGTGATAGAAAAACAGTTTTTCTTGCGAAACTTTGTACGTGCTCATTTTTATTTATTTCCTGTCAAAAAATATAAAAACTGTCAGTTAAATTAAAAATAACTAAATCATAAGTTGCAAGTAATATTTATAAAATAAAGAAGAAATTGTTGCGAATTTTGTTCAAATATTATTTGTATGTGGAAAGAAAAATTTGTGAATAATATTTTGGCACGAGACATGCGCTCCAATATGCGGATAATGAAATGACACGTTTACATTAATCGTTTCAAGTAACACGCGTCAGGTCACGTCTCAATATGCGCCTTGCCTTAGAGCAAGTAACTGCCTGAACAAAATAGAATGCTGAAAATGGAACCGCAGACGGAACTGGAAGAGCTGTCAAAAAGTGTCGTACGTTATTTTTTTTACGTGTCCACAATGCAGCTGTACAGCTTTGAAAGTATTTTGAAGAAATACAAAACAATATTCTTATGTACAAGCTCAGAATTCACATTTTTCGTTTCCAATATAATTTTCCTTTTAATAAATAATTTCTTTGGCGATACAAATAACCACAATATTTTTTCCCGACCCAAAGAGTTGTTTTTTTTCTTCATACAAATTGAAACGTCAAAAGTGTCGTACGTGAAAAGTTAAAAGTTGGTGAACTCTTCCGTCTGCGGCTGCAGCTCCGTATGCGGCTACGTTCCGTTGGGTTCGCAACATTGAATTTGCGTATATTCAATATTTTGACAGCTATTCCGGCTCCAGTTCCGTCTCAGTCACCGCCACCATTCTGTTCAGCCAGTAAAAATTGACTTAAATGATGTTGGTACCGCAAAGAGAATTTGCCTATTTTAAAAAATTTCCAGCCTGGTGCAGTTAACATAATTATGTAAATAAAATAGCCTTCAAATGTGATTAGTTGTGGAATTTTGACCAACAAAAGTGATGTTTATTTTTGAAAAATCTTAGAATCTATATACCCACCGGTAGGCGAATTTATGGTTTGAAAGTCTAATCATCAAGATAAACGTTTGCTTGCATTATAAAGAGCGGATCACAATTTTGCTTTCAAAATTCTACCTTAACGTATCAAAAATTGTAGCACTGATTAACAATGCTTTTGATTTAGAAATACAAAAAACAATCCACATTATACATTGACTATGAAGCGAAGTACGCTGCTGATGAGAAACGAAAAATCCCCCCATGTCTCTCCAAACCAATGCGGAACTTTCGTTGTTGTCACGGATCCTTTAGTAAATAAAATGCACGACTGGGTCGCACGAACTTGCTCTTGTAGTAAAAGTTTCTTCGAATTTTAAAGATTGAGTCCTTGAGTGTAATATAAGTACAAATAATTAATAATTATATATGTATTTATCCATTTATTAAATTGAAGAATGGAAATTTCAATATGTAAAAAGAGCATGAAACACATTTTTTTTTTAAATTGATAAAATAAGTACTTAAAATGTTTTAATCTCAGAATGAATAAAGCCATCTCAATTTTTGAAAAAATGTGAATTTATGGAGAAAAACTTAAAAATCTTTGAAGCGGTTTTCTTAAAAAACTAATTTTTTATAAATAAAATTTTTTGAATTAAAAAAAAAATGGTATGCCATTTTCAGAATATAAAAATATACAGCGAAAACCATAATTTCAAAAAAATTCATTAACCCGTTAAAAAAAAAAAAAAGATTTTTCAAATAAAAAATTTTTAACTTTTTTTTTAAAAAATCCAAAAAATATTTTTTTTTGAAAATATTTGTATGCAGTATTATTTTAACTTGATAGGACCTCCTTAGTAAAAATTTTGATCAAAATCGGTTAACGAGAAGGTCGAAAATAAAAAAAAAAAACGTTTTTTACCGTTTTTTTTTTAGCTACAAAAAAATCACAATTTCTCCACTAGGGAATCACCCAAGTATCTTATGCTCCAAGTTTGATGAAAATCGGTTCAGTGATATAGACTGTAGGCCGTGGACAGACACACATCCATATATAGACAGACAGACGGAATTGCGGGAACCACTTTTTTCGTGTTCTCTATCATCGTAATGTCAAATTTGATTGTTATCTATCTCGAGTTCGATTTTTTTGCACGAATCCTAAGCTTGCCCTATAGAAGCTATAAACATATATCGCAAGTAAAAATGGTTATGTCAAATCGCGTCAGTGCAGTGTGGGTGTTCTCATTTATCGTCAATCGTCATGTAAATTAATTTTAAAAGGCGAATGTTTCATTGCCTTAAAACAGATTTTTGAAAAACAGAAAGTATTTTGACCCCAATCTGCGGCGATGGTATAATTTCTTGCATTTTTATATTAAGCAAAAGTTCACATGCAAGAAAATACTGATTTCACTACTTTAATTAAGTCGCGAACTCTTAGCAAGAGATTTTATATTGATCATTCTGATTTTTCATTATAATCTGCAGGTATACTCTCTCTTTAATTTACAACTCATCAAAGATCAAAGCTGCAAAGTATTAAAATGCAATAAACCTTTATCGTTCGCATTCATTTTTTTAAACTTGTTTTCTCAGATTAATCTCTTCAATTAATTTGGATTGAAATCATTTCCATTCTGTTATGACCATGAGATTGTTGTTCTAATTTATTAAAATAAAGCACATACTTTCCTCAAGCACTGACTTTTTAAACAAAATTCTATAAACTTTACAAAAAAGAAATTCAAATATTTACTAAAACTGCCATGGTAACATTAAAGAGTACGACTTTTAATTCATCGTAAAGTTCTTTGTTACACTGTGTTGTGTATAGAGAGCAGTCAGTAGAAGAGTATCCCATTCTGCACTTTCCAATGAAGGAATATTAATTTAATGCAAATCGCTTTGTGAAAGAAAAACCAACTTCCAAACTAAAGAATAAAGCGATATGGTGTGGTGGGAGCGTGGTGGCAGTGGTAGCGTGACAACGGTGGCGGTGGTGGCGGGCAATGCACGGAGAAAGGAGAGAAAATTAAAAATATTTCCACAAACAAAAGCTGAGTTAAAAGTTTTCTTCTTTTTATTTTTATTTGTATTCTTTTACCATTTCCTTTTGGGAAGAATAAAGTCCTTCGGCTGTATCCGTTATGGAGTCAGGCAACAACTATAAGCGTCAAGCAAAGTACTTGTAGCATTTTAGGCACTTGCCACGGTACAAGTGAGGTCTTGAAACAACACACAACGATTCGTGGCCAACCGAGAGGCAAACGGAGAAGAAAACGAAGAAGAAAAAAAGAAAATATTCCTGTGTCTCAATTGATTTTTGCTTTTCCGTTGGCAAAATGCCGCAGCCGTTTCTACTGTGCTGTGACGTGCTATTCAAAAGCGCGGATTTACGATTAAAGTAGCTATTTAGGGCGAAAAATTGTTTAAGGTTAAAATTTAGGCCAAGTTTTTAGTGTGAGATTAAAGTTAAATCAACAAATTCAGCGAGTTAACTCTGGATTTACTTAACAGATGCGCTATTGATGTTTTATCCTCTGAGTTTGTTGAATCGACTGTAGCATGAATTATCTGCTGAAAGACTGTTTCTTATGAGTTAACTGTAACAAACCCTTACTGTTGACTTTCTGCAAACCTAGTTTTACGGAAAAATTACTTTTAGGGGGGTTTCGAATTTTAAGTTTTTCACAAATGTTTATTAGGTATGTTGAGGAAAATAAGATTTCAGAGCCCTCAGCAATCTCATTGTCAGTTAAATGAATTGGATTTCTCAGCAAAATTGTTCAGTGTTGCTGTCAAAACTCTGAGAAAAAAAAATTTGGATTCGCTTGCTCACTTTTTGACGTAGAGAAATCTGTGAAATCTTATTTTCCTGAACACACCAATTATTCAAACATACTTCGACATCTAAATCAAAATATTCATACATTTTTCGACATCTAAATCGATTAATTTTTCAATAATAATTATTATTTTTGAAAAATTTAAAACTCGAAACCGCTACAGAAATAGTTTTGCCGTAAAACTAGCTTGGAAGCAAGTCAATAACATGGCCTTTAGTTAAATCTAAGTAAAGGACCATAGGCATTTTGGGCTCATTTTTCTACATTGCTCAACAGTGATAAAACTTATGTCATATAAAGGCTAATGGAGAGTACTTTATGTTACTATATGGCGGCTTATTGAAATCGAGTCCGAAAATGGTGTTTTTGAACATTTTATAAAAAAAAGAAAAATTTAATTAAAAAAAACGGCATTTTTTTACCATTTTTGAAAGCCAGAAAGTCTGTTCTTTCATTTCTTTTTTAATTCAACTTATTTCTGTCTATAGTTTTCGAAAAAAATACTTCCAACTTAGAAATTGGATACTGATTTTTTCACAATTTTAAATACAAAATTCGAAGAGGTTATTAATACAAAAGCCAATTGAGTATTTAAAATTTTGAAAAAAAAATCAATAATCCATTTTTTTTTTTTTCAACATTTCTAAGTTGGGAGTAATTTTTTCGAAAACTATAAACAGAAATAAGAACAGACTTCTGGCTTTCAAAAATGAAAAAAAAAGTGTTAGCATTTTTTTTATTAAATTTTTCCATTTTAAATACTTTTTTGTATAAAATGCACAAAAACAGTATTTTCGCGCTCGATTTTAATAAAGTTGCCATATAATAAAATAAAGTACTCTTCACTAACTTTAATTTAACATAATTTTCAACACTGTTGAGCAATCCATTAAAATTAAAAAAAAAATATTTTTCTGATTTCAAGTTTTTTTCAATAAGCGTGTTTTAGTGAAAATTATATAAAGTTAAGACATCTTCTTAACGAATTGGTTTACATGAAGAAAAAATAACAAAATGTAGTTATATCTAAATTACTTTATAAAAGATGTAACAGATAATTCAGGTTCAAAGCTTTGAACTATTGATGATGAATGTAGATGTTAATGTATATGTAACATCTTATTCGTGGCAGAGGTTAAATAAGCCACATAATACAGAGCTTCATAAAACTAAGCAAAAATGTGAAATTTACCATTAAAGCAATATACTTTTCCCCAAAAACCCAAAATAAGCTTCTAATTATGAATTGTTATATTTTTGGGTCATAAACACTATAAATCCGGTTTTCATTATGTGACTAAAAATTAATAAGATCACTAAATATTAAAAAGAACAATAGCACTTAAGAAAGCAAAATTGTGTAAGAAGTAAGAAAAAAATCGCATTCTACACTTGTCAAAAAAAATTAAGGGAACAAAAAAAATTTCACGTTTTTTTTGTGTTTTTTTAAGAGCTGTATCTCTGTGGAAAGTGATCGTATTGAGATGAAACAAAAAGCATTCTAAAGCTTTATGTTTTTTGTGTTGAAAGATTTAAGCAAGTGGATTTTTTAATGTACCGTTATTCCACAATCATAAGAAACAGCACGATCAAAAAAAATTTTTATTTTTATTTTTCAAGAGTGTCAATTTCTATGAAATTTTTTTTTTTTTTTCAGAAGAATATCTGACTTTTAATGAAAAAACAGACTTTTGAATTTGAGTACCAATATGCCAGCAAAGAATGCCGACATGGAAAATTTGAGGGCAGTTTTGAAAACAAAAATCAATTTTCTACAAAATCTTTCTAAAACTTTATAACGATTATTTTTTTTTGTTTTTGGCCCCTCACCGTAAGATTAAGAAAAGGTCCAAAAACGTCTTTTTAAAGACTTTAAATAAATATTTCACTGTTTTACAAATATTGGCTGCAGAACTTAATTTGGATACTTTAAAGAACTATACACCACCAGTATATATCTGTAAAATTTCAGATTGGTCTATTGAAACGTTTTCCTGTACCGAATGATCAAAGTCATGCAAACCAATTAAACAAACATCAAAATGGAAAAGAAAAGAACAATTTCTGTCCACTTTTTGCACAATTTTGCGTAATCTACAATTTTAAAGTCAAAAATCCATTCTTGTATTCTGTTTTAATTCAAATTATTTTAGTGAATAGGTAGTTTTTGAAAAATTTATTTTCAAACTCAAAATTGTGTTCAGACTAATTTTTTTCAAAATTGTACGTTATTAAGCAGTATTTTTATTTATAATATTCAATGCTCCTATTAATTTTTAGTCAAACACTAAAAACCATATGCTTTAATATATTCTTGTTTTTGAGAAAATTAAAAATAAGTACAATTCTTTTATTCATTGTTTTGGACTGAAGTCGTTCTTCCGCAGAACGGAATTTCGTTTTTATGGTTTTTCTTGTAGAATCACCATTTTTTTTTTTTTTTTCAAAAAGTGAATGATCATAAAATACTCTCAAAAAGCTGTCATCATTAGTTTAATTTTGAAAAAAAAAAAATAGTACTTTGTGCCGATTTTCCCTTGGACTTGTACTTTTTAAGAATTCAGTTTTTCATTTTAAATCAGTTCTTCAGAAATTTACCCACCACCCCTCTCGCTACCTCAGGGGGAGGGGGTAGAATTTTCCTTCCTATAATTTTTTTCATCAGCTGACTTTGGTAGCCTGACTTATCTAAACCAAAAAGAATTTAACAAAAAAAAAATCACATTCTACACATTAGATTTTCCGTTAAATTAAAAAAAAACATAATTTTATTTCCTCGTTGTTTAAGATTTCCACCTTTTTATCATATCGCACTAAAAAGAGATGCCCCACTGCGCAACGCTAATGGATGGTATGCCAAAACTCACATTTTCGGACTTCTTCATTATCGTTTTGTT
Organism: Epistrophella euchroma; assembly: GCA_947049315.1. Lineage (NCBI taxonomy): Eukaryota > Metazoa > Arthropoda > Insecta > Diptera > Syrphidae > Epistrophella > Epistrophella euchroma. Next base: position 68,279,031 of record OX346247.1, read on the forward strand.
TTTTACCTGAAACCAATACGTCCTTGCAATTAAGCTACTTTGTACTTATTACTTAGTTACTTGTAGGTATAATATACAAAATTTTATTTTAAAATGACCTTAAATTCTTTACCTTAAAAAAGGGTAATAAAAAAGCATTTTATGTTATTCCAATAAATGTTCCCACAATAAAGGGTAATTATCAACTCTAATATGTAGCAAATACAAAATCTACAAATCGTTTACAGTTATAGTACAAAGGAGCAGCGAATTCATTCAAAGTTCACTGGGGCGTATACGTAACCTATTTTTTTTTTTTTTTTTTTTTTGAATTTTTCTACGAACTTTATTCATGAATCTTAGTTATTGTTAGCTTAAATTTTCTTATTTATGATTTATTCGTTTTCTCATTTGCTTTCATCTGCTTTAAATATTCCATATGAAAATAGAGATGAATTTCATTGGTGTCAATTTCTCTCAAATTTTGTGGCTTTGTTTGCAGGTTTATCAAATATGTACATTTAAATAATCAAATTCAGGTATTTATAAAAAAAAGTTTTAAATTATATGCACTGCACTTCTAGATATGAAATTTTTACAGTTTCTTAAGAACATCGTTAAAAGATACAAACTGATACCCATACCTATAAAAAAACATATCATTCATTGAACTATTTCAAGTCAACAGTATAACATCAATTGCACAAAATTGACTAAATTCTGTATTTAAAGCCCTGACCTTAAAAATCCATGTTTTAGAAGTCATGTTTTAAGTTTAAGCTTCTGTTTTACTTTGTCAAGACTCTCTGCTTTTTATTTGCATTTTTTGGACTCCCCCAATTGTTTCTATACGAAAATGTAGTCTGACAATTTTCATCGACTTTGAAACCTTAACCGACTTTTTTAGAAAATTTTGGAATACCTAAGATAACGGGAATTTATGATAATTAATAAAATATTTTTTTTTAAGATGTATTATTTTAAACGTGTACCTAAAATTTCATCTTATTTGGTCAATTATTTTTTCCCGGTGACATAATGCAATGTAAAATTAATTATTTTACTTGACAAGACTATGATTTTCATGAAAATGTAGCCGAATATTCCATTAAACTTAACTAAATTATGTCTTAGTATTTACTTGAAATACAAAGGTTGCGTATTTTGTTGGCTAGCTATGAGAATGAGGGCGCTGTATCCGCTAATCTGCCTCTGATGTATTTTCTTTTTGTTTTTGGAATGAAACTCCCCCCCCTTCTCGTTTACCTCATTCGCGAGCAAGGATACTCGCTTTTCATTTGTGGCAAAAGTTTTGAGTTGCTAAAGAAATACGTTGTTGTCGTCGTATCTAAGTGTACATGATGCACTCCGGCAGTCATTTGATCGTCATTCTGTGAATCTCTGATTCAATCTCTACACAGGAAGCTATATCTATGTTAAAATTGACTTAACGCGATTGGGCGGTAGGCGGAAGGACGATGACGATGACGATGACGACGACGACGATGCGACGTTGGGGACATCCAGCAACAACCAACATATCTCTTGCTCTGCCCGAGCATGTAGGTGTGCTATTAAAGTCTCTTATCTTGTTCGCAAGGTATATTACAAGGCAACAACCCCACTTTAAAAATAATAATTTAAATTAACCCCGGGACATACTATCGCATCCGTCGTTCTCGTCCTCGTCCTCATCGTGTAAGTATATGTAGTCGTTGTTGTTTTGCCTTCTTCTGCAGGGGCCTCTGAAGGTATGTGCCTTCGTTTTTAAGAGCTGTTGCGATTGCGATGGTCCTCTAACTCCAGTTGCAAAGCCAATGGCATGAATATACTGTGGGACATGTTGTCCTATGCCTGTGCCTGCTTGGCCTGAAGTCGTCGTGGAGTTGGGTATAAAGAGTTGTTTGTATTTGGGGGAGAGATGGGCGGCTAACAAGGGGATGTAATTTGGAATCATTAGATTTTCCTCAGCAGCCGTCTGGGCGTATGGGTATGTGCTAAAGCATGTAAGAGAATGTAGAGATTACATTCACAAATCATTAACAGACATTATTGTTGTGTTATTTCATTTAGATACTGTTACAAGCCCTAAAGCAACCAACGACGACTGTTCCAAGTTCCAAGTCCGGCCCAGACAAGGTTAATAATATTATAAGTTTTGTGTGATATCATGTTACTCGGATTTGGATTCGGAAGGGCGGGTATGAAGGTTGAAATCGCTTTAGTTAGGTACAATCTTTGACGCACAACACTGAATTCAGGGCAATATAATAAATGAGTTTAAAAGAGTTACCTTACTTGATTGTATATAAGTCATGACAAGAACTAGAAAGTTGTCAATATGAATGAAAGTACACATGTATACATTCCCTTACAATTAAATTGCACTTTTCAGTTTGTATACCCCCCTGATGGAGCATCAAACCATAAAGAATTATATGGTACACGGTTTTTGATGTTTTCTCATGCTGACAGCAGAATGAAAAGTATAGAAATATTAAAAGGCAAAGCACAAAATAAAAATGTTTTTTGCATTATAATTTGATTTTGTGAACAAAAGACGAGAATCCAACATCCAACATAAATATAATAAATATATTCAGGGAGCAAAACGTTAAGGAAATGAAAAACGTCACATACCTTATTCGGTTCTGTCATCATTTATGCTGCTGGCTTTGTTTTTGAATTTGTATGACAGATTAAAGGTAAGAGTTCTACCTCAAGGATTTCTACAAAATCCCAAGAAATTTAAAATTTATTTGTCTTCTTTTTGTGCTTAAGTCATTTCCTTGATCTAAGCGTAAACTTCTACGCTTATCAAGCAATGATTTCTGGTTTTGTTTGTCATAGTTCTGTTTGTCTCAAAAATGACAAGATGTAAGCATGATTTTTTTAGAAAAATAAAATTTAAATAATTGATTGGAATTTTTTGGAAAAAGAGAAGGAGTAGATCTTTACGCTGTTATGTCTGTTTAGAGAAACTTCGCAAATAATTAACCATAATCATTAATCCAGCGGCGTATATGCCACATGTTCCAAGTAATTTTTGGGTGCCGTGACATAAGGCCATGCGTCATAAGGCCATATTTCGGAATATGGTTTTATGACGCTTTCGTAAAGTGACATTATACCATGTTCGAACGGATATCCTTTTGACACTTCGGTGAAATGTCATAGTGCCATAATTTTTTGCGACTTAAAGCCATATCTAAATGTGGCAACTTGACATTTTATTTAGCTGGCATAATACCATATTAAAGCAATTTTGATACTCGCGGTACAAAAAAAAATAATTTTGTTTTTGACAGTTTTGTTGGACGTAGCTTTTCCTTGCAGTATTTTTAACGCCAACAGTTCAAATTTTAATAATGGGAATACTTAGAACTTATAAGAGTAAATAAGATTCAAGCAAAAATCTATCAATTTTTTTTTATTTTCCCTTGGCCAAACATTTTTCTCGATACGCTATTTTAAGAAATTCAAATCACTATTCATAATTCTTGACATTTTTCTACGTGAACATCTCACATCAAACTGTGTGTTCGAATTTTACTTCACTCATAGCGTAGTGGAAAAAAAATTTGCCGAAGCGAAGATCAATTTGAGGTGTGATGAAAATTAAAAATTCGCGCGAATTTTAAAAATGTCTATGTCTGATAAAAACATCGCCCAACGTTTCCCGTTACACTGACTCAACAGGGCATACAGTTGCCCAACAACCAAACCAAAATCATATCATGTCGTTTAATTTAGTAGCCAAATTCTACTAATAAGTCAGAGCGAGAAACATAGAAAAATTGCGTTCAGCACTACTTCTACCTCTCTCACACATATGAAACGTCAAATCTCATGGACAAGCTTTTAACAGCACTCATGTCCTGTTCAAAAAGTAGTTTTCTTCAACATACTGATTACATGGACATGGATTTTTGTGCCTCCATTGGTTTTTTTGAAGACATGTTCACAATCCTGACATCGTTCATGTCCAGATGAGGCGGCACAATATGTTTATTCATTTTGTATGCTTATGTCTTATTTTTTATCATTACTAACTCTGACACCATTTTCAAAAACAAAAAGCCTTCTATCCGCCATATATAGGTAACAATAATATTTTTTTCTTTGAAATAAACCCAACTAGAAACCGGAAGCCCTCATTTTTTAGGTAACTAAGGCCCAATTTCTACACATAGGTACTAAGCTAGCTTAGAACCCGGTCTAGCTGGCCCAGGTACTAGCTCTGGTTCTGGGTCCTAACGAAAAGTTAGTACCTGAGCATTTCTTCACATCCTTAGTACCCGATCTAAGTTCACACAGCGGTACTAGGAACTTAATACGTCTAAAACTGGTAGAATACTGACATTTTGGCATTTTAAAAATTATTTTTATATTTATTTAACATTTACGTCAGTTTTTGTGAACTTTTTAATTAATTTTCGACAGAATTTTGCCTGTCTCTGATTTATTTATTTTGTTTTCTGTTTGTTTAAAGTGTTTAAAAAATAACCCCGATTAAGATCCGTTGAAAAATAAAACACGACTACTTAATAATAATCATTTCTGAGAAAAAACTACACTATAATATGAAAAGCATGAAACAAACATATATTTTTTTTAACAGCACGAAATGTCTTATTTCAAAGTAATTGCATAAATACCCAATATGTGCGACCCCATGCATCGTGCTTTAATTTTTTTACTGCGCTACGTAAGTATGCTAAAGAGTTCCAGCTTGTCTTCTTCAAAAGTCGAATTATGTTTGAGCAAACAAAAATGTTGAATGGCGCCCGGAAAAGACTTCTTGTAAAGTAAGCTTGTAGACTATAAATATAGGTAAATGGAAACTAAACACATCATCAATAAAAAATGAGAACCAAAATGCATAGCTAGTAGAGCTACATGAATTGTGTGGACAGATGGTTCAAATAAATCAAATAAACATAAATGTTAACAACACCAAACATGGTATTAATGTATCTACCGTATATGAAGGAGTTTAGATACACTTTATAAACACAGTGATGAACTTTTTTATGTGTTTAGTTATAGATACATTAATTTCCACAAAAGAATCTTAATAAAATGTTATTACAAATTCATTTGCAATCAAGTTTTTATATGTACTCGTATATTCAATTTTTTATTGAACTTAAAAACTCAAATAACTAGGGTTAAAAGGATTTATAGAAGTTGTAGGTATGTGTAAGAATAATAAGGTATACTAGTAAAACAAATAAAATAAGACCGATGCTTCAACTTCGAATTCAAGTAATTACTATCGCAATAAAAGAAAAACAATCAGGCCTGCTTGCTTAAATGAAACTTATGTAAATATATATTTAAGTTCAACATAGGAGCTTATGCATGACAGTTTACGTTGAGGAAAAAGTGGAACATAAGCGTTTAAGTGAAACATAAATATATAAGTTTCGTTTCAGCAAATGGGTTTAAGCAACGTCAAGTAAAGGCATATTAATTTCATGATCGTGCAAAAATACCGCCGTATTTATGTTACGGGTACCAGAGATACAGAGGCCCTAAGGGCACCGGCATATGAAAGGAATACTGATCGTCAAGATAAATGTGAAATGTGAAAATTTCAATAATGAAACAAAAATTGCAAATGAGAAAAATAAGAATAAAAAATCATCAAAAACAAATTTGGTATGCCATTTTTAAGAACATAATAATATACAGCTTAAACCATAATTTCAAAAAAATTCATCAACCAGTTTTTAAAAAAATTATTTTTCAAAACAAAAATTTAAACTTTTTTTTTAAAAATCGAAAAAATATTTTTTTGAAAATATTTGTATGCAGTATTATTCACACTGAATAAAACCTCCTAAGTAAAAATTTTGATTTTAATCGGTCAAGCGGTTAACGGGAAAATTGAAAATAAAAACAAACAGTTCTATGGGCAGGTACCGTTAATAACGGTTTTTAGTAAATTTTTTTATCAAAATATAGACTATAGTACTACTAGTACACAAAAACAATTTTAAACAAAATCGTTAGAGCCGTTTTTGAGATAAATAACTTTATTTAAAACGGTCCTATGGCAAGTACCGTTATTTTTTGAGCTAAAAAAAAAATCTCAATTTCCCCTCTAGGAAATCACCCAAAAATCTTATGCTCCAAGTTTGAAGAAAATCGCTTCAGTGGCTTAGGCTAAAAGACGCGGTACAGACAGACATACAGACAGACAGACGGATTTTAGGGACCCACTTTTTTCGTGTTCTCTATCATCGTAACGTCAAGTTCGATTGTTATCTCGAGTGTGATTTTTTGCACGAATCCGTAACTTGCCCTATAGTACCTATATATTGCAAGTAAAAAGTAGTTGGGGTAACATTGCGTTCTTATCAGAATAGAAAAGAATTTTACACCCAACCCGAAATTGTATACTTAAAATTCAATGGGCCCTACCAATAATAAAATTTAATTACAACTTAAATATTTCAGTAAAATGGAACTTAATGGAATGGGCTTTAAATAATAAACCGTGCATGATATTACCTAAATATTTACGTGGACTATAAATAATGAGTTAAATATCGAATTGACTCCGAAAAATTGAGAATAATGTATGGTTAATTATTTAGGATCCATAACGTTATGGTTAATTTCACTGCAATATTTAACTAAATTTGATTATTGTTAAGGCCCAATGTATTCATAGTCGTTTGATAAACTATTGTTTTACTCAACTGCAGTTTAAGATTGATTAAATTGATGAATATGGGTCCTATCCATAAGCAAATTCTATTCAGTATTTGTCAAAATAGAGTTTTATTAAATTACCTACTCAAATATTGATGGAATAACAACCGCATAAAAATTTAAATCAAAATTCAATTAAAATACTTTTTTTATGGTCCAATATGTAGTGCTATTGCTGCTTTATGTTTGAAGCATTAAAACAAAATAAACTTTTATGCTTTTCAAATAACATCACCGAAAATAAAGAAGGCAGTTTGGAAAATAAAAATATATGCAGGACATTATTAGTTGATCTCTTTGTACAAGTAAATTGCTTTGAAAACTTTGAAATTTAATTTTTCAGAAAATTCATTCGATGAAGGAACTCGCTGAATTATTGCCTGAGCCCTGATTACAATCTGATGGAAATAATAACAGCATGTTTTCTTTTTTGTACGTGAACTTTTAAAATTTGGTTCACTATTGAACATAATGACTATTTGAAGAAAACTTTATTAAAAGCATATTAAGCTCGTTCACTGCTTTTAATTTAAATTAAATGTATTTGTAATTAGCATTAACAGTAAATTCTAACTTTGTAATTTTGTTCAGGTAAAAACCACAAAGCAAAGAACTTCAATTTTTGGTCACGTTCAAAAAGGATCACAAACTAAAAAATAAAAAGGATCGGCATCTAAAAATTACAATGGTTTACTGTGGGACGTGCTTCACCGTTAAACGGTTTACCCTAGCTCACGATACCGTTATTAAGACTTTTTCTTATTTATTATCTCCAAAATGACTAATTACTTCAATAAACAATTTTTTTTTAAAGAAATGATTTTTGACATTTTCTTTCGCTTGGGTTCGATTTTTAAGTGTTACAAAAAAAAGCAAGACTACTGTCCGAACCTCGGACAATCGCACAACAAAAAGTTTTTAAAGTTCTAGAAGATGATTTAAGTAATTTTACGCTTATTATTGGAAAATGAAATTTCGGTCGAAATAGCCGATAATCGGATTAAAACAATAAACTTTAGGTGAATTACAGTAAATAGGGACATGTTTGTTATTCCCTTTGTTACCGTTCCACTTTTTTTTTACAACAAGACCCTGGATCGAACAGAAACGGGCTATGTGCAATTCTAATTTTTTTATCACGCACAACTCACTGCAGAAACGTCTGCATTGTTGTTATATGAAAGTAGCTTAGGCCCAGTTCCAATGTCGAAGAAAGAAATAGCAGTTGAGTGGCCAACATGGGAGATAAAGGATCAATATCTCTGTGAAAACTTACGTAAATCAGTGGCACTTAAGTTTCCCATGTTGGTATCAATTATTCTAGTAAGTATTCAGTGTGAAGCTGGTTCTTAATTGCTTTCCTTAAAATATTCAGCTTTTTAAAACTTTACTTTTTCAAGTACACAATTTAAAAAAAAAAGTTAAAATTTGGCCTCAAAGAAGTTGAACAACTTATGTTCAACTGCCCAAGATAAAAAATTGATTAGGTAGTAGTAAAGTAGGTATGTATCCAATATACCAAGATTGGGGATATCATTTTGAATAATTATCAATAAACATGATTGCGAAGGAGGTACATTTTAGTTCGAAGGAAATAAATAGAAATTATTTAATTAAATTAAATAGGTGATTATTTTTTAACAACAAGAAAAGTAAGCAAGCTTTTTTTTTAACCAATGGACTATAGAAGAAAGTTAAACCTACTTTTCAAGGGTTTGCTTGATATATTGCTTCCTATTTAATCGGAAAGAAAATATTGGAGTGGTTTTGTAATTGAATCAAAACTCTAACCTTGAAGTTTGGATTTGTGTAAATTCTCATTAAACAAAACATTAATCGAGTAGTTGAACTTCATGCCAGTGTCAAATTAGTATTACCTTTACTTAGCTTAGATGAATATGGGTCTCTATAATAATAAACCAACAGGATAGTTTAGATAGAGATCTAGGTACCTTCATCAAAGCCAACCAATATATCTTAAATGAGTAGATTAGACATAAACCATCTCCATCAAAAATGTATATGCAGAAATAATCCGTTGTATCTACTCGAAATTTTTTAAACATATTTACAATCTTTTTCCGTTTCCTGTAGGTACTACTTATTGCTTACCTACCTATCAAAATATAGACAACCCTCCACGACTTTCTTAAATAACCAGCATCAAATAATTAAATTTACATATTAATACAGGAAAGGTTCCTGTTGTTCGTAGCATGACTTAAATCCAACACGTATTTTTCTATATATTCCAACAAGGCTAACAACGAAATGTAGTTACGTCCATCACAAATCATCGTATACAATCTCCTCAAATAATAGTGTGTGAGCTGATGTGAAGCTCCAAAAGCTGATTCTAACTGCTGCGAAGTCATCAGTTATTTACCTAAATCGCCCTGAAAATTCTTGTTTTGTTCTTGTAACGGCTTCGACCCCATGCTCCTTTCACACCATACACTGAATGCCATCACCACATAAACTCGTCCCATTTCGCTTTGTGTCCGTCTAACCTAGAAGCTATACCAACTATTATTATCATTCAGCTCAAACAACCATTTCACTAACAAGATTGCTGTGCACACAGACTCAACAGATATGCTCTACGCTCCCGGCTGCTGAAGGCATCACATTCAGCAGCTTCCACTCTCCACCCCATCATATTGTCCTCCATTCACAATTTGCCATTTAATTTGCAAGTCGTCCCTGCGAGTGCAACAAAAGCCAAAAAGGAGTAACAAATAAAATAAACAAAAAAAAAAAAATAAAAACTGAAAGAAACAACAACAAAAAAAAAAAGATACATATTCTTATATATAAACTTAGGAGATACAAGAACGAGTACCTACCTATCTATCCAAACGAAAGAAACAACAGAGCAAATAGAAAAACAGAGAAATGCCAGTTTGTATATAGTTGCTTCTGACTGTCGACTTTAATTAATGGTGTCTGTTCCGTGCACGTTGCTACTGACTGATGCTAGATGCTGGAAACTGCTTCTATTGCTGTTTAGCTGGAGCTGGAAGTTGGAGCTGTTTCGGGCCGAGTTGAGTTGAGAGCGAGACATGTTCTTCCAAGTGGAATACACATACATATATACTCACAAACACACATTAAATCGACATGAAGGAACAATTCAGATTTCGACAACTCAATTTATGAATAGGAAAGTAGGTTCAACTAGCTTATATGTAGATGAATAAAAGACTCCTTCACATAATTCCAGGACGAAACATACATACATACATGTAGGGTAGGGTAGGTACGACGTCGTTGTTCCCTCCCTATACAACCGCAATCTCAGCGAACTATCTCTTAATGTATCTAGGACTAATTTGGTAAATGTCATTAAGCCATTTGCAGATTGAATTTAAATTAAGAGCAGATGTCGATGTCAATGTCTCTGATGGTGCTTTATTCGCATAAAGACTAGGTATACAGAGTGTACCTCAAACTCAGTAGTATAGGTAGTTCACTATGTGATTTTGTAACGTTATGAACCGAAAACCAACTCTATGTAAGTATACGTTTACACACCAAAGCACACCCAAACACACCATACAGACACCAACCCTTATTGTGGTCTCGTTTCTATCGTCTATTCAATTTCACCCACAATAAATTTAGCGAAAACTAATTTTACTTATTTTCTAAAGGGGGTTCCATGAACTATACGGCAGATGTCCTATGAAGATAATAGAGTGACGGCGCGGCGCTAACCTCAACAAAGGGCTAAGTAAGTATTGCCAGGTACCTATTAGAATTGTTTAAAAATATAAATACCTACTAAAACATGCCACATTACAGCTTTAAAAAAAATGTATCTAATGCTAGGTTTCGACTTGTCTTTCGCAACTTATAAAAGTCCATTTTTTATGAGACAGGAAATATAATACCTGACACCGAAAAAAAGCAATGAAAAAAGAAGTTGTTTTTTTGGCATCGACTTGTCAAAGTTGGTCTTTCATCATTTGCGAAAGACAAGTAGAAGTCTAAGATAATAGTTTATGTTTATCTATGTCAAACTCCTATCAACAAAAAATTTAATGTCGAATTCCTTTCACCAAAAATATTCCATTTTTTTTCTAAACAGAATCGAATTTTTTCTTTTAATACAAGGGATTTGTCCAGAAAAGTCGATTTTTTCTTCTAAACAAATAGATTTTTTTCTTAAAAGGAATTCGACATAAGTTTTTTTATAAACTGAATCGATTTTTTTCCTTATATGCAAGGAATTTGTCCAGAAAAATCGATTTTTTTCTTCTAAACAAATCGAATTTTTTTTTGAAAGGAATTTCACATTAGTTTGTGTGTATATTTCTTATGAGTCCTTTGTTTTTTTTTCCACCATCATCAATAAATACTTGAACGTATAACAGATGGTATTTTTGGCATGGGAAATATTTCGTGTAGCCATAACCAGGAGTAGCTACATATATTACGCTTACGTGAGGTTAGCAAAGAATATGAATTTAACGGTTAACTGGCTTAACAGAATGGCCGGAGCTGGAATAGCTGTCAAAATATTGAATACACGCAAGTTCAATGTTGCGAACACAACGGAACGTAGCCGCATACGGAGCTGCAGCCGCAGACCGAAGAGTTCACAAACTTTTAACTTTTCCCTTTCGACGTTTGAATTTGTATAAAAAAAAAAAAAAAAACTTTTTGGGTCGGAAAAAATATTGTGGTTATTTGTATCGCGAAAAAAAATTGTTTATTAAAAGGAAAATTATTGGAAAAAAAAAATGTGAATTTTAAGCTTGTACACAAGAATATTCTTTTGTTTTTCTTCAAAAGACTTTCAAAGCTGTACAGCTGCATTGTGGGCAGGTAAAAAAAATAACGCGCGACACTTTTTGACAGCTCTTCCAGTTCCGTCAGCGGCTCCAGTTCCAGTATTCTATTCTGTTCAGGCAGTAAGCCTGGTACGCAGATCGGGAAAAAGACAAATTTTATCTCTACAATTTTAATCTCTACAAAAACGTTGGAAAAGGCACGCAAATGTTAATGTTTTTCTTCATTTGTTTTATTTTTGTAAAATTATCAGGAAACAATAGTTGATCGAGCTTATGATGCAAAATTATTAACCTGTCAAAATTTTTCCCGCAAAATAATGCTTCGAACGTCATTTTTCCTGGCAAAATTTAGTGGAGACTCCTCCCTACTACGGGTACAAACGTCACTGCTTGGAAAAAAAATGAAGACAAAATTTGTCCTGGGGAAAAATTTTGTATGAAAAGAAAATTTTTTCCCGATCTGCGTACTAGACTTTAATGACAGCGTACTTTCTGCCAACATAAAAAGCCACCCAATACCAAAGTCTTGGACCGAATAGAATATTACCAAAGTTATCAACTCTGACTACTCTGAGTAGTAGCCCGTGGCGTAATTGGTCTGAGTTCAATACCAGCCACTTCCACCTAAAGTTTTTTTTCAGGCCTACTACCTCTTGCGAGGAAGTGACAAATCCTCCAAGAGGTCCTGTCATAGAAAAGTGCCGTCCTCCAAGAGGTCCTGCCATAGAAAAGTGCCGCTCACCAGCCGTTCGGATTCGGCAATAAACTGTAGGACAAAAATTCTAGAGCGCTGAAACCAAATGGAAAATAACTCTTGCCCCATTACTGCTTTTTCGGATACAGAATACAAAGCCCTCTCACTACTTGTGTGTCCCTGAATAGGACACTTTTACACCATATCGGTTCTGCTATATGGTGCAGAGGCATAGAACTTGTTAAAGATGGATCAGAAAGCTTTAAGTAGTTTTGAGACAAAAGATTCTGTGCGTGATTTTTGGTCCCATCTGCATAAACAAGAAGTGAAGAAGAAGAAAAACAAATTACAATTACGAGCTATACATCGATAACGGCCTAGCCAAAAATGTAGAAAGCCAGCGACTGAAGTATGGTTGGGTCATTTCAAAGAAATGGACATCAAAGCTTCGGCCCAAAAAGTCTTTGAATTTAAGATTCAACCCAGGTTCAATAGAGGAAATCCGCGACTCAGGTGGCGCACAAAACTTAAAGATCTTAACCAACTTGACATGCGAAACTGGAGGTAGCTATAATTATAGCGTCACCTTATTTAGGTAAGTATAAGTAAGCTATGTATATGAAAAATTATTCTGTGGAAAAATTTATGGAAGTTAGTATTACCTTTGAATGACCACTTTGTGTATATCGTAAAATCATTGTTTCTGGCATTGACGTCTAGCATTTTACAATACTCCACTGAGCCCCTTGCCTTTCATACATTTTTTAAATTGTACTAAAATTGGTAAAAACTAGCAGTTTTGTTAAGCACCTAAACGAACAGATATAATATTATTAAATGACTCATTTTGACTAGTGTTTATTATTTATTTCACTCCCACCTCATAATTAGAAAGGTATTTCGTGCAATTTTCTGCCGATTTGCACAAATTTTCAAAACTTGTCCGACTTCCTGTTTGTTAACTCAAGAACGTTGAAACAAGAGAGCTAATAATTTCCTCTCTTTTGGATAACTTGCGGATTTTAGCTGAGAAAATTTCTCTGCTTTCAAAATTTGACAGGTTTTACATATTTTACTGAAAAAAAAAATACGAAACAAACCTATGTACATTTTGTACCTATGGACATAGTCAAGAAAAATTCATTTCGCAATCGCATTGCAATAGGCGTTTTTCTTTTTTAGTTCAGAGCAGTTCAGAGCTGAGCCCGAACTGTCAAACAAAAATGTTGTGTTTCTTTTTGAGTTCAGAGCGCTCAGAGCTTAGAATATTTGTTTCTTTTTTTCGTTCAGAGCTAGCTCGGAGCATGCTCCATGAGCTCAGGATTACATAAGCGAGTAAACGGAGTAAAAAGCTGAGCGCAGCCAACTTCATACAGTTTCAATGCAATTTGACAGATATGACAATTCAGTGCTCAGGTGTGTTTCATTATTAAATCGGGGTGCTCTGAGCACACTGCACAGAGATTAATCCGCTCGCTCAGGCTCTACTCAGTGCTCTGCTCTGAACAAACTCTGAAAATAAAAAAGAAAAACGCCTAATGTAAATTTGTGGATTCAAAATAAAAATTGTACCTGCTGGTATAAGAAACTGTTAGTCACTTCCTGATAAGAACATTTTAATCCCGGTATTTGGCCATATTTTTGTTATTTGTCCTGCCGAGTTACGAGAAAAATCTGGCAACACTACTTAGGCACGAAGAAAACATAAAAAATAAGGTTTTCCATTTGGTTTTGTTTCAATGTTTGAAATTTAGAAATTATTATTGCTTCAATATTGCGTTGGAGGAGCCTCTATAGTTTTCAAGGAATATATTAATCTTCCACGTCAAATCAGGGTCAGGCCCTATACAAAATTATTATTTCTTGTCATAAACTCTTCGAGACTTTTTGAGTGCGAAGGTGAAATCAGTTTTTTTTCCTTCAGTCAGTCAGGGAACTCATTTAATTTTTATGTAAAATTTCAATATTAAGCATGCAAAATCCTTCAATATGGCAACAGTGACAGTAGCACATGATAATAATGAAGGGGTGGATGTACCTCTAAACGAAGTACCAAAACAAGCACAACACCAATATTATTATACTAGAGGTAGATAGATATACATACTCACTGCAAAATAAATCTACAAACTAAAAAGGCCTTTCATCTTCTGTTTCCATTATAAAATGACGATGACAAATACTTACTTTTGCATTCGTTGGCGTCAGTGTCGGTGGCACGTCCCCATGGTCGATCAAAGTAAAACGGCTTGCAGCGCTCACATTCGAATCCGGCGGTATTGTGTTTACAGTCGCACACCAATTGGCCGTCCTCATCGTCGGCTACACACTCGGAAGCATGTCCATTGCACTTGCATCGTCCGCCAACAGCGAAATCTGATACGGCATAATGCTGGCCAAGAGCTGCAGCACTAGATGTCCCCATCACGGCTGTTGATGATAATGATGATTGTGCTGATAGTTTACCCATGAATTTTGTTTCGATAGCACTGTTGGTGTCCACGGATTTGTCGTTTGTGTATTTGCGTTCAACGTCTGCCATGCTAATGCCAAAGCGATTAGTGACAAGTAAGTCGCGTGGCACATCCAATCGGTGGAATATCACACGAATATCTGTTGCTGTAACCCAGTCCTGCAGCACTAGCGAGGAGTCAATGTCGTTTGCCGATGGACGTCCTTCGAGGGTATTAAAAGCAAACCGATGAACATCGCCCGATGAGCGCTGTGAACTAAGACACCGTGCTTCCTGCTCGTTGAATTTGCTTATCTTAGCCCGGTCGGGTCGTCCGTAGAACTTATGACACTGCGAGCTATAGAATTGGAATGGCTGCCAAGTTTTTCGATGATCCAAACTTTTGTATATGGCCATCGAGTCTGGCTTGGGGGACTTTGGGCAGAAAGTTAGACTAACGTAGGTCAGCTCGTACTTCTTGCCGAGTGAGATGGTCAGGGTGACATTGTCAGGTGGGGAGTTATCACCCGCTATCGGAATCGGCACGGAAGCCGACCTCCAGCATGTCACGTTATTGGAGTTGTTCAGGTCAGTTAGGGCAGAGGCTGGAAAACGAAGTTCGGGGTTAGCGTCATCACACACACTGCACGAAGTGGTTCGGTCATTCCTATCGACCTCGCAGTATCGTTCGGGTTGCCTCAAGCCACAAGTGGAAGAAGCCTCAACGGGATTACCATATGCGGCGTTCACAAAGCTCGGAACGCATTTGCGACCCTTTCCATCAGCATAGCAGGGGTCATTCGAGTTGTCCGATGCAATTGCCACGAACAAAATGTTCAAAAACACCAAGAGGCTACTCAACGTGCACATTTCTTTTGAGTAAAAGAGTAAACCTAAAAATAAACCTAAGTATGGTATGAAAAATACGAAAACCGGTCGCGCACTGTCGCCACTCTCATCCACACGTTCTCGTGGAATGTTTTGTTTTGTTTGTTTCGCGCGGTATTAATTAGACCGGAACAGCACTTGCTAATTGTTGTTCTTGCAATAACGTGCCCTGAGTTTCGACCCTCAACCGATGATGCTGGACGACGAGCATTCCTTGTATTAATTTATGCGACAAAGACGAGCTTTAGTTCACTTTTTTTTTTTTAAACTTTAATTCACAACTTCACACGTTTTCGATCCCGTTCAGCGGAGTCATTGTCGTCGACGCGAAATACCCGTAACGAAATGTTTACTTTCCTGATGGAAGAAGAGGCGACACACAGTCTGAATCAGCAAAGGAAAACAC
The DNA here is from genome assembly GCA_947049315.1 of Epistrophella euchroma. Taxonomy (NCBI): domain Eukaryota; kingdom Metazoa; phylum Arthropoda; class Insecta; order Diptera; family Syrphidae; genus Epistrophella; species Epistrophella euchroma. Next base: position 68,294,969 of record OX346247.1, read on the forward strand.
TGATGCACAATGTTCCTTCAGGGCCATTAGCATAATTTGATTCGAACACCCATCAACATCCGTTCCTGTGCCATCGAACAGCAACTTTTCTGGAGGATGGAGGATGAGGAGGGGAGAATACCTGTGACTGTGACAATAAAAATATCAATGAACTTAATATGATCCCAACAACCAAACGAAACACTAGCGTTAAGCGAATTCGATTTCAACTCGACGAGAGATTGTATGCAACTAATGTTGCTCGATGTTGTCGTTGCTTGCACAGCCTCACATTTTGTTGGTATTATCCAGATACACAGTAGCTCGGAGAAGGTAGATATTGAGATACTGAGTGATGTCTGGCTCTGGATGTGGTGTCGTGTGGTGAAGTTTGTTCTTCATTATTTATCTGGCAGTAGCAGGTTTAGTGCTTGGTCTTGGTACTCTCGCGCATCGTCATCGTTGCGTGAAGAAAGTTTCTGAAATTCAGAGTCTCACAGAGGCTGCAAGCTGCAAGGAAGGTTTCTCTTATTGGATGCGCTTCTTTTCATGTTGTACAGTGGGTTGCTATGTTATTAACATGTTGCAAAGAATTTTTATCTCTAAGGATGTGTCTTCGAAAATAAGGGGTGTTTATTTCTTAAATGTCTATACCTGCTGCTGGTTTTTCTTTTATGGAAGCAGTGTAAAGTGATTAAAAATATATTTACGTGTACCTGTCTTTTCATCTTCGTTATAACTCCTCCCTCTCTCATGATTTTCTTTTGTTCAAATTTAAACATCCCAGTGAAAAACTATGGCGCAAAATTTTAAACAGCCTGATGTTAAGGTATTAGCATGATACTACTTCACAATTTTCTAACTTTAAAACTCTTTACTAAAATATTGTTAGTTTTAAACATTTTCATCATACTTAACCTATTTTTCTAGCTGAACACGCCTAAAACAGTGACAATTCAACCCATTGTTGCAATTGTAGCTGCCAAAGTGACACTTGACTTGGATTTAGTATGATACTAAAAAGATAAAATAGGCATTTGGCGATTTTAACTTTAGTAAAATGTTAAAAATATAATATGATTTTAACGCGTTTAAAAATTGGAAAAGCGTGTTTTTAACCTAGTATCAAACTAAAAATGCTTTAACATCATACTAAATCATCTAAAATTTTGCGCCTATGTTTTTAAGTCGTACTTCTCAATCTGTGTACCTTTGATGCCTTAGTAAAACAATTAACCCTCTAACGGGTAAGACCGTCTCAAGACTGCCTTCAGTTTTTTTACTCCAGTGTCTGACATTTTGATACCTTTGTCATTTCATTTCGACTACGTGTATGAGTACTGTCATCAATTAAATGCAAAAATTTATTGAATTGTCATAGAAAATTAAATTTTTATTTTGTTAATTTTCAGTTGCTTAAAAAATCACTTAAAATCAGAAAATTGAACTCATAATTTAGCTGTAAGTAGGTTTATATTTTATTTATATTTAATAATAAAATTTAAATGATAAAACAGTGTCATGTGTCTTTTGGAAGCAAAAAATGCAAGACCTTCTCTAGACGCGTCTTGTCGGTTAACGTGTAAAAAATTGTCCGTTTTTGTTAAGTTCTTGTGTTCTATTTTTGGTGTTTAAAAACATAACTTTTAAACTAATATGTGAATATTTTATGATTATGAATTCTAATCCGTTAGATGGATCTACGAAAAAGTCAAGGCCAAAAAAAAATTAATTTGGAAGAATTGACTGATGAACAACTGACAGAAAATGATGCAGAGGCAATTGAAGAATGCATCCAGAAATTGAAAGAAGCTGATACAACATATGCTTTTGTAAGGGCACTCCAGAAATAATTGTAGCACTATGTCCTAAGGAGAACAGCTTCCACAATTTCGCCAGGAAATAGCTGCTAGACTTGTTTCCTTCAAGACAAAAACGAGATGTAGGCCGACCACTATCGGCTCACAGTAGCAAACTGCTAATAACACCAGTTCTGGGCACATCTAGTGTTGGAAAACAAGCTGTTCCCAAGTTTGGATGTTCGGTTTTATAGAACCTTTTTTGTCGGTTCTATTAAGGTGCAATATTGCAAAAGTCAGACACAAGTCGATTTTTTCCAAATATGAGTTTCATTTCTGTTGTACAGCCAACAAAACTTGTTTCTGGATTTATCACCATCAAAAATAAATATTGAAGGTTTGAATGAAGCAACAACAACTTGAGTGAGCTACCACCAAGTTTTATAGACTGGAGTTATAGCTATTTCACCTTTTCCAGGTGGATCATCAGATTCCTTTAGTGGTGCTTCGTCTATGTGTTCAATTTTATTTGAAAAACTTTTTGCCGTCACTGGGGCTCGAACCATAAACCAAGCATCTCCGGACCAAGTGCACTACGAATGAACAATTACTCAAATTAAAATTCAAATACAATTATTGTCAAACAATACAACCTACACTGGATCGATATGATCAAGTGACCTTCGGTAGCGTAGTGCGTAGTGCACTTGGCCCGGATGCGCTTGGTCTATGGTTGTTCTTAATAGGTGTTTTTTTTTTTTAATTTAAAGTGCGACAAAAAGTATTTTCGAAAGATGTTCGGCTAGGAAGCGAATTAGCCTCTGGAATCTACCTCTTCAAACCGTAAGCACATCCAGCACACTTCTTTACGATGTCAGGATGAATTAATTTTCTTCACTTCATCTTTAAATCCATTTTCACATCCTTACATAAGTCTTCCTACAGTCCCAGTTGTTCAAACCAGCATAGTGACCAGCCATGTAGAAATGAGACCCATTATTTTCTTGCTTTAACACATCAACACCCACCAAACATACTGCACCAAATAATTCCTCTCGGAAAACGCCGTCCGGCGGCGGCGTCCTTTAGAAATAGGAGAATACTATTCAACAAATGTTATTTCTCCACCAAAACCTTAAAAAAAGAGTCTGATAAAAAAAAATAGTTACAAGGAAGATTCAGACATTTTTATTGATACAATTAAAAAAATTATGTTTTCAAAACGGCATAATTTACAAAAAAAACTGCTTTCGAATTTGTACTGATTCTGGGTGTTAAATAAAAGCTTATAAGATTGGTGGAACAAATATCTTTTTTTCAGTGTTCTTACACTGCTGCATCTCTCCCACACTTGTTGGGAGAGACGCCTTATTCAGTATACTTTATGTTTTGTTAATTTTTATTTAAAAAATAAGTTTTTTGTACGTTTAATCATTTTTTATGGTAGAATATAAATCCATTATTAAGTTTTATTAAAAAAATTTAAATATTTTTGTCAATAACAAACCGTAAAATTAAGTTTAAAAAAAGCTCGGCATCTCTCCCGCAATTACCCTATGCTATTCATACAACATGTACCTAAATACAGGTGGTTTTGCGGAAAACAATGCTTGATCTTGAAGGTTAGGCCTGCAATGTCGGTCTTAGCTAACCTAGGTAAAAGGTTTTAAGATACAGGACTTTAGAGGACTTTTTAGGACCTTAAACATAGGACAAAACCCGAACAAAAAATAATTTAAGAAAATAACAAATATGTTTTGTTGTTGTTTATAGCTTATTGTTTTGTGTTTCCTTGGAGTATGGTATCGGTGGAGTATGGAGGAGAAGATTCAACAACGAGCTTTACGGGCTTTACAGCGATGTCGACCTGGTCAAAAAGCTTAAAATACAGCGGCTAAGATGGCTGGGACAGTTGCAGCGTATGAACACCAACGCACCAACCCAAAGAGTCTTCGAATCTACCCCTGACGGTCTGCGCAGCAGAGGAAGACCCCACCTTAGGTGGCGCACACAAGTGGAGAACGACCTCAACCAACTTGGAGTGCGTAACTGGAGGCAGCTAGCTAGGGACCGAGCTGGCTGGAGGGGCTTGTTGGTTGAGACCGTAGTCCATCCTAGGCTGTGAGCGCCATCTAAAGTAAGTAAGTAAGTTTCCTTGGATAACTGGCAAAGTTTCCTCAAGGGAAAATGCATAGTTTAAGACGAAATTTCCTGTATTCCCATCATATTTTTTATTTCCCATATTAAGGCTGTGTGTGTAAATTAGATTTCTCGCTCTAAACTTAATCCGAACATTATTTTTTGTAAGAATGAGGTGCATTTATTCCTGAAACGTCAAAATTTAAATGTTGGTAAAAATTTTAATCGTTTAAAATCCAGTTTGCACTAGCCTTTTGTACTTTTCGTGGTCAGTAAGTTTAGCGTCAAATTAAGATCCGTTCAATTCATTCCTTGTATATCAGCACTGTATTCGCTATTTTTGTTTTTAATTCAGTAAGATTAAAAATTCATCAAAATGACTTTATATAATCTAAACAATGTACAAACCTATTCTTCTGCTATATCAATTCAAACTGTGAATACCAATATGTTTTTATATTTTTTTTTTTTTAAACTTGAATAATTTCCAGGTCACTACTTTGGCCATACTACTACTTTCCATCCAATTGTGTATTTAATTTTTCTCTGGTTCATTGAAGTCTCTTAACCCCTGATATTATATAAACGTGGCCCAATAACTTAAGGTTTATAACTTAAAAAAAAAGGTTAAGAAAATCATCAGTATTACTATCATTTATCTTAGCTTAGCTTATTCGTCACTTTTTCTTTCCGTTTCAGTATAATCCTTATGTCCTAAAACGCACAGTAGTAAAAGAAAATCTTTAAATTGGATCTAAATCACAGCTAAAAGCCACGCAATCAAGTCCAACAAAATTCCACAGAAACATATCCGGAAACATTTTTCCTATTCAGAGGGTTCATTTCCTATCAGTGATTATAGTGCAGGGATTCCATCTGAAAGTAAATTGCCTCTTGTGCGGACAAGGCGAAGACCAGGCAACCATATGACAAAGACAAACTCAATTCAGATGGGGTGAAGCGCGTGCAAATAGCCTTATTTAACTAGCTTATGAGGGATAAGAATTTTGTTTGAAAAAAACAAAAAAACATAGAAGAAGCAGAGTCATATAAAACGCATGGGGATATGTTGGAGCCCATCAGTCTAGGCCCTACTTTCTTAAGGGCCGGTTCTAATAGGCTAGTCGGCAGAGCCCGAAAAGGTATCCAGTAATGAAAAATTAGCTGCTGACATTTTATTTAGGTGTATTGCACCTGAAGTAGGCAGCACAAAAATTAATCAGTTTTAGAAGTATAAACTAGTGTTTTGTAAAACGCGTTTTAACCAATTTCTAGAGGACCGCTCATCGTACATCTTTCTGAAGGAAATTTTATAATAATTATTTTCAAAACAAAAAATCATTTTTATAGAAATTAGAATTCCTTTGTGGTTAAAAAATAAAAAAAAAATGTCTCTAACTCTAAGGGCGGTAATTATGGTGTATAGTTTTAAATTTATTGTATAACAAAGTTAGTGTACCCTGAATCTTATGCACACTCAAAATAGTTTAATTATTCTAAATTTTAGACTTAAATCTTTGTATTTAACTGATTTAAATAAAAAAGTGTTAGGAAAAAATGACAAAAAACATGACAAAAATCTCTTTTAAAAAAATGTCATACATAAACACTGTCAATTAAAAATCCTTGATGAACATTTCCTTGGTGATTTAACATCAATGCATTTCCAATGACTTTTACAAAGACTTGTGGAAATTTACTTTCAAATTTTATAAACTGGGCCCTAATATTTAAATAACCTGTTTATGACTTAAATATTACACTCGGATTCTGACGCCCCTGGAATAGAATAGTATGTAAAATGGAAAAATATTTGAACATTTTACTTCTTAATGCTCTGAAAAATGATCGACAAACTGTGCTTGTGCTTGTGCTTGACATTTGATTTTCACTTCATTAACCGCAATATTAATAAGGCTTTGTGAGAAGGTTTATAAAAGTCTTTTGGTTAAAGTTTGTTGAAGAAGAAGTGGATGAAAACAAAGAGCAATAGCGAAAGGCTACTGGGCTTCTAGAGTTGAAAAATATACCAAATGGTTTTGCAATATTTTCCAGTAGTGCCAGATTATTAGATACTAAGTTTAAATCAGATAAATTGCTGCGGCTAATTTCCGCAACTTTAAAAGGCAGTCGGGTAGAGTATATTTTATGTGCGTGAAGTTAGCACCGCCATTTTTGATTATCGTGAAAAAAATGATTGTGCTGCGACTGCGATGTGCCCAACTTGTGCTGCCATGTATTTAAAAAAAAAAATCGTACTAAGCGTATGGTTTTTAGAGGCTACCCATTTTGTTAGCGTGAAGTCAGCACCGCCATTTTCGATTTTCAAAAAAAAATATTGTGTTGTATTATGCTCAACTTGTGCTGCAATGTGCGGTAAATATTTTTTTTTCTAATTCGCAAATTTGGCGAATGAATTTTTATTTTTAAATTAAGTTTTTGTAAAAACTTAAAGTTGTGCTGTTTTGTGCTCAAAAAATTATACTAAGAACCGAAGAGATAAAAAAAATTGCACATTTGCAACTTTTACAAGCAAACGCAAATGTTGCGAAGAACCTTAGCCTAAAGTAGCACCGCCATATTCGATTTTCAAAAAAATAAAAGTTGCGTGCTGTATTGTGGCCAACTTGTGCTATTTGTGCCGTGAATTTGTTTTTTTTTTTTTAAATTCGCAAATTTACAAAAATTAGAGCCAAAAATTAATTTTGCGAAGCGTGAAGTTAACACCGCCATTTTCGATTTTCAAAAAAATAATGGATGTGCTGTATTGTGCCCATCTTTGTGCTACGTTGTGCCGTAAATATTTTTTTTCAAACTCGCAAGTTTGCAAAACAACGATTTTCAAAATAAAATTTAACTTGTGCTGTTTTGTGCTCAGTTTGTGCTGCCAAGTGCCGAATAGATAACAAAAGTATTTGGATATTTGCAGCTTTTAGAGCCGAAAATTCATTTTGCGAAGCGTTAAGTTAGCACCGCCATTTTCAATTTTCAAAAAAAAAAAATGGATGTGATGTATTGTGCTCATCTTGTGCTGCGATGTGTTGTAAATATTTTTTTCAAATTCGCAAAATCAAAGAGATAAAAACATTTGCGTTTGCTTGTAGAAGTTGAAAATACGAGATTTTTTTTTTATCTCTTCGATTCTTAGTACAATTTTTTGAGCACAAAACAGCACAACTTAAGTTTTTAGAAAAACTTAATTTAAAAAAAAAAAATCATTCGCAAAATTTGCGAATTTGAAAAAAAATATTTACGGCACATCGCAGCACAAGTTGAGCGTATAACAGCACAATACTTTTTTTTTAAATAGAAAACGGCGGTGCTAACTTCACGCTAAAAAATGGGTAGCCTGTAAAAACCATACGCTTAGTATGATTTTTTTTTTTAAATACGGCACATGGCAGCACAAGTTGGGCACATCGCAGTCGCAGCACAATCATTTTTTTCACGAAAATCAAAAATGGCGGTGCTTACTTCACGCACATGTATCTTTTGCAGTTTTCAAGTTACTAATATGTATTAAGCGCACAAAACGCAATGATTGGAACACGCTGTTTTTTAAGTTATAAAGCTAGGGTTACCATTCGTTCCTCTTTTGGTGGAATTGCCCCTCCCCTGTCTTATTGCAAGAACTATTCTGTTCTCTAAACTAAAAATGAGAAAGGAGGAACTAAACTGTACCTCCTTTTAAAACATCCGTAATTTTTTTCATCATAATTAATGCAGTATCTTTGTACTGACTACTTTTCCATTTTCATTTTTACTTGCGATATAAGGACTATATAAGTTATGGATTCGTGCAAAAAATCGGACTCAAGATAACAATCGAACTTGACATTACGATAACAAAGAACACGAAATAAGTGGGTCCCGCAATTACATCGGTATGTCTTTTTGTCTGTCTGTACCTCGGCCTATAGCCTAAACCACTGAAGCGATTTTCTTCAAACTTGCAGCATAAGATTTTTGGGTGATTCCTTAGAGGGGAAATCGATAATTTTGTAGCTCAAAAAATAACGGTACTTGTCATACTATCGTTTTGAAAAGGGTTATTTATTTCAGAAATGGCTTTTGATTAAAATTTTTGTGTGTAGGTGACTAATGGTGGTGCATTTTACCAATTTACCAAAACCCGTTATTAACGGTTTTATTTTTGATTTTCTATCTAACCGCTTAACGGATTTTGATCAAAATTTTATTCTGAGGTTCCTATTAAGTTTGAATAATACTGGCATTCAAATATTTACAAAAAAAAATATTTTTTTGGATTTAAAAAAAAAAATCTCGAATTTTTTTTTTTTGAAAACAAGTTGATAAGCCATACTTAAAGGCTTTAGTTTTATATCATTATATTCTTAAAAGTGGATAGCCGAATTTTTTTTCTGAAAAAAAATTCAAGAAATTTTATGTAAGCGGAAAATTCCCTTAGGCGGACAAATTCTCACGACCGTGGATCTTGGATCTAAATTCCATACATTTTATGATCCCTTAAGCGGACACTCCCATACCCGGACGCGGACAGAAAAATTATTAGCCGTGATTTGTTAAATTAAATTCCTTTAGGCGGACAAAAACTTTTTTTTAGTATGTAAATTTTAACCCTTATTTTCATAAATACTTTAACATATCATTTTTTGCATTAGAAACGTTCCCCCTAGTTCTCAGCGACAGTAGATGCAATGTCACTAAATCGCTGTCTGTGATAAAATACATAACGGATCTTATTTCTGCAGCTGTAGCCTATTTTTGTATCTTGTTTCTAGTATCTTCATGTTAATTTTTTTTTAGTTTGAATGAATTCATGGCCTGTAGGTGTAAAAATTTTTCATGATGCCACAGTATACTATACATTTCCTTATAACTATTTTTTTATTTTTTCCATTTAACGTACAACTCCCTTAGACGAACAAAAGTGTTGCGACCGTGCGTCGGTCGCTGTCTGGCTAAGGGAGCTTTCACTGTTTTCAATTTCCTTTCTTCAATTTATTTTTAAATGGATAAATACATATATATAAATATTAATTTTATGTTCTTATATTACTTTAAAATTCCAAGAAACTTTTACTATAAAAGAGCAAGTTCGTGTATTCCAGTCAGTGTTCCCAGATTGGTGGTTTCTCCCACCAAAATGGTGGGAAAAAGTGAGCTTGGTGGGAATAATGGTGGGAAAAAAATTCACGGTGGGATTTATAGTGGGAAATTATTCGAAACATTTTCTTACTTACAAAATTTACCTACCTATCCACCAACCTATGTTCCTCCAACTTTATTTATTTGGCCTTTTTGTTGCTGTGCTCTTTATTTTTCATTGCTGTCCTTTGCATTTTTATATATTTTATATACATACATAGATGAACTCATACCATCAAAGAGCCGAATTCCGGTTCACTGTCAAGAGTGTCAAGTACAGATATTCTTTTTAAACCATACCATACCTACACAAATGCGGAAAAAAGAGCATAGTAAAGCTTACAATATTTTTTTCTCCCTCATTGTGATATTCAGAAATTTAAAAACAATGTGCTTCGGTATCTCCTTTAAAACTTATAATCTATTTTTCTAACGCTCGCACTGTGTTTAAACATATTAAGTGTAATCATACCCTTTGAGTGCTCGCGAATTATAAAAAAATGGACTTAACATACATCTCTTCCTTAATAAATAACACATCGGTAATGGAAGAATCGGGGAATTAAAATGTACCAAAAGAAAAAACAATTTACTAACATAACTTAAGATGCTGATGGTTTCTGAATTATGTACTCATAAAAAACATTTAGTTAAAAGTTATCCCAAAAAAAATATGGTGGTATTTTTATTTCTTCCAGTACAAAAATGGTGGGATTTTTTGTCAAATTCGGTTGGATCTTCAAAATCCCATCTGGCATCACTGATTCCAGTCGTGCTCGTGCATTTTATTTGTATTTGCGGTATTTTTGTTTCTTGTATTCAATGCTCCTATTAATTTTAAGTCAGACACTAAAAACCAGTTGCTTTAATGTAGATAGGTATTCTTGTTTTTGAGAAAATTGAGATGAAATCAATGGACTTATGCCATATTCTTGTAAAATCACCACTTTTTTAAAAAAGTTAATAGAACATCATATAGTACTCACAAAAAGCTACAAAATGACGTCATTAGTCTAATTTTGAATAAAAATTGGACTTGTGCCGTTTTTCCCCCCATATATTGTTAAAATAATTTTTTTATTTTAAAAAATAAAAGGTTTATAAAAAGTCATTTTTTGTGTTTGCTTCTTAAATTATAAACAAAGCCAGTTGAAATGTTTTCTAATTTTTTTTAACATTGAAAATGTTTATAGGATCGTTTTGAGAGAGTTGTGGTGTTACCAAAATGATTAAATGAAATAAATTAAATAAATTCAATAAATCATAAATGAACTCCAGCGTATAGGGGCATCACAACGAAATTTTTGGTTGGTGTTACTAAAGAAATGACTGAAATGATTGAAATGAACACATGAATTTAGAATATAGGGGGATAACTATCAAATTTTTGGTTGGTGTTACTAAAACATTACTAGAATGATAAAAATAAACAAACGAACAAGCGATGAATTACAGCAGGCGTTGGCAATAGGTATACGGGGAAAAAACGAAGAAAGAAAAGTATTGTTCGTCGTCAACAGGCAAGCTTCAGTGGAGAATGGTCATGAAATATATTCAAAAAGAGAAAAAAAAACAACAACAAGGTATTCAGAAGAAGACAAATGAACAGACAAGGCAATCAGTAAAAGGGGATAGGTTTCTGCCAGATTTTTGTATGTTGTATATGTGTGTATACATCTACATAGTTATGGAGGTAGGTGTAGGTTGTGATTTTCTGAAAATGAAAATGATAGGTATTTATTTTTATTCCATACAGAATACAATGCGGTCTTATAAGAAAGGCCAGAGATTCAGTTGAGTTTGCAGCAGGAGTAGAGCTTGCTTGAAATCGATATACCTATGTAATATGTAGGACAACAAAAAATATGCCAGAGCATGTTTTTTTCTAGCAACACTATTAAGACGAGATTAGATTAGAAATCAGTTTTATAAGAAATACTGGGCCCTACCAGTAATCAAATTTAGTTACGACTTAAATATTTCAGTAAAATTATTCATAATTGAATGGGCTATAAATAATAAACCGTGCATGGTATTACCTAAATATTTACGTGGACTATAAATAATGAACCATTGTTCAACTGATTTCAAAAAATTGAGAATATAATGTACCTATGGTTAATAATTCAGGATCCATAACGTTAAGGTTAATTTCACTGCAATATTTAACTAAATTTGATTATTGTTAAGGCCCACTGTCTTTTAGGCGCCATGTTTCGTTAAAAATGCATATTTTTTGTATATTTACGTTTAACCTGCATATTTTGCCGTATTTTTATATATTTTTCATTAAAATCATAACTTGTACAGTATCTTCTTATGTTTATTCAATAAATAATAAAGGTCTATGCGTAGGCATTACCAAAAAATTAAAACATAACTTCAGGTTATGGCGAAAAATTGGCATTAAGGAAATTTGGGTTGGAGTTTTTGTTTTTTTTTAAATTAACCTATTTTTGAGTTGGTTAAATCGACTCGAACGATTTTATTCAATTTTGTAATCTAGTGCTTCTAAATATTTTAAGGCCGTGTGTGAATTGAATTAAAATTTCGAATAAAATTTATCCGAAATTAAATTTTGAAGTTTGTACCTACAGATTCACTTCACTAATGTCAAAAATTAAATTAATCTTCGGATAAAATTTAACGCGATTTTAACCCAATTCGCACACGGCTTAAACAATAGGTATAGATAGCTTTTGAAAATTTAGAAAATATTAACCCAAAAGTAAAAAAATCATGTTCCCAGTAAGTCTGACTTTTTAACATTTCTTTCGTTGAAAGGTACTACCAAAATTTTTGTTAGCCACGAGAGCAAGATCGTGTAAATTTTGTTTTTTATTTTTGATATAATTAATGTCTTAAATAAACCCATGTAGATGAATTTAAACGATTCACCATTATAAAAAAAATGCATGTACCCATTTCAAACAGGTTTTAATGGCTTTTAGCTCCAGAAAATTGACGTTATGTTCGACAATCTTACTTGAACACTACCTACATATTTTTTTGTTTTAAGATTTAACGTGTATAAAGCTAGCATATACACATTAGCATAATCAATTAAAACCATAGTTAGAATTTTGTGCTTTTTTGTGCTACGTGTGGAAGTCTCGGTTCTTGTGCTAGCATATATAGTTTTTGTTTTATGTAAATCTATGCTACCTTAATATTAAGCTAGCAAAACTTCTAAACTGCTCAACATAATCAATTGAAATAAAAACTAGAATTTTGTGCTATTATTGTGTGGCAGTCCCGATTTTTGTAGCAAAACTTCTAAACCGCCCAGCATAATCAATTGAAAGAAAAACTAAAATTTGGTGCTATTTTTGTGCTGTTATTGTTTGGCAGTTCCGATTTTTGTGCTAGCATAGTTTTGTTTTATGTTTTGCTAGCTTTATATGGGTAGTATAACTTTGCATAAAAAAAACTATGCTAACACAAAAATCGGGACTTCCGCACAAAATAGCACGAAAAGAGCACAAAGTTTTAGTTTTTATTTCATCTGATTATGCTAAGCGGTTTAGAAGTTTTGCTAGCTTAATATTAAGGTAACATATAAATTTACATAAAACAAAAACTATGCTAGCACAAAAATCGAGACTTTCACACAAAAATAGCACAAAAAGAGCACAAAATTCTAGTTATAGTTTCAATTGATTATGCTAATGTGTATTGTATGCTAGCTTTATAGACGTTTAGATTTATATCGTTCTATTTAGTGCAGTTTTTAAAAATACATTACATAGATATGCATACCTACATAGAATATATTTTTACAAGCAATATTGAGCATATTTTTAGGGCCCTAATAATTTTTTAGCATATATAATTACTTGTTAAGGGCATATATATGTAATTGATTTTTAAGGGCATAATTATAAGCTCTTAAAACTGTTTTTAGGGCATATTTAAAAAAAAAACGATTTTTTTGGTTGAATAGAAAAGTATAATGGGGTTAGTTAAAGAAAATTATCAAGATTTATTTTTTGCCAAATGGAAAGTGACATTAAATACCTACACCTAGAAACTTCAAAACTTATAATGGTGTTTGAAACAGCTTATTACGTTTTAATTAATTTGTAAAGATTTTAAAGATTAGTCATGTTTTTTGTTTACCTAGCAAAATAAAGTCATTTTCAATGTCCCCATGGTTACTCTATGAGTGAAATCTGTAAATTTTTTCTTAAGATTAAAAGGAAATGCTAACAAGCCAATTTGAGTAATCTTTGTTTAGCTTTTAACGAAATTTCAACTTGGTAAGTTAAACGGTACCTACTCCCCTCAGGTGACATCAAATACAAGGACTATAGCCAGAGATCAGATCCTCTAGAGCTATTTTTCCACCTCATTAATATAAAGATAAAACAACCACAGTATAATTATTTGCTCCCAGAGCATGGCTTTTTGGCTTTCATAAATCATACCTGAACCTGGCCGATCTTCACAAAAAAGAGGCCCCCAGAAAGTTCATACAAAATGTGTTATTGTTTGTTTTTTTTTTTTTTAATATGGCAATAACGTTGCCTTCTGCAAAAATGGAATTTATGTACGCTACTCCAAATACCTTACATTAAACTACTATGGAGTAAGAGCTCACGTTCATAGTTTGGTTAGGCTACGCCAACGATATGGGGCCGACTTCGAATCGACCGACAAAGCGTATAGAAGCATCCGACACAACTCTGGACCAAAAATCATTTGGAGAAATTCCTCATTCCTTTGTGATTGCAGGACTGGTCGGTCTTGTGCAGGGGCTTTCGGCATCATCAACGTACATACCCATACATACCTATACATAACACATTATATATGTATGTATATATTATGCCCAGAACTCGGATTGTGAAAAGTGGGCTTTTGGTTTCGCTTGATAGCACGATAGCACCAATTCTTTGAAACACTGCCGCAGGGATGCAAAGAAAGTGCTACTTAACAGTAGTATCCCACATGTAATTGACTTCAGGTAGATGTGCAGATACATTCTTTTAAAAGCACATAACTCACTATACCGAAACGACTCGGATCCAATGAATATAAGTAGTGCGTTTATTGCAAATGGTCCTCAGGCCAAATCGCAGTTGTCGGTCGGTGTATGAGAAATTTATAGAATGTGGCAATTTGGCTACCAAAATGGAAGCAGAAACAAATATTTTCCTTACGTGTTCATTATATTGTCGACCAAGGGCCCTCAGGAGGCGTGTATAGTAGGATGGCAAGTGAAGTTGGTGGTAATCGTTTTTTGGATATCTCGGTTGAGTTGAAGTTGAAAGTGTTTAGTTTTGGTTCTGTCAGCAGTACATTGAGAATGAGAAATTGGGTGTCAATTGGTTCGTTTTTAAATCTTAATCAATATGCTATGAAGAACAATAATACTTTCAGCCTTATGGAAGTAAAAGTTAGTTTGGGTAAGGAATTCTTAGTAGAATTTAATATCCATGTAAATATAACATGAAAACATGTAATCAAAACATATCTTATAGGTCAGGCGTTTGTCATAAGGGAGTGGCTGGTTTAAACCTTTAACTGGTAGCCCACACCAACGATGACATCGTGAAGAAAAAACTACCTTTACGTATACATAGATCGTTTAGCGGTTTCGATTTTTAAAAATTCAAACAATAGATATTTATTTAAATTTTGGTTAACATGCAAATTCGATGAACTTCCAGATGCAATAGTTTTTATTAAAGATGAATGGATTCGGCAAAAAACTGTAGGTCCCATCCATTCCTGCAGACACGCACACAGGAATGTTTGAGAGTTCTAAGTCGATAGGCCCTGGTTTTTCATGAGCCGTTCGTGCCACCAAATTTATTTCTATTTTATAAGGAATATACTGCCTAAAAAGTCAATTGTTGAAATTGGCTTGCATATAAAATTATTAGGAACTATATATGTATGTCGAAAATATTAGTTTTTTGAAAACAACTATTTAACTTTAAATAATCATGAAAACCAAGTAGATCATAAGATTTTCTAAAAAATAAGTTTTACATTATTTCTACCGACTTACCGTTTAGAAGATATGGTGTGCTAAAGTTTGAATGTTAACACTGATATTATCATTTTAAAAAATTAATCTAAAGTCTAATATTTTTAATATCTAAAAAATTTTATAACTTTTTTTCCATATAAGATATTGCCACTTTAAAAATGTCAAATTTCGGAATTATATAGGTTCTTAACACAGAAAAAATCCAAGTGAAGATTTTTAATCGTAGTAATCTTTGTTTTGTCATAAAACAGTTACAAAAAAGTCCATTGCTTGCATAAAAAGTTATTCAGGGTACATGTTGAAAATATTTATTTTTCAAAATGTTTTCGACGTGGTAGTAGATATTAATTGGTATTGGCTGTCTTTTAAAAAAAAAATACAAAAACTGATTCAAACTTAATTAAAGTTTTCTATGAGAATTGCTATTTGTAACTATTTTTTACCGTTCTGATTTCGCTGAAAATTAGAGGGCTCTACCATTCCTTTCTAACAATTCGGAATCGTTAATAGTTATAAGCTATGCCGTAGTTCTTGACAAGCTGTTGCACCACCAAATTTATTCATTTAGTTTTTTCTTCTCGAAAACTGTTCAACTGATTTTGTTTAATTGAACAACAACTTAAAGGTGCTACCACCAATTGTATAAGAATTAATTTATTTTTCATTCGTTTTGTTTTTGTTTGGCTGGAGATATAGCTATTTCAAGGGGTACCGACCCGCCTATCATCAGTCTCCTTTTTAAGTGGTACAATAAATAATAACAATGAAATGATCTTGTTAGATTTTTTTAAGGATAACTATTTGGAAAGATTAAATACATAGTAGGTACTTCATACCGAAATTTTCAAAAAAATATTTTTGTATTTTTTAACTTAAATATTTTAAAAAAGACCTTGTCGAATTTTATTAAACTTATTTAAAAAAAACACTCCATTTTAATATTTGAGTCCCATATGAAAACGTCTGAAAAAATTATATTAATTTCTTCACTATTTTTGATTTTGCTCAAATTTTGTGAGAATTTTCTTAAGGGTTTCAGGGTTGTATATCCAATGTTATTTTAGTCCAGTCTTCCCCTGCACCCTTTAAAATATTAGGAAATCGTTATTTTTATTTTAGGATACAAAATTCCAAAATTCAAAGACATTTTTTTTAATAAAAATAACGGGTTGAAAATGACAAATTAATAACTTTTAAACACCCTGTACATACATTTCTGATGCAAATAACAAAACTAGCTTCTTAGGATTTGAAGTTCAAAGTAGGAGCTAAATGTCCTGAAAGTTTCATGTTTTTATCTCGTCCCAAGCTCATTGATATTACAGTCTCAATAATGCATAATTTTTCCAAAACTCAATTTTCAACATGATATTTTTTGTAGAGTAGGCCAATATTCTAGGTTCTTTTATGACATATGTGCACGTATTTTCTGATAAATATTCGTTACTTTCATTCTACAGTCGAGAAATTAGGAATCAGTTGATAATCGCGAAAAATCACTAAAAAACGCGTATTTTCAGAACTGTGTTTGACTAAAGGCTTTTAATCATACAAACAACCATTTCCTAATGTTTTAAAGGGGACATGGGAGGCCTGTAGCTTGCGAAAATTAAATAACCTTAAATTTCTATTTTTGAAACACAACAGAAGATTCTCATAAAATTTGAGCAAAATCTAAAATGTGCTGACTTTTTTGATTTGTTAAAAAAATTAAATGTCACGCTTCTTTAGACTTAACAGCTTTTTTGGTAAGTAGTTAGCTTCCAAACTACTTTATTATTTCTTTTAAAATCAGTTGCATCGGGGATGGCCCCAGCGCAGTGGAAGTAGTGCTTGACTGCTAACCTGGATGTGTGGGTTCGAGCCCCAGTCTAGGCAGCATACTTTTCTATATTCCATCAACTGAACGCCACCCCTGGGATTTAATGAGATAATCAAAACTTTATTTCTCAATCAACTGTGCTAACAAAAATCTATCCTATCCTTATTCCTTCTAGCATTGCCTAATTTATAAGACCCTAGGTCTTACTGGCATAAAAATGTTTGTGTTGTTTTGTTTTTTTTTATATGTTTGTTCGCAAACTTAAAACCCACAGTACTTGCGAGCCAGTCATTTAGGTATTTTATTTCTTTTAACACCCTTATTTTCAAAGAATTTACAAACTGTTGTCATGTATCAACATTTTAATCAGGCTTTTCTGTTTGACTGCTGTTGTCTAAATAAATATTTTTGGAGAGATACAAAAGTTGCTTTGTAAATGTTTGTTGTTTTTATACCTCAAAGCTCTCTTAAGCACAATTTTTATATCATCGTCTGTGGTGAATTCGGAAAAAGTTTTCCCTTAAAAAAAGGTTTCTCTTGTGGGTGCAAGCCCGCAATTGGTAGACGAATTCAAACAACAATAGCACCAACGAATTTCGACAATTCTTCTGGCCGAAGCTTTTGGCACACCACCAGTTGAATTCGACCATAACATAGGACTGTTAGTAATAAGGAAAAAGGAAGCCCATAGACCATGATTGGGATATGGATGGACTCCCTTACAAAGCAAGTCCATAAAATCGGCTGCGACTTGCCATTTACTACTGACTATGCGGAACTGTGGAATAAATGGTAATCGGACACTGTAGACACAGCGCCGCCAATTAGCCACTTGACGTCGTCACTGATTCTTGCGTCTGCGGTTTGTGGACCTGGACTGGGCCGTCTGCCGTTCGCGCTCTTATGGGGTGAGCAAAAACAGGCAAAGGCAAGGCAACAAGCAGGCGAACTGAAAAGTGAGCAAGCGGCAATTATTTACTATAGCTCTGGCATGTATCTCGTATCTGTAATCGAATGACTGGTGGAATAGAGCTCTTATTCCTGCAATGAATTAATTAACGTTAATAGTTATGCGCGCCCTCGAACCAGTTCGATAGTGCGGACGGCATACAATAATTGGAGTAATTTTACTCGAGGGCATGCTAAGTGGCTCTTGATGGATTGTGTTACTTGAGTGTTTCATTTAATTTCATTTGTGTGTGGCGTTCTAAAAGTATTTACTTGTGAGAACTTTTGAAAGTTTTTATTATTTTTTTTTTCATTCCTTTAGCTGATATCAGGTAGATTTGATGGGATGATTGTTTTATAATCCTTTAAAATTGATAGCGTTTATATAAAGAGTATTCGGAAATAGATAAGGTATAGCACTATAGCAGCTAATGAAAAAGTAAATAAAGTACAATAAAGATGTTTCCAAAATCTTAAATAACAGAAATTTAAAGGACCGACATACCTACCATATTTTGAGAGGATTAAGATTGTTGTTTCTTATGGAAAATTAATTATTTGTTCTAAATTTCATCACAATAGGTATACCGTTAGGATTTCGTAAAATTTTAGTTGTTGAATGGAAAATTCATGCATCACCTTCAGTGCCAAAAATTTATTGTGAAGAATTCAAATTTTGTTTTTGTTTGTATGAATTAATTTTGAAATTTTGAATGATTTTTTTCAATAATCAAACCAAAATATTTGTAAAGGTTTTTTTTTCAAAGGTTTTCTAAGTAAAATGCGAACGAGTTTGGAGCAGAAATAATTAACTACATATACAAATAATTTTCATTATTATTTCTGTTTTCTAGTATTGCTTTCATAGATTGAAAAACACTTGGCGGCGGGGGGGGGGGGGGCAAAGCTACGGCACTGATCACCTCATAAGAAGGACCATAACTATTTTTTGGTGGTAGCATTGTGGTAATTTCGGTTTCATAATGTTGGACATTAAAAGTTACTTTAAAGTCATGTTTATATTTTACCAAGATTAAAATTTCATGTTATTAAACTTCCAATTGCACCCTTTCCTCCTATTTTAAAGCAGCTATACAAACGAACCAATATGTACGGATATTTCAGTGGATATGCTGTATACAGGGTGATTAATTTTTAATTATTTTTTGATCAAGTTAAGTTCTTCTTCGCCAGGGTGTTTTTTTGCCCTCAGCCACAGCCAGTTTTGGGAAGGGGAGGGGGAAGGGGTCAATGAATTATGTACCACTCACACCGTGGCACAGATCTTAAAATTAAAGCTATACTAAAAGTGTGTCAAAGCTCAGACCCGTTAGGTTACAATAGAAGGCTCGAATTACTAACCGCTTCAATATACATATGATTGATATTATGTACTATTAAAAAAAAAACGATTCAATTCCTCGATTAATTTAATTTAAATAATATTCAATGACTTTTTGAAAACGGAATATTGAAAGAATTTTAAAAAATGCCTGAAAAGTTATAGGTTACATAAATATATACTGGGTGATTTGCACAAGTTTTAAGTAAACTAAAGCGGGGGGGGGGGGGGGAGGGGCGAAAAATTGACTTTAAACTGTAAAAAAAAAATGTAAATGTAAAAATGTAATAATTACAATGCCATGACTCATGCTTTACCTTATTGTCAAGCCAGACATTTTTTTCCTTTATATTATTTTTAAATAAAGTTATTTTAGTAAACAGTTTTTGAAAAACTAATTTTAAAACTCAAAATTTTGAAACAAAAATGGAAAATTGTCTTCAAACTGATTTTTTTTTTTTTTCAAAAACTAGAAAACATTTAAGCATTTGGTTTTCAGTGTTTGACTAAGAATTTGTAGGGGCATTGAATATTGAAAACAAAAATATTACTTAATTCTGTAAAATTTTGAAAAAATCAGTTTGAACACAATTATTTTAAACTAATTTTTTTTCAAAATTTTAAATTTAAAAATTAATTTTTCACTAATTTTTTAAAAACTGTTTTCTAAAAAAATTTGCTTAGAAGAAAAAAAAGAGAATAGATTTCTGGCTTCACAAAAAAGCATAGTAAAACTGTTGGTTCTTAATAATTTTTTTTCTGTTTTATGTAACTTTTTTTTGAGAAAATTGCCCCTTACGATTTTTTTCTTGTTTAGCCCCAATCTACAAATTTTTGATAGTGAGTATGAAGAATTTCTATGACAAAAATGCTGCAATTTCAAGGGAAGCAACGTCAACTTCTATAGAAGGCTTTGGGTTGGGGCATTAAAGGGTTATAAAAAATAAATAATATGTTGAATTGTTGATAGCTTTAACTGATTTATATATTTAGTCATTAAAAGCGAAGAGATTTATTAAGTTAAAATATCTTCAGTAAAAAGAGAAGAAATTCATTCAATGCTGGTACACCAGGGCGTATACGCACTTTTTTAACTATTGAATTTTTACGATATTTTATTTTTTTTTCTTGTTTGTGCACGTTAAGTAGGTTTATTTCAATTGAATTATTATTTGGTTAGCAATCCTTGTAATTAAGAAAAGAAAATAATATGAAAAACACTTATTTTGTGATGAACTTTTTTTCTTTCCAACACATCACATAAATTGTATGTTTAATTAAAATTATTTTTTATATGGCCACCATCTTGCTTTAAACGCACATAAACTTTACAAAATCGAAAATCTAAGGGTTCTCCTTTTTCATAAAATGCTTCTGAAGATGATTTTTCGATGAAGTTGCATGAACAGAACACCCATTTTTGATAAAACAATTTTATCATTTGCACCTGTTATTAAACGCTATAGCCGTCCATGTTATTTGGTAAACCAGACTAAATAAATTACAGCCAATTTGACAGATTTAGGTTGAAAAATATGGCTGCAAAGTTCAAAAATTCCTATTGGAAGACTCTTTTGTTTTTGACGCAGTGAGATACCATTTCTTCCTTTTTGGTTCCTGACTCGGTAATCTGCATTTATGTACATATGTATATTTAAGATACTGTTAAACTCCGAAATATGACAGCTCGATTTGTTTCTTTTTTTAACAAACTTTAACATCCTTATTGTTTAATTGAGCACATAACTCCGCATAACTCCCTCTCGTAGCTCCTCTCTGCTTTAGCCAATATTGATTGTACCCACCTCTTCTTAGATTCTTTCAATTTATTCGAAGTTTATTTTATCGTGCAATAATTTTAGCTGCAATAAAAACTCTTAGGATTTTTACATTCCTCTATTAGTACCTCAATAGCTGATTCCCTAAATTACATATAAACAATATCCTACCCGATCTATAAAATGGGTCGGACTTATATTCTTATGGAAGAAAAAACACAATAAAAATCAAAGATTAGCACAATCTAAATCTACACATTCTCATGATTTGCTTGAAATTCTTTACAAAGAGAACTATCAACAAACATCTAATGTTAAATATCGATATTTCTATTCACTATTATACTTTTGTATAAATAACAAATAAGTACTCTCTGAATGCAATTCTAAAGCCTCCCGGAAATGATTTTCAGAAAAGTCATTCCAAATCCCGTGGTCCGTATTCAGTTTGGTTGTTTAGCTTCTATATGTATAAAAACCATATCAATCGTTTTGCTCTCATCAACGAAATCAATTCACCACGATTATTGCTTCAAAAGTATTTTGTTACAAAATGAAAAAAAAAATATAAAATAAAATAAAACCAAAGTGAATGAAAATTCCCCAAACTAATTTTGAAAAAATGTTTTTTATCAAAGTCGACATTTTCACAGAACATCTAATAAACATGTCAGCGTGAGCGTATAGGGAGTTTGTACCATCGCATTCCCGGAAGAACCTACAATGATCTGTGTCGGTGCAGAAGTACGAGTATTCGTCGAATGTATATAATGTGCTCGGTCAGACAGATAGACGTACCTAACCTATACGTCGTCGGTCGTATTGAACAGACCTGATTCAAGCAAAAAAAAAATGCCCCTAAGACAGGATAGTTAACATGACAGTTTGCCAATAACAGATAATTGAAGTTCAAGTAAACAGAAAGTTTCAATATATAGCCAATCCCGATGGGAAGTTGGAACATTTACTCTGTAGCCGTAGCGTAGCTATATAGCTGGTGTTCAAAATGCGGAGGCATATTGGCGCACAAAGGCGCATATGATATACCTACACTACACTCTCGTGCGTTCCGTGGCAGCTTTGGAGTCATATTATATGGCCGATTCGAATCGTATGCTCTCATTGTTGTTTCTAGAGGAAGGATATGCACTTTGCAAAATTAACGCTTCCAGCAATGGAATTGAATTTTCAGTTTCTTCTTTCCTGATCGATGAAAGAAGTACATATTGCAGTCATTGTACTCAAATTCCTCCATGCGGTAGCTTTATGGTTTATTTTTTTTTTTTGTTTTTGCCTTTTTCATTTTAAAAAGTCACACAATGGCGAAATGGATTTTTCACATTGGCAATAGCATTCCTATATCGGGTAAAAAAAAAAAAAGTATAAACAAAAAATGAGAAGTGTGAATTTCCGTTTTATTGACACTCATGGGAACGCTATTAGACATTTTGTGAGAAATTAAATTCCAGAATAAAACTTTAGCCAACCAGTTGCTATTGAATTTATTTTTAATTTCAAACAATAAAGATTTAAAAATAGGGTAAGTCTATCGCATAAATATTTAAGAAGCATTTGAAGAATTTTAAATAATTTGAGACAAAAATATAATAATAGACAAAACAGGAATAAAAATAAATCTAAGTGAATTATTTGGATAGCATCCAACAGTGATGTCTAATGTTATTGCAGCTAATATTTGAATATTTTAAGATAATATTGTATTGTATTAATTTTTTAAATTATAAATAACATATAAACAGTGCAATCTCTCGTATAGGAAGCGACAAACTCTTCGGCTCATGGTTCTATCATTTTTAAAAATTGTGGGCTGAATTATGCCATGCAGTTATGAAGTTATAGTAAAAGTAGAAATATAACCAGTTTATAGTAGAATAATAACCAAAAAGTTAAAGAAAAAAAAAAACGATGTCAACGATTGATGCATGTGTTGACGTTTTTACGACTTTTTTTGTGGCTGAGTTCACAAAGTTCTTGTTTGTTTTTCCTGGTCCAAAATTAAAATGTCGAAATTTACGGATTTTTAGTCAAGTATATCTATTCAGGCTAGGTTTCAAGATTTGTCTCGTAGCTCTGAAGGACAATTTGCTAAAATATATGGACAATTTATGGGTTGGGGTCGAAATACTGTAGGGTCAAAATACTGTTTTTAAAATACTGTATTTCAAAATACTGTAATTTAAAATTCTGGTTACACAAAATTCTGTATTTTAAATTTTTGTATGGTCAAAATTCTGTATGAGTAAAATTCTGTATTTCAATATTCTGCTTTTCAAAATTCTGTATTTAAAAAAATTGGTTTTGAAAATGTAAAAAAGTGTGCAATGGGTCGATGGACAGAATACTCAAACCAACTCTTCCTCTAAGCACGGCAACATCCAATAAAATTTTAAATTCCTGGAGAATTCACGATTGGAAAAATGTCGGTACTATTTGCTCATTTTCAGTACTATTATTTTTTAGATTTCAGTATTTTGACCAAATTCGATTTCCATAACTGTGCTAGCCCTCTGCAATATTATTTATCAATTAGCCTCGGGAGATAAAAAAAAATAAAACGCACGACTAGATCGCACAAACTTGCTCTTGTAGTAAAAGTTTCTTCGAATTTAAAAGATTGAGTGTATTAAAAGTAAATAATTTTGTTTATGGGATCCTTAAGTTTAAACTAATATTATAAATGTTACTTAGAGCTTAAATTGAGCAATTATTAAAAATCAACAAATTCGAAATAAATTTATTAAAAAAGTCTTCTTAAATTGTTTTCAGAGCTAAAAAAAGTACACCATCTGATTTCTTTAACTAATCTTAGTTTCTGAGAAAAAAAATTCAAAATCGTAGGAACGGTTTTTTTTTAAATTAATTTTTTATATATAAAATTTTGTAAAAATTTTTAAGAAAAAAAATTGGTACACAATTTTTTAGTATTTATTTATGTAGAATTAAAAATTAAATTTCGAAGAAAATTATTTACCCGTTTTTGAAATATCGAATTTTCAAAAAAAAATTTTGAAATTTTTTTTAAAAATCCAAAATTTGTTTTTTTTTGAAAATTTGGATATGCAGTACGATTTTAACTTTAAAGAAGCTTTTGTATAAAAAAAATTTATTTAAATCGGTTAAACACATAATGAGATAGTCAAAAATAAAGAAAATGGTTCTATGAGAGGTACCGTTTATAATGGCTAACTGTAAATTTTATTTCTGGCAGATTGTAGACCATACTAATATTAGTATTCACAACAATTTTAATCAAAATCGTAGGAGTTGTTTTCGAGAAAATTTATATTTTCTGTAACGGTTTTTTTAACATTTATATGGAAGGTATCGTTAATTTTGACTATAAGGAAAAGTTTTGTATAAAATATTTTAGATAATTTTAAAAAACCGGTTGGTGCCAAGTTTCATAAGAATAAACCAAATAGTTTTCGAAATATTTGGTTTTCAAAAAAAAATTTTGAAACATTTTTTGAAAATCCAAAAAAAAAGTTTTTGGAAAATTTTGGTATACAAAACTATTAAAATTTTTCAGAAGATTCTCCATAAAAAAAAATTATCAAAATCAGTGTATTCCTTTTCTAGAAAAACGAAAATAAAAAAAATGGTTCTATAGGAGGTACCATTTAAAACAATTTTTTGGAAATTTAATTTTTACAAGAAGGTAGCATATACATAATAAAATTTATTGATTTTTTTTTAGAAAAATCTGTTGGGCCATTTTTGAGAAAAATAAGATTTTCCAAAAATGCGATAAAAAAAATTATATGGCAAGTACCGTTATTTTTGGTCCTAAAAATAAAAGGAAAAAAACGTGTCGGGGTAATGTCCCGATAACACTTTTTAACAAGTTTAATTTAAATCGGCTCATGAGTTTAGGCTGTAGGCGATTTCCACAGACAGACAGACAGATGGACAGAATTGCGAGACCTACTTTTTTTCGTCTTCCCTATCATCTTAATGTCAAGTTTGATTGTTATCTCGAGTTCAATTTTTTTTACGAATCTAAAACTTGTCATATAGTACCTATACATATATCCAAGGAAAAATCTATTAAAATTTTCTCTCGAAAAAAATATGTTTTTAAAAAATTTTCTCCGCGAAAAAAAACAAGTAAACCAAATATTCCTTAAACATGGGTCAAATATTCCTTTATCTTTCCAAAAATATTAATGAACATACCTACTCTGATTCCGATTTATCTTAAATTATTTATTAAATGTTATATTTTTTGGAATTTGTTGACATATAGGGGAACCTGGGGCATAACGGGCCCCTTAAGGATTATTGTCAATAAAAACTGCAAAAATGTATTAAGAATTTTTGGAGAACTTATTAGAAAGAAAATTTATTAAGGAATAAGCATAAGAGGGACAGTTTAAAAAAAAATTATTTGGATATATTTGTTTGCTTTAAAAAAGTCAATCAATTTGCGTATGCCCCGGTGCTGAGGCATAATGGGCATATGTGGGGTATAATTGGGCATGAAGGGGATCATAATTGAGCAGTGCGTTGAATATCGGTCACCACTCCACCTGCTGTTCATCGATTTTGAGAAGGCTTTCGACAGCGTCAACAGAGAATTTATCTGGCATGCTTTACGCAGGAGGGGTATCGCGGATAAATTAATTGCTATTATTAAAGCAACTTATGAAGGTTTCAAATGTCACGTTCTGCACGAAGGTAGGTTGTCAGATGAGTTTGAAGTTCAAGGCGGAGTCAGACAGGGCTGCATACTGTCGTCAATATTGTTTTTGTTAGTGATAAGCGATGTCCTACGCGCAGCCTTGACAGGAAACGGAGGAATTCGATATGGACTCTGACATCCTACCTGAAACATCTTTATTATGCGGACGACGTACATATGTTTACTCTCTCATAGGATCATGGATCTCCATCAAATGACAACAACGGTGGAGAGAGAAGCAGAAATCGTGGGGCTAAATATCAATATCGGCAAAACAAAAATGATGAGCCTCGGAACGGAACCCAGACATCTTCTCTTATAAATATCCCCCCGCAGCCGGTAGAGAAAGTACAGAACTTTCAATACCTTGGAAGTATCATCTCTACCGAAGGCGATACCGAACAATACATCATCAGCCGTATCGGGAAAGTAAAGGCTACTTTCGGTATGTTAAAAAATATATGGATGAATAACTCTCTCAGTTTGAGGACCAAGCTACGACTCTTCCGCTCCAATGTGGAATCCGTACTGCTTTATGGATGCAGCACCTGGAAGGTTACAGCAGCTGTCAATAAGAAGCTGCAAACGTTCGTTAATAGATGTCTACGAAACATACTTAGGATTTTCTGGCCCAATCGTATTTCCAACGAAGAGCTCCTCAGGAGAACCGGCCAGGAACCTATCGACTCTATTATACGACGTCGAAAGTGGCAGTGGGTTGGATATACGCTTCAAAAAGGCAACGACTGTACTGCAACGCAAGCAGTGCAGTGGAATCCGCTTACACAAGAAGGGCGAAGAGGTGGGCGGCCGAGAAGCACATGGCGTAGAACAGTTGAGGAGGAATCAGCGCAACTAGGCAAGAGTTGGAGGAAGCTGAAACACATTTCTGGAAAGCGTGGGCGTAGTTGAGGCCCTTTGCCCCTCTAGGGGTCCCCCATTGACTTAACAGGTCTGAGGACCTAAGTAAAGTAAGTAATTTCTCAAAATAAGCCTCTCCCAGCACAAGAAAAAATATAGTTCTTTCTACAATCTCTGCAGGAAACCCATCCATCTGCGGACTGGAAGTGTAAATACCCATAATACAAAAACTCCTTGTCTTCTGAATTTGCTTCCTTCATGTTTTTTTTTTCAATTTTGCTATGTGGCGTGATTAAAATTTTTAACACTATAGCCAGGCACAATATTCTTGCTTCATTCTTGTCACTTTGGTCTTCCTGTCATAATTGCGAAACATCTGAGAAAATGTATAACATGCTGATAAAAAATCATATAGAAATATATAATAAAAACATGGGCACCCATGCCAATTCTGCCCCAAACCTCTTTTTTAAATGGAAAAATAAATGTATGTATATAAATTTATTTACATATCTTGGTATCAAATAAAGAGAATCCAATATTCCCCTAATAGCGAGCGTTGTATTGAAACTGGTAGATTGCAGTTCGGAGCTAACCCTTTATTGGATATATAAATAAATAGGGGGCCCATTATGTCCCGGATTCCCCTACATTTAAAAAATATATTGATTACAAAAAAAAAGCTTGTACATCTTCTCGTTCAAAAAAATAGTGAACAGTAGGTAATTGATCTCCAAATCAAGGCGACTGCAATGGGTCGATGGGCAGAATACTCAAACCAACTCTTCCTCTAAGGATGGCAACATCCAATAAAATATTAAATTCCTGTAGAATTCACGATTGGAAAAATTTCGGTACTATTTTGTCATTTTCAGTACTATTATTTTTCAGCTTTCAGTACTATCGACAAAAGTCGATTTCCATCACTGTGCTAGCCCTCGCCAAAATTATTTATCAATTAGCCTCGGTAGATACAAAAATAAGAGGCTTAGTGTGACCCACACTGATAACTTCCCATTGTTGCCCTTTAAATCTCGATATCCGATGTTATTTTTTATAAGAAAATTACCAATTCAAAATCTTTGAAAACCTTATCAGTTTAGCAATCAAGGGAATACAAAAGTTGGGCTATTTGCTCTAAATTTTTAGCAGTTTTTTGAGCTTAGAAAAACAACCTTCAACCTGAATTAATACTAAGTAGAATTGTGTGTAGACGTATTCAGGAGTTGATATATCATTGATTGTTCTCGAGATATTCGAGCCGAAAAACAATTTTTCAACAATTTTAGTAGTTTCTTGTCTATTTTTTTTATATCAATTGAATTGTTTACAAACTCTTCCAAATTATCAACTATGCCATTGTTTATATAGAATAAAATTAGCCCGAAGTAAATATCTTTATGTGTTCTCAAGAAATTCGAGTCAAAAATCACCTTTTGACAATTTTTAACAGTCAATACTTTCTGTTGATTTTTTTAAGCATTACCAATTCTTCACTACGCCAATAATATATAGAATAAAATTGGACCGAAGTTGATAGCATTTTTTGTTCTAGAGATTTTCGAGAAACAAGCCATCTTACAACTTTTTTTTAAATTACTGTAATAAAAAAACCGCTAAATGTATTTTTCTGAAAATCTTTTCTGCACGTTATGGTCTTATTATCTGTAAAATAAAATTTATTTGAAGTCGATATATCTATGCGTTCTCGAAATATCGTCAGCTAAAGAAGCTTCCAACCGTACGAACGTACGTGGTATATACACAAACATCTCTCTAAAAAAAAAACAATGTAATCCGACTCCAGAGACCTCGAAACGTCGAGAAATGTCAAAATTTTCAATTTCACAATTCGGACCGATTACAATAACTTCCAATGGGAAGTTAAAAAGCCATACATGTCATAACGCCCAATGTGTATGACATAATGCCCAAAAAAAATACATCTTTTGGGCGATATAACAACTTTCGATTTAGACATTGTATTAAAGTTAATTTGGCACTTATGGCATTCATTTTTGGCTTTGTGTCACTTTTTTGTTGTTTTTTTTTTTTTTGGGCTATACCGAAATTCACCTTTGTTGGGTGCCGGGCCATAGAGACATTCCAGGAAATTGTATGGCCGACGAACTCGCCAAAGAAGGAACAATGCTAACTATTTTACCAGACAGGTTAAATATAGGCACTCCTATCGCTACATGTAAACTAATGCTGAAGCAGGATGCTATACAGAAAACAAACCTCAGGTGGAACAACATCACCACCTGTTCGGCGACGAAACAGATTTGGCCAACACTGAATCTGAAGCGCTCTAAATATTTGATAGCTTTAAGCAGATCACATATCTGCTCCATAATAGGTGTCATAACAGGACACTGTCTTATAGGCAAGCACGCAACGCGGCTTGGTGTTTACTCTAATGACTTTTGCAGAAGCTGCATGGACGAAGAAGAAGAGGAATCGATTACTCACCTTCTTTGCACATGCCCTGCTTTATCTCAAAGGCGCAGACTCCATCTTGGAGACTTCTACTACAATGATCCTAGTGATCTGGCAAATATAGATATAAATAATCTCGTTCGCTTCGTAAGAAGCTCCAAGTGGTTCAACGACTAGTGAGGAAGTTCCCTAGATTCAATGTGGTATCACAATGGACCAAAGTATGGTCTAAGTGAGTCGGCTCTTGCTGGCTACCACGTCAACCTAACCTAACCTATACCGAATTTTTTGCGTTATGACATTTTTAAATTCAGACATTATGGTCTTTGGCGGCCGCAATGCAACGTTCAGGTTAAATCTGACTCAACAACCTGAGTCAGTTTAAATAAACTCAGCGCTTAAATTTTAATCGCAATATTATTATTCGGTTCACCTTCTATATTCGCATCAAGAATACTTACCTAAGGCTTTTGTATAAAATTACACTTCATATAAAACATTTTATACATATAGACTCTGCTTCTAACTCATTTCATTATACCCTTCTTTATTTTCATTGAGCAATACACTCTTATAAAGGCACCTTTGAAATAAATGTTTTCGAAAGACATCTCAAAAATTCCTTAACAAAAACCGAAAAACAACTCACCGTGAATACTAAATGGCACGTTAATATTTAATCCCTCTCGGCTATGTGTGCGTGGCGAAATTTCATAATTAGTTCCTCACGTTAAGAATCTATTGACCTCTCCGAAAGGTATTCCAAACGAATCGTTTTCAAACATTCGATTCGATTTCATTGTCCTAGTTTACGGCCTAAGAACATTGTAATGATCTAATGAATAGAAAGGACATCGAAACAAATTTCTGTAATAGGCTAGACTCACGCAAACGAAGAAGAACAGAAACAAACATACATACATAGGTGCTCTTTAAAAAGAAAATATATCCCCCATGTAGACGAATAAAATTCAGTTTGACATACACCACGGTAAACTCAATAAAATACCGACTAGTTTATTAAGGTTTTACACACTTAAGCCAAGGACTCACAACAAGCATGTAGGTATGATGGCAAACGAGTTGGCATTGTGAACGTTACAAGATAAACCTAATCCCTAAGGATTCACCATTATATTTTACCCCCCAGAAAAAAAAAAACATAAAGAAAAAACCGCACAGTTTGACCTTAGCCCAGGCAGTAACATCAGCATCAAATTTTATGCAATGGTAGCACGAATATCCTACTTATTTTTTTTTTTTTTTTTGTCTGTTTAGTCTTGAATGGACAAATGTTTTTATTATCATTGTGTGTGTTGTCAGCGAAGGATATCAATTTATCTTGGCAATTTTTTACCGCCCCCCAATGTACCATTAGTGCCAACATAAACAAGATTCTCTCTTCTTTTGGCTTGTTGTCATGTTTGATAGGGACTTTCTTCGGGTCATTATTTGAAAGGGAGCCAGATAAATAAGCCGCATTGAAGGAACAGGGATAAAATTGCCAAGATGAAGAGAAACAGTAAAAAAATAAACGTGTCCGTCAAGTTGAGAAATTTTATTGCATGTCCTTGAAGCCCCTTAGCGCAAACAGAAAAAATGACACAATTGAGTTGTCCGAAGTGTCTATAGTTGTTGATAAAATCTTCAACATAGTTGTGCTATCCATCAGAAGAGGTAATAATTGAGTCAGTTTACACGGGTGAAAGTTGATAATAAAATTTCAGATAAAAAAGAACAATTTAATATGATTTAGGACGACAACTCAATTCTAAGGCGCAGCAGAGTATATCATTTTTAAGAACTGAACTAAATTAAATTATATAATATTGTTTTAGAAGAGGAAAAATAATAAAATCTTTACCTAGTAAAAGGTTTTTGAAATCGTAGATAACTAGAAGTGGTGGTATTTTAATTCTGTTAAATTGTGTCACTTCTTAAACAGAAAGGTTAGATATTTCAAGAAAATCTCTATTATAAACATTTGTATAAATTGTATATTATGTACCTTCAGTCTTCGATACAAATCTTGTTAGTCGTTAGCGGGTACATGACATTTAAATAAATGTATGAAAGATCTTTAAAAAAGTTTGTAAGTGTGGCTCGCGGTTATAAACATCAAAGTTCGTCCGAGTTTTGGATTTTTGTGATTATTTAACGCACCCAATATAGGGGTGCCCATCAGTAAATTATAGATAACCTTGCAACCAGATATAGAAGGCATTAAGACCTTTCAAAAAAATAATATAAACAAATAGTCCAGTCAACGAATGCAAAAAAATGCCTTCACTCTAGCTCTCTTCACTTCAGCTCTAGCGGCAGAAATGTGTAACACGTCGTTTTTTTCGGTTTTTCGGGTTTCACTTAGAAACTATTTATCCTATCAAAAAACAATCCGATACAAACAAATAGCTTACAAAATTCTCTACAAAAATGATCATAACCAAATTTATCATATCTGTCATAGTATTAAAGTTATTTGGCCCCTAAGATTGGTTTTTTTTTTTGTTTCAATTCCCTGAAAACCGCTACTTTAGTATATAAAAACTAAGTCCCCAGGAACTAAGTCCACCGAAGGTGTTAGTTTCCACTAGGCGGGAACAGAAACCACTTTTTGAAAGTGGTTTTTATTCCCAAGCAAGGTGAGAACGAAGTCCACTTTCTAATGGGAATTTTATACACATTTAGAAATACGAAAAGAGAACTTATTATAGTGAGGTATATGTATGGAGGTATGTATGAGTTGGATCCCCGGTTATTTTACTTCGAAATTTGAACCGACCATGGCTGTGCAATGACACGCGATTGGTCATTAAAAAAATTGATAAAAACAAAATCGAAGCCAGCATTTGGAATGGCAAATTCCAAGGCGAAAATATTTTACTGCCACGCATTCCAATGATTCCCACAGACATGCCAATTAAATTCATATGTCAGTCAAGTTAATGACATACATTAAGGTGAGAAAATTAGTGGTTGGTGTTTTTTTATTTTTATCGGCGGGCATCGTCTACAGCGCACCATTCTTCTTTCTGTCGTTTCATCCCAACATATCCGTTTTATAATCAACAAAAATGGACCGTCATAATACTTGCGCTCGGGAAGACCATATTTTCCCACGGTGCGGCGCAATGCCAAACACGTTCAAACCTTTACGTATTTGCTCGATATTCACGTAGAATCTTTCCTCAATGGCGAATAAGTTGTGTCCACTGTCGTTGTACTTGAGGTAACCGGCCCGGTACATCTGCATACGAAAGGGCCCGAAAAATTACTAGAACTGTTTTAGTTCTGTTCTAGTAGAACAGAACTGCGGCACACAACAACAGCGCACTATCAGTTTCAAATTTAATATTTCACTTTCGATTCTCCTGGGTGTCCAAAGGATCCGACACGAGATACGTCATAAAAATGAGATCACACCAAAAACATAAATGTTAAAAAAGAGCCAAGTTCTCCATGTATACAAAAAAAACTTTATGTAACAAGTCAGCCGTGAAAAGTAATGAGATCTAAAAGTATGCCAAGTTCTAAGTTTATGAAGGGTTTATTATCAAATATTTTAAGTAGAGTAATATCGTAATAACTCCAAATTATAAGAGAGATTTCTTATTTATAAAAATGCTGATGCTCCAAATGCAATTGATAAACAAACAGCACATCTAGACCTGTGACGTCAGTGGTCAACGGTGGCATAGTACGTAGTGTACACAGCTCCGAAGACTAAGCAAATCTGATGCGCGGGTTCAAATACCGCATGATGTGTAGAAAGTTTTTCAAATAAAATTGGATTAAAGCTCAGCTCCACTATAAAGGAGACTGATGATAGGGCTTGGCACCCCTTGAAATAGCTATATCTCTAGCCAAACAAAAATAAAACGAATTAAAATACCCAAAATGAATTCGTAAGCAATTAGTGGTAGCACCTTTAAGTTGTTGTTGTTGTTCAAAATTCAATGAAATTGACGGAATAAAGAATGGTCAAGTCTAATAAACTGACATTCTAGTATAAATAATACAATACAAATAATAATAACCCTACCTCTCTACCGAAATTCATAATTCTACAACAATCAGAAGTGCTTCATAATTGACAACACTTCTGAGAAAGCGGGATGATACAACGCCCCTGAATGTCAAATATCAAATTTTAAATTTTTTTCTTTGCTTGCATTGGAAGCCCTATCGCTCTACCAAATTTCATCATCCTATAACAATCAGACATGGTTCTAAGAAAGTGGGTGGATGCCACGCCCCTAAATGAAAAATCTCAAATTTAATTTTAGTTTTCCTTACACACATTGCAAGCTCTACCTCTATACAAAATTTCATCATTCTGCAACAATCAGAAAACAATTTGAGGAAGTGGGTGGATACCACGCCCCCTATATGGAAAATCCAAAATTTTCGATTTTTTTCTCTGTATATAGCACAAGGCCTACCGTTGTGCGAAATTACAAGATTCTATGGTGTCGGGAAGTGCTCCATGCAATTGATAACTATTTTCAGAAAAGTAGGTGGATGCCACGCCCCCTGAATGATAAATTTTAAATTTTAATTTTTTTCCTCTGTACAAATTGTAAGACCTTCCGCTTTACCAAATTGTATCATTCTACAACAATCAGAAGTACTCCATATAATTAATAGCAAATCTGTGAAAGTGGGCGGATACCACGCCCCCTATATGGAAAATCCAAAATGTTTGATTTTTCCTTTGTATATACCGCAAGGCCTACCGTTGTGCGCTTCTCTTCTTAGCCATTCAGATTCGACAAAAAATTTGAAGGTCCCCTACAACGCTACAACCCACCCACAGAAATAGTTGAGAGTTGTAAGTCACTAGACCTTGGTGAGGTTTTGTAAACGCCGCCAAGTTTATATTATTTTATAAGGTATAGAAAATCTGAAATACTTTGTTGGCAAAGATATGTATTCTCAGTACTATTAGATATAGATACCTACCTACTACATAATATTATCCTAGACTTACATAAGAGCAATATAGTCTTAATAATATACCACATTATTCTGGATCCGGCAGTACCTTCTGGAATAAGTTAACGTGATTGCCTTTCTTTATCAGAAGTTAGTTTTTAAATTGAAAAAAGAAAAAAATAATTTGTAGCTTATCGAAAGCCATATAAAACTATCACGTTCAACACAGGAAGCTTTCAAGACATTTTCGCATTGAAATTCAATGCAGAACGAAAAATAATCTCTATGTGAACCTCAATTCTGAATATTATATTTCCAAAATTGAAACCGGCACAGTACAATAATGAACAATTGTAACGAATTCACTACATATTACATTCACTTTTGGCAATTGATTCTATCTGTTTGTCTGTCTGTCTTACAGTCTCTCTGCGTTCAGTCATATAATGCTTATCTTTTTCACGGGAAATTCATTTCAAAAGTATACCCGTTTTCAATTCTGATAACTGACGGTTTCTTCCATCATACAGACCCCTTGAGTCGGTTCGGTTCATCAAAACTTCACAATGTGTATACCTGGATGTCATGTTAAACAGGATAAGGTATAAGGTAAGGTAATATTCTTCCTCAATTTACCGGCCCACAAAAATTCCTCGCATCGAATTTTCACCAAAAATACTTTGCTTCCGATTGAATTGCTCCATCGCATAGCATCGGTATATATGATGGCTGTCTGTCTATTGGTTCTTCTGGATGCTGGAAGACGTGTTTGGAAATTATCATTCGAAAACCAAACAGTCCTATGCAATAAATTTCATATCTGATTTTCCCCTCGGATTATCCTTTTTGAATTTCAAATGGGTAATTTTCTCCAGACCTCCAGCATTCTGGCCAATTTGCTCGAATTCCTTGACGTTTTGAATCTGAAGACGGTAGATTACAAAGTTGGGTCGGATGCCTTTCAATCAAAAAAAAAAAAAGCAACTGCTTTTTAATGAAGATTCGTATGTGTAGGTGCGTACCTATATGATTTGCGTTTGTTTCTTAAAAAAAAATAAACATTATCCACCCCATATGAATTTTTCGTCTCATAAAAGTTTATGCTCCACAAAATTTAAAGATGAATCTTTTAAAGCTGTAATGAGATTTTATACAATTTCATGGGAATTTTTTTTATATTACATATATAAAAACTCGAGCGCACAAAATTCATCCAACCATCTCAGCTAAGGTATTAAAACCAGTGTATTTTTGTCGAAAGAATCTTCTAACACTGAATTTGTAAAGAAATAGAAAACAAAACGAAACAAGGTTGGCGTTTAGATTTCTACCTGAGTATAATTTGAACGAGTACGTAGGCCGCCTACGATATGGTTTACTCGTTCCATTCGTATCTTAAAAACTCGCCTGTATATACTACATTATGTATCCTCCGGCATGGATTCTTAAAGAAACGAGGTGTAAATTTAATTAACTCGCCATGATGATGTATAAGTACGCAGCACCTCTTTATGTTTACTTTACACTTTCTTCCCAAAATGGGGTGTAATTTGATTTCAGTTAGCTATTGAGTCGTAAATGGGGGGCCAACATTTTTATTGCTCACCTGGAGGGATGTTGTGCAGCATCCAGCTAGGAAAATATTCATCTCTATATCTTTTGGCAATAAATTTAGGCCTTGATTTTCTTTGATTTCATATCTTTTAATGTGGCAACTAAATAAAGGGGGGGGGGGGGGGGGGGCGTGAAATTCGTAATAGTTTTGTATACATACGAATAAGGGGGTGTATAGATATGTAGAATGTGTAGATATTGTGTAAGCAAAAACGGATGCTTAACAAGTTTGTCGCCGGAGGATACAAGAATATGAATTAACAGGAAGCGATAATGGAGTGACGAATGTATTCTTTTGTTTCCATCATACTTCGAGTAGATAATTTTGATATGCCTATAAAAAAAAAATAAGAAATGTCTGTGTTGGTTTAAAATGACACAGGAGATAAATTCATGAGAGATCGCGGTGAAAGAGACGGGGCCACGCAGATTTAATTTACAAAAGCTTGGTTTTAACAATTTTATTCTGATTTGGGGAACATTCCTGTGTATTTTTAAGTGGAATTTGAACAAAACTCTAAGGGCTAGTTGTTCAAATATTTGATCCGTGGTTCAGGAATTTTAACTCACCGATTTCGGCGGATTAACTGTGGTTCAACGATGGTTCAGGCATGTAATTGGCTTTTAGTGCATATTGGAACCTTGAACCATCGTTGAACCTCAGTTAACCCACCGAAATCGGCGAGTTAAAATTCCTGAACCACGGATCAAGATTTAAACCACGATTGTACAACTGGCACTAAATCGATATGTAGATTAGGGTGGCGCTTATTTTGGCAATATTCGAATTTCTTTCGCCTTCCCCCCTGAAAGTGATGAGGTTGACTTAAAAAAATTCTCTGTAAAATTTCATTGAAATCGGTTAACGTTAACACGTGCCACCGAGCACTTGAAATTTCCCATACAAATTAAACATTTCCAAAATAAGCGCCACCCTAATGTAGATACATACATTTTATCCTATAATACATAGACAAAAATTACAAGGATTAATATACATGAGTCATTATCTATATTTTTAAATTTAAGTTTTCTTAGGGCCACTTGTACGAAAGTTTTCTGACAGCACTATCCACTGATTTATAAATAATTTGAGAGCTTTCTGTCAGATTTGAATCAAATCACGTTGTAGAAAACCAATTTTCTCTATTTATGTTTAAAAAGTTGTAGCCCGTGACGCAATATGGTTAGGGCGTTAAACTGTTACGCCAGAGGTCTGGGTTCGACTCCTAGCCAATTATTTGAAATAGGTTTTTCAGGTTTGACAGTTCATTATCAAACAAAAAAAAATTCTCGTTCATCTTTTTTAATACGAAATAGTTAATTTGTTATTTCTTCACTCAGAAAAAAAAGTTGTAATGCCAACAATTTTATACTTTGGCTCAACAATTTTCGTTGGTTAAAATGAACCCAAATATCTAAATTCTTGAATCAAGAATGCATTGTTGACAACGCTGTAAGAATAAAAGTTTTTAAATTAAAAATAAAATTGTTAAACCCTTAACAACTAAAGTTCTTGCCTGAAAAACTAATTTTTAAAATAAATTAAAAATTAAGTTTTTGTCCCAACAATTAAAAATTGTCAGATAATTGAGAGCTTTTATTGTTAACCCAAATATTTAATTGTTGAAAAAATTAAAAATTATTTTGTTGCGCCAACAATTCTTAAAAGTTTGTTGCGATAAAAATGAGTTTCAATAAAATGTAAACATATTCACACATACGTATCTACAAAAAAAATCAAGACTGATTTCACTCTTTCATGAAATCTTGACTTTTTTGTAAGTATATTTTTACATTTCTTTGAAAACACATTTATTGCAAAAACTTTTCTTAAAAAAACATTTGTTTCTGGAAACAACTGGCTGATTAGTTCAGGCTTCAGGGGAGCGGCCTTCTTTGTTTCCAATTGCTAAGAGGAGGGTTTCGTCACTTGGGTAGCATGGAAAGTGTTCACTAAAAAAGAAGTTTTTAAATGTAAAATTAATTTTACTTGGTCACTATACTCTTTTACTTAACTCAATGGATTAAAACTGAAAAAAAAAACACTTGTAAAAATTATAGGTACTTCTAATTGCACTCTCCAGTAAAACTACTTGAATCGGCGTCGCGTCGGCGGCCACAAAATGAATGGTGCATTTTTTTTTTCATTAAATTGACAGTTCCTACAGTCCAACAACAAGTTTTTGTTGTGCCAAGAACAAATTGTTGATATTTTGACAATTTTTGTTTCAATGTCAAGAATTAGTTCTTGAACATAAGTAATAAATTGAAATACTTAAAGCAACAATTTTCATTGTTGTGCCAAGAAAAATAATTCTTGAAAATAATTTTTACCGCAAGAACTGATTCTTCGACTAACAATTCCATTGTTGATAGGAAATAATACAAATAAAAATTGTTTCCACAACAAATTTATACTTGGGAGAACAATTTTGCATTTTTAATTACTTTTAACAAACAGAAAATTGTTGTGCCAAGAACCTTGGTTCTTGAACATTCAAAAAATAATTCTTGTAGTAACAACTAGCTCTTAAGGCAACAAGTTTAAGCTTACAACTTTTTAAAAATGCTAAGTTCTTGTTTTAACAACTTTTTTTTTTCTGAGTGTTGGTTAATTGTTTCTTTTTTGCCAATATTTGTATCTATTAAAGCCTCAATTAAAGTATTTAGAGTCAATTCTACGGTATCTACCTATTTTATTGCCTGGAAGGCAATACGAAAAATTTCATTCTGCGGTACACTGTTCAATGAACGAAAACGATATTTGTAGCATTATTATTCGAAGAGAGCTCCCCTCTTTTTTTGCACAGAATTAATTGCCTGGTACCACTAATAATTGTGTTCGGAAAAGTGACATTTGGTCTCTATTCGTGTTTGTATTTGTTGTTTCTTTCATCACAACATGGTTTTCTGTGATTTTTATGCTTTTGTGTTTGTTTTGTTTTTGCAAACGTTGTCACTTTCAAGAAAAGACAAAGGAACAAAAAGATGAAATCGGTAGTTGAATGGAGTTGCTAAAGAATTGTTGAAATGACGATTCCACGAAAAGGGTGGCCTACAACGACGTGAAGTGTCTATCCTCGAGATACCACTAGCTAGACGTCAAATTTTTGGCATATGATTTGCCCATCATCTTGCTGCATTCAGAAGTAAACACGAAGTATGTCGACGTGTAGGCGAAAACAGGAGTAAGGCACATCAAATTGAAGGGAATTTCACGGCAATTTCAATGAAAATAACCATGGCCCATTTAAAGTGATATCCAGAAACCAGAATATCTAATTTGTTGACGTTTATTTAGGATTGGTTGTCATTTGCTAAGAAGATGACCGCCATAGGAAAACTTCCAGAAATGAAGCAGTGGATACTGGAAAACTTGGAAATTTCTGGAGTTGCTATAAAAAGCCGCTACGAATTCAACTAAGGGGCAGTTGACACGTTCTTTGTTTTACTCATAGAAAGTTAAAAAGCTAAAAAAAAACTTAAAACTCTTAATAAATCCTCTCGGGAACCAGTATTTGTTAAAAATATAATTGTTTTTCTTTCTGATTTGCTTTCATTCGCATTACAATATTGTATTTCTCTGGGTAAAGTGCAATAGAATGCTATTGGATTCTTGATACAGCCAGTCACAAAGAATACGAGATTCGGGAAGGCGGGAGCATGAAACAATATATGTACATTTTGTCGTTTTACATGCACGGTCAAATCAAAAAATCTTCGAATTTTCCCTTCAAATTCGTTTTTCTGGCACATTATTCATTTAGAATTTAAGCCTGTTAGTCGCAATGTATGTACAGTGAAAGCTCATTTAGCCGGACAGTGACGGTCGCAACATTTTTGTCCATCTAAGGGAGTTGTCCGTCCAAGGGAAAAAATACAAAATAGTACTTGTCCGCCTAAGAGAATTAAATTAAACAAATCATGGCTGATATTCGTGTCCACGTACGGGCAAGGGAGTGTCCGCTTAAGGGATCATTAAATGTATGGAATTGAAATCTAAGAGAATTCGGGAGAATTCGTTCGCTTAAGAAGGTTGTTCCTTCATATATGTACCTGCTGTATATAGTATATAGCTGCAAGCCTGCATGTGCAGGGTGTGATTTTCCAGTTTTCATCAACCATGTTCATGTTCTCTGCACTCGTCGAAGACAATTTCATAATAAATTATAAAAACAATGTTTTTACTGTCACAATTATATTGCTATCACTTACTCATAGTGGCAGCAAGTGAAATATAATAAATAATATTACCAATTTGCCTCGACTCACACCAATATGTGGTTTTGAAAACAACGCCCGCAGCGCGAATAATTTTACCAGCGATATGCATGCAATCACGATCCAACATTAGCGCCATTACGAAGTAATTTAACACCATCACATTACGGCTATTTTATAGCAATTATAGGGGCAGGCAGATCATTCCACTCCAACTGCAAAATCTCCCATCACACCACTAAACCCAATCGGAATGGAATCACACAGAGAGTATAAGCTACTGTGTTGACGACAACGAACGCAAGGACTGAATGTTGCATTATTTTTGAATGGACGTAATATCTACATTTGCCTCCAGAAATTACCAAACCTACATGCAGTCATGCATACGGAATTTCGTGGTTTGGCTACTGGCAGCCTTTTGCCGATTCGCGTACACCCCTCCTTGCAGCGCGGCTTTGGTTTAATGTAACAGGTGTGTCCTCGTGCAGTTTTTCGCATTTGCCATAAATGCTGCCTAATGTAGACATATCCATGGGACATGGCAGCCAATTAAATTTTTTATTGATTTTAACAGCAATTTATCCTGCAATTAATTTTTTTAAATCTGCAAATGACAAAATAAATTTGCTAAAAAGTAAATTATATAAAATGACTTCAAACATGTTAAAAATGATAGGTTTTTTTTCTCTATCTGAGTTATGCATTTTTTTTGTTGTTTCGGCTATTGATGGTTGAATATCCGATTGTTTTGTTTCGCATTAAAAGTCAATTTCCCATACAATTCATACAATTCCGAATAACACATACATAATTGTTATTTTCCTTCACCAAACAATACAAAAAACTTTTGGTCTTGTGAAATAATATGAGCTTAAGCATAGGTACCCTACCCGCATACGGACTTATGAAACCTACAGGGTTGCCAGTTGCGAAGTGCTAGTTTAGTACATAAAATACATTCACCCCTACAACAATTTGACTGATTTTCGAAACTTTTGCTGTAAGTGAATCCGCCGCGACGATAGAAAATTTCATGAATTTCGGTAAATTGACTATGCACCACTGACATTTTAAATAAATTTGTATTACTTAAATCGCAAATCACTCGTATTCCATACAAATAAATTTGTCTTTTATTGGTTTTATTGGTAATTCATAGCTAGCGCAGCAACACAAGTTCCAATAAAACGCTATATCCACTTTTAGGTCCACTTTTTATTTCACATCCCTTTTTTGAGTGAAAAACAATCTACGTTACTGACATTTAGAATTCAAGTACACATTAGGCGTGTTTTATTGGGAATCTATTTTTTTTTTTTTTGGTATTTATTTGGTACTATTGAACATGTGTCGAAATAAAAATTAAATTAGTTTGACAATTTTCATGATGATATGGTAATAAAAAAGTCTTAAAAGTTAGTTTTTATAAAATAATTCATGAAATAATTGCAGGTATAATGACAAATATTGCAAAATCCAATTTGAGACTCGAATAAACGTCAAAAATCTATCCACAGTAGAATTCTGTAAGTTTTTTATCGGCCGTAATCATACTGGCGATGTTCGTATTTGTAATGTATGTTAAATCATACTGTACTATGGATAGTTTTTCCAATAAAACACGCCTATTATGTCCAAAAAATTACTGCTATGTAAAATTTTCAATAAAACACTCCTATGGATAGTATAAGAATGTATGTTAAGATGATTAGTAATGTTGAATGTGATTTTAAAAATTTTTTTCAGGAGTGTTGGTACTTATATTTAAAATTAAAAAAAGGGAAAGATGCTCTGTCATTTAAAGACATCACCCACTATTTGCTGTCAGCTCTTAAACTACTTCTATTTTGTACTTTGATACTGAGCTTTAATTATCATTATTATTCTCGATTTAATTTAATATTTTTTTCATTATGTTCAGCAGACCATAAAGTGTACACAAATATACAGATATGTAATGTATATGTATGAAAAAGAGCACTCAAAATATATGAAGTAAATATTTGTTGAAGCTGCTGACAGACTTTGCGAATATGTATGTAGGTACCTATCTACTACTTTTCAAACAAATACGATATTTATTTATACCCAGATGGACGACGAATGACTCAAAAAAAGTAGCTGTATGTAAAGATAGAAGGCGAAAGAAATGAAATGCACATTACGTGAAAAAAAACATTGTCAAGATGAACGTCCCTTTTATTGTTTTATTTAAGTAAATACTACGTTCTCAAAGGAGAAGCTTTCAGCAGTAAAAGCAAATTGAATTCGTAAGTACAAAAAGATAACGTCTAAAGACGTATAGATAAATTCTTAATATTATAGGTATAGGTACATAATATAAAATGTAATTTTTATGCAATGTTCAGTCTTTGAGACTTCAACAGGCTAAACTCTTATTAAAAATATTTGGTATGATTATAGCAAATTTGTACAAGTGTGCCTGCGCACATAGGCGCCCGCTTGTGGGGGTGCAAGAAGGGGCATTTGCCCCCTGGCTTTTTATTTTTTTACTAAGGAATTATGACAAAAATGACTGTTTTCTTGTGATTTTCAGTCGGATGGAATGTTTTGCCCGCCCCCCAACCTGGCTCTGGGCCCACTCATTAGTTAACAGATAAGTCCAAGAGATCGCCGCGCTAAAACGCAATTTTTGTGAACTATACGCGATTAACAACATTCAACAAGTTCAATTAAAAACAACATTCAACAAGTTCAACTAAAAAGTGCCTACCTACTACTTGTCTGATTTATTTCAGTAGTATTTAAATTTTGTATTATAAAAAACCTTATTAATTATTTCCTAATTGAAGATTTTGTTTGAAAATATAACTATTTTCGTATAACAACTTTTTTTCAAAATCCACGGGTTGCCCTCCTTGCATTTTACCAAAGACTAAAAACAAACACATACAATTTATTTTTGATTATTATATGAATTTTCTTGAATAAAATAACAAAAATTAAACAGATAATTGAAAACAAATCAGAAAAAAATGGAACTTTGAAAATTGAAAAAAAATAAAAGTAGTTCGGTATAAATTTCATTTTTACCATTTGAAACGCTACTGACTGAAAAGGAAAACATTTTATAAATCAATGTTTTTGATAAATCGAAAAAAAACTAAACTTATTGCCGAAACTAAAATTAAAGGTCTGCATCAAAATTTTTTTTTCAAAATTCTGCTTTCGATATTCTATTTTTAAAAATTCTCCCTTTCAAAATTTTGTTTACCAAAATTCTGCAAATAATAAAAAAAAAGTTTCAAAAACGGTTATAAACTTGACGTTTAAAAAAAATGACATTTTTTGTTGTAAGACTTGAAATTTTTAAGTTCACATATTGTTTATATACATTAATGTTACTTTGAAAAAAAATGAGCAGAATACTTGGTTATTTGCAATTTTCCCAAAAACTAGAAGACATTTAGACATCTAGTTTTTAGTGTTTGATTAGAAATTAATAGGAGCATCAAATATTAATAACAAAAATAATACTTAATAACGTAAAATTTTGAACAAAAAATAGTTTTAACACAATTTTTTCATTATTTTTTCAAAATTTTAAGTTTGAAAATAGTTTTTTCAAAAACTATTCTCTAAAATAATTTGAATTAAAAGCAATATTAAGGCTTGATTCACACTATAGTGCCGATACCGATATCGTTCTCGATACAATAAAATATTATTACACAAGATACAATTAGAACATTCACACTATTGATTCTAGATAC
Source organism: Epistrophella euchroma (assembly GCA_947049315.1). NCBI lineage: Eukaryota > Metazoa > Arthropoda > Insecta > Diptera > Syrphidae > Epistrophella > Epistrophella euchroma. The sequence continues at coordinate 68,338,416 of OX346247.1, forward strand.
GATCGGTTTTTATATGAAAATATTTTATCGTATCGAGAACGACATCGGTATCGGCACTATAGTGTGAATCAAGCTTAAAGAACAGACTTCCAGCTTTAAAAAAAATGTATAATGTGACATTGTAAGTATTGCAGTTGTCTTTTAACGATCTCTTTTCTATTTCCAGTCGATTGTTTAGAATATTGCCCCTCCTGCCTAAACGGGGGGGGGGGGGAATAGAACACCCCGATCCATACTATTTTTTTTTGTTTTGACTCAACCTATACGATTTAGATTTTTTTTCACCACATTCAAATCATCCTGTATATTTATGTGCATTCTCCATTTGTATAGAAAACTGAGAGCCTTAACTCTAACCGATTGAATTATTTCGAAAACCGTTACTTTGATGATAAAAAGTGTTATAATATTTTTTGTAGGAAATTTTCTAAGCAACAAATTTGTCATCAACATTTTTTCTGTACAAGGTACCGTTAGGGAGATATTGCTGAAAACCCATTTTGGGGGGCCTTTAAACCCCCGTAAAATTGTTAGCGGCGCTTCTATCGATGGGAACTTTTTACAGTTTCTTAAGAACACCATCAGGAGGCTGTATTCCAAAATCCAGCTTTACAGCGATTTTTCCGAAGTCAAATGTCTAATATGACTGGACTATTAGATGTAGTACATAGGCTGGTGAACAAAACTTCATTCTTAAAATAAGGTAGGTATGTAAATAAAATAAATTTAGTGCATACGACTTCGAAGAAGCAAATCTGATATGCGTGGGTTCAAATCTCATGGTGTGCATGTAGAAATGTTTTCATAATAAAATTGAATTAAAGCTCAGCATCACTTAAAAGCCAAACAAAAATAAAACGAATTAAAATACCTAAAATTAATTCGTTAGAAATTGGTGGTAGCGCCTTTAAATTGTTGTTATTCAAAAATTCAATGAAACATTTTCTATCAGGGATAAAATGTAGGTTAAGATCAAGCAAAAAACATCGTCCTTACGACGAAAAGCAAAAACCATACAGGACGTGTTTTTATCTTCGCTTAAAAAAGTCCATGTTAAATACAACAACAATTTGGTTTAACTTTCCGTTGTATTTAACATGGACGCCGAATGATAGACCTTCTAGATTCTATAGGATGCAAGCTTAAAACTAACTGAGGATTTCCGGAGAGGAAAAGAGTTATCGGCCAGAACAGAATTCTAAAGAAGAAAAATAACAATTTTCCGAAAACGTTACAAAATATGTTAAAATATATTTAAATACGTGATGTGATAGAATATTTACTTCAGATTCCAATTAGTAATTACAAAAAATCTTCTGAAAAGTATACTTTATTGTTTCTTCGGCAAAAACAAAAATGTATTGACCAGTGCAAAATTAATTGCCAGTATTTTGAAAAGCTGGATTTCGACCCGCTGCGCATCTTAAATTTTACAGTAGAAAAATTTCTAAAATGTTAAATGTAAAGCTAGCAATGAGAAGTAATATGTCAAGAATTTATTGATTGAAAATTCTTTAAATGTTTTCTTTTTGTGCACTTAATAAAAAATAAAACAAATAACTTTTTTTAAAATATCTTGTAAAATATGTAATATAAAAAATAAAACATCTAAAGCACAAACTTTTTCAAAACTTATTTATTTTAGAAATAACTTTATGTAGAAAAAGGAAAACGTTCCTAGAAGCTAGACGCTAGAGCCTAAATGGATGGTAAGTTTGAGGAAAATTTTAAATTTTTGTTTTAAGCAAGCAAACAATAATGTTGGTTTTCTCGAATTTACCAATTTATTTACTATTATATAAACTACAACTAGGCACAACTAAAACAACCATTTACGTTTTTTAAAATTCTTGGTTTCGTGCGGGGTTATTATAAATTATTATAAAGAAGAACTTAAAAAAACAAAACACCTATAAAACTGACTTACATAAATAAAAAAAATATGTTGGCACACAAATGGTAGTTTAGTTTTGTGTTTGCCCCATAGAAATATTTGCTATCAAAAAGCTCTAAAAAAGCTTAAATCCTGAAGCTACATAGCAAAAACCAAAAAAAATGCCATATGAGTTTCCATCAACTGCGGGAAGTGGTAACTCTGATTCAAAGTGTTTTTTTTTTTTTTTTTTTTGTCAGTAGGGTTGGTTCCAAATTGCCGATCAATCTCCCTCCACCCGGGGAGCAGATAGATCATGGTAGGATGCACGTGAGCTGAAAGATTACACAAACAATTTAAATTTAACGCAGTGATTCTGTTTCTTATTTCAGTGGCAATTTCTTAAGTTAAGGTGCCATGCAAGCAGCAGCAGGCACCAGTGTTTCTGTAAAAGCTCTCCCATAAGGCCTGTACTGCAGATTTAAATTGAACAAGGTATAATTGCAAATGTTTTAAACTAAAAACATTTTAGTAAAGTGTTTTAAAGTGAGAAAATTGTAAAGTTGTATCATGCTAATACCTTAACATAAGGCTGTTTAAAATTTTAAGCCATTGAATGTGTAGCTCATTTGAATGTGAAGCTCAGGCGAAACGAAACGAAACGAAATTTGTAGTTAAATTTGACTATGCAAACGTGGTTGATTTTAACTATGCAAACGTAGTTGATTTTAACTATGCAAACGTAGTTGATTCTGACTATGCAAACGTAGTTGATTTTGACTATGCAAACGTAGTTGATTTTGACTATGCAAACGTAGTTGATTTTAACTATGTAAACGTAGTTGATTTTGACTATGCAAACGTAGTTGATTTTAACTATGCAAACGTAGTTGATTTTGACTATGCAAACGTAGTTGATTTTAACTATGCAAACGTAGTTGATTTTGACTATGCAAACGTAGTAGATTTTAACTATGCAAACGTAGTTGATTTTAACTATGCAAACGTAGTTGATTTTGACTATGCAAACGTAGTTGATTTTAACTATGCAAACGTAGTTGATTTTAACTATGCAAACGTAGTTGATTTTAACTATGCAAACGTAGTTGATTTTGACTATGCAAACGTAGTTGATTTTAACTATGCAAACGTAGTTGATTTTGACTATGCAAACGTAGTTGATTTTAACTATGCAAACGTAGTTGATTTTGACTATGCAAACGTAGTTGATTTTAACTATGCAAACGTAGTTGATTTTAACTATGCAAACGTAGTTGATTTTAACTATGCAAACGTAGTTGATCTTAACTATGCAAACGAGTTGATTTTAACTATGTAAACGTAGTTGATTTTGACTATGCAAACGTAGTTGATTTTAACTATGCAAACGTAGTTGATTTTGACTATGCAAACGTAGTTGATTTTGACTATGCAAACGTAGTTTATTTTATGCAAACGTAGTTGATTTTAACTATGCAAACGTAGTTGATTTTAACTATGCAAACGTAGTTGATTTTGACTATGCAAACGTAGTTGATTTTAACTATGCAAACGTAGTTGATTTTAACTATGCAAACGTAGTTGATTTTAACTATGCAAACGTAGTTGATTTTAACTATGCAAACGTAAATGATTTTAACTATGCAAACGTAGTTGATTTTGACTATGCAAACGTAGTTGATTTTAACTATGCAAACATAGTTTATTTTTACTATGCAAACGTAGTTGATTTTGACTATGCAAACGTAGTTGATTTTGACTATGCAAACGTAGTTGATTTTTACTATGCAAACGTAGTTGATTTTAACTATGCAAACGTAGTTGATTTTGACTATGCAAACGTAGTTGATTTTAACTACGCAAACGTAGTTGATTTTAACTATGCAAACGTAGTTGATTTTGACTATGCAAACGTAGTTGATTTTAACTATGCAAACGTAGTTGATTTTAACTATGCAAACGTAGTTGATTTTAACTATGCAAACGTAGTTGATTTTGACTATGCAAACGTAGTTGATTTTAACTATGCAAACGTAGTTGATTTTAACTATGCAAACGTAGTTGATTTTAACTATGCAAACGTAGTTGATTTTAACTATGCAAACGTAGTTGATTTTGACTATGCAAACGTAGTTGATTTTAACTATGCAAACGTAGTTGATTTTAACTATGCAAACGTAGTTGATTTTGACTATGCAAACGTAGTTGATTTTAACTACGCAAACGTAGTTGATTTTAACTATGCAAACGTAGTTGATTTTGACTATGCAAACGTAGTTGATTTTAACTATGCAAACGTAGTTGATTTTAACTATGCAAACGTAGTTGATTTTAACTATGCAAACGTAGTTGATTTTAACTATGCAAACGTAGTTGATTTTGACTATGCACACGTAGTTGATTTTAACTATGCTAACGTAGTTGATCTTAACTATACAAACGTAGTTGATTTTAACTATGCAAACGTAGTTGATTTTAACTATGCACACGTAGTTGATTTTAACTATGCAAACGTAGTTGATTTTAACTATGCAAACGTAGAAGATTTTGACTATGCACACGTAGTTGATTTTAACTATGCTAACGTAGTTGATCTTAACTATACAAACGTAGTTGATTTTGACTATGCAAACGTAGTTGATTTTAACTATGCAAACGTAGTTGATTTTAACTATGCAAACGTAGTTGATTTTAACTATGCAAACGTAGTTGATTTTGACTATGCAAACGTAGTTGATTTTAACTATGCAAACGTAGTTGATTTTAACTATGCAAACGTAGTTGATTTTGACTATGCAAACGTAGTTGATTTTAACTATGCAAACGTAGTTGATTTTAACTATGCAAACGTAGTTGATTTTAACTATGCAAACGTAGTTGATTTTGACTATGTAAACGTAGTTGATTTTAACTATGCAAACGTAGTTGATTTTAACTATGCAAACGTAGTTGATTTTAACTATGCAAACGTAGTTGATTTTAACTATGCAAACGTAGTTGATTTTGACTATGCAAACGTAGTTGATTTTGACTATGCACACGTAGTTGATTTTAACTATGCTAACGTAGTTGATCTTAACTATACAAACGTAGTTGATTTTAACTATGCAAACGTAGTTGATTTTAACTATGCACACGTAGTTGATTTTAACTATGCAAACGTAGTTGATTTTAACTATGCAAACGTAGTTGATTCTGACTATGCACACGTAGTTGATTTTAACTATGCTAACGTAGTTGATCTTAACTATACAAACGTAGTTGATTTTAACTATGCAAACGTAGTTGATTTTAACTATGCAAACGTAGTTGATTTTAACTATGCAAACGTAGTTGATTTTAACTATGCACACGTAGTTGATTTTAACTATGCAAACGTAGTTGATTTTAACTATGCAAACGTAGTTGATTCTGACTATGCACACGTAGTTGATTTTAACTATGCTAACGTAGTTGATCTTAACTATACAAACGTAGTTGATTTTAACTATGCAAACGTAGTTGATTTTGACTATGCAAACGTAGTTGATTTTGACTATGCAAACGTAGTTTATTTTGACTATGCAAACGTAGTTGATTTTAACTATGCAAACGTAGAAGATTTTGACTATGCACACGTAGTTGATTTTAACTATGCAAACGTAGTTGATTTTAACTATGCAAACGTAGTTGATTTTAACTATGCAAACGTAGTTGATTTTGACTATGCAAACGTAGTTGATTTTAACTATGCAAACGTAGTTGATTTTAACTATGCAAACATAGTGGATTTTAACTATGAAAACGTAGTTTATTTTGACTATGCAAACGTAGTTGATTTTAACTATGCAAACGTAGTTGATTTTAACTATGCAAACGTAGTTGATTTTGACTATGCAAACGTAGTTGATTTTAACTATGCAAACGTAGTTGATTTTAACTATGCAAACGTAGTTGATTTTAACTATGAAAACGTAGTTGATTTTGACTATGCACACGTAGTTGATTTTAACTATGCTAACGTAGTTGATCTTAACTATACAAACGTAGTTGATTTTAACTATGCAAACGTAGTTGATTTTAACTATGCACACGTAGTTGATTTTAACTATGCAAACGTAGTTGATTTTAACTATGCAAACGTAGAAGATTTTGACTATGCACACGTAGTTGATTTTAACTATGCTAACGTAGTTGATCTTAACTATACAAACGTAGTTGATTTTGACTATGCAAACGTAGTTGATTTTAACTATGCAAACGTAGTTGATTTTAACTATGCAAACGTAGTTGATTTTAACTATGCAAACGTAGTTGATTTTGACTATGCAAACGTAGTTGATTTTGACTATGTAAACGTAGTTGATTTTAACTATGCAAACGTAGTTGATTTTAACTATGCAAACGTAGTTGATTTTAACTATGCAAACGTAGTTGATTTTAACTATGCAAACGTAGTTGATTTTGACTATGCAAACGTAGTTGATTTTGACTATGCACACGTAGTTGATTTTAACTATGCTAACGTAGTTGATCTTAACTATACAAACGTAGTTGATTTTAACTATGCAAACGTAGTTGATTTTAACTATGCACACGTAGTTGATTTTAACTATGCAAACGTAGTTGATTTTAACTATGCAAACGTAGTTGATTTTGACTATGCACACGTAGTTGATTTTAACTATGCTAACGTTGTTGATCTTAACTATACAAACGTAGTTGATTTTGACTATGCAAACGTAGTTGATTTTGACTATGCAAACGTAGTTGATTTTAACTATGTAAACGTAGTTGATTTTGACTATGCAAACGTAGTTGATTTTGACTATGCAAACGTAGTTGATTTTAACTATGCAAACGTAGTTGATTTTGACTATGCAAACGTAGTAGATTTTAACTATGCAAACGTAGTTGATTTTAACTATGCAAACGTAGTTGATTTTGACTATGCAAACGTAGTTGATTTTAACTATGCAAACGTAGTTGATTTTGACTATGCATGATTTTAACTATGCAAACGTAGTTGATTTTAACTATGCAAACGTAGTTGATTTTAACTATGCAAACGTATTTGATTTTATCTATGCAAACGTAGTTGATTTTATCTATGCAAACGTAGTTGATTTTAACTATGCAAACGTAGTTGATTTTAACTATGCAAACGTAGTTGATTTTAACTATGCTAACGTGGTTGATTTTGACTATGCAAACGTAGTTGATTTTAACTATGCAAACGTAGTTGATTTTGACTATGCAAACGTAGTTGATTTTAACTATGCAAACGTAGTTGATTTTAACTATGCAAACGTATTTGATTTTATCTATGCAAACGTAGTTGATTTTATCTATGCAAACGTAGTTGATTTTAACTATGCAAACGTAGTTGATTTTAACTATGCAAACGTAGTTGATTTTAACTATGCTAACGTGGTTGATTTTGACTATGCAAACGTGGTTGATTTTGACTATGCAAACGTAGTTGATTTTGACTATGCAAACGTATTTGATTTTAACTATGCAAACGTAGTTGATTTTAAATATGCAAACGTAGTTGATTTGACTATGCTAACGTGGTTGATTTTGACTATGCAAACGTGGTTGATTTTGACTATGCAAACATGGTTGATTTTGACTATGCAAACGTAGTTGATTTTAACTATGCAAACGTAGTTGACTTTAACTATGCAAACGTAGTTGATTTTGACTATGCAAACGTAGTTGATTTTTACTATGCAAACGTAGTTGATTTTAACTATGCAAACGTATTTGATTTTATCTATGCAAACGTAGTTGATTTTATCTATGCAAACGTAGTTGATTTTAACTATGCAAACGTAGTTGATTTTGACTATGCAAACGTAGTTGATTTTAACTATGCAAACGTAGTTGATTTTGACTATGCAAACGTAGTTGATTTTGACTATGCAAACGTAGTTGATTTTGACTATGCAAATGTAGTTGATTTTAACTATGCAAACGTAGTTGATTTCGACTATGCAAACGTAGTTGATTTTAACTATGCAAACGTAGTTGATTTTGACTCTGCAAACGTAGTTGATTTTAACTATGAAAACGTAGTTGATTTTAACTATGCAAACGTAGTTGATTTTGACTATGCATGATTTTAACTATGCAAACGTAGTTGATTTTAACTATGCAAACGTAGTTGATTTTGACTATGCAAACGTAGTTGATTTTAACTATGCAAACGTAGTTGATTTTGACTATGCAAACGTAGTTGATTTTAACTATGCAAACGTAGTTGATTTTAACTATGCAAACGTATTTGATTTTATCTATGCAAACGTAGTTGATTTTATCTATGCAAACGTAGTTGATTTTAACTATGCAAACGTAGTTGATTTTGACTATGCAAACGTAGTTGATTTTAACTATGCAAACGTAGTTTATTTTGACTATGCAAACGTAGTTGATTTTAACTATGCAAAGTAGTTGATTTTAACTATGCAAACGTAGTTGATTTTGACTATGTAAACGTAGTTGATTTTAACTATGCAAACGTAGTTGATTTTAACTATGCAAACGTAGTTGATTTTAACTATGCAAACGTAGTTGATTTTGACTATGCAAACGTAGTTGATTTTAACTATGCAAACGTAGTTGATTTTGACTATGCAAACGTAGTTGATTTTAACTATGCAAACGTAGTTGATTTTAACTATGCAAACGTAGTTGATTTTGACTATGCAAACGTAGTTGATTTTAACTATGCAAACGTAGTTGATTTTGACTATGCAAACGTAGTTGATTTTAACTATGCAAACGTAGTTGATTTTAACTATGCAAACGTAGTTGATTTTGACTATGCAAACGTAGTTGATTTTGACTATGCAAATGTAGTTGATTTTAACTATGCAAACGTAGTTGATTTTGACTATGCAAACGTAGTTGATTTTGACTATGCAAACGTAGTTGATTTTAACTATGCAAACGTAGTTGATTTTAACTATGCAAACGTAGTTGATTTTGACTATGCAAACGTAGTTGATTTTAACTATGCAAACGTAGTTGATTTTGACTATGCAAACGTAGTTGATTTTAACTATGCAAACGTAGTTGATTTTAACTATGCAAACGTAGTTGATTTTGACTATGCAAACGTAGTTGATTTTGACTATGCAAATGTAGTTGATTTTAACTATGCAAACGTAGTTGATTTTGACTATGCAAACGTAGTTGATTTTAACTATGCAAACGTAGTTGATTTTAACTATGCAAACGTAGTTGATTTTGACTATGCAAACGTAGTTGATTTTAACTATGCAAACGTAGTTGATTTTGACTATGCAAACGTAGTTGATTTTAACTATGCAAACGTAGTTGATTTTAACTATGCAAACGTAGTTGATTTTGACTATGCAAACGTAGTTGATTTTAACTATGCAAACGTAGTTGATTTTAACTATGCAAACGTAGTTGATTTTAACTATGCAAACGTAGTTGATTTTGACTATGCAAACGTAGTTGATTTTAACTATGCAAACGTAGTTGATTTTGACTATGCAAACGTAGTTGATTTTAACTATGCAAACGTAGTTTATTTTAACTATGCAAACGTAGTTGATTTTAACTATGCAAACGTAGTTGATTTTGACTATGCAAACGTAGTTGATTTTAACTATGCAAACGTAGTTGATTTTAACTATGCAAACGCAGTTGATTTTGACTATGCAAACGTAGTTGATTTTAACTATGCAAACGTAGTTGATTTTAACTATGCAAACGTAGTTGATTTTAACTATGAAAACGTAGTTGATTTTAACTATGCAAACGTAGTTGATTTTAACTATGCTAACGTGGTTGATTTTGACTATGCAAACGTGGTTGATTTTGACTATGCAAACGTAGTTGATTTTGACTATGCAAACGTAGTTGACTTTAACTATGCAAACGTAGTTGATTTTGACTATGCAAACGTAGTTGATTTTTACTATGCAAACGTAGTTGATTTTTACTATGCAAACGTAGTTGATTTTAACTATGCAAACGTAGTTGATTTTGACTATGCAAACGTAGTTGATTTTAACTATGCAAACGTAGTTGATTTTGACTATGCAAACGTAGTTGATTTTAGCTATGCAAACGTAGTTGATTTTAACTATGCAAACGTAGTTGATTTTGACTATGCAAACGTAGTTGATTTTAGCTATGCAAACGTAGTTGATTTTAGCTATGCAAACGTAGTTGATTTTAACTATGCAAACGTAGTTGATTTTGACTATGCAAACGTAGTTGATTTTGACTATGCAAACGTAGTTGATTTTAACTATGCAAACGTAGTTGATTTTGACTATGCAAACGTAGTTGATTTTAACTATGCAAACGTAGTTTATTTTAACTATGCAAACGTAGTTGATTTTAACTATGCAAACGTAGTTGATTTTGACTATGCAAACGTAGTTGATTTTAACTATGCAAACGTAGTTGATTTTAACTATGCAAACGTAGTTGATTTTAACTATGCAAACGTAGTTGATTTTAACTATGCTAACGTGGTTGATTTTGACTATGCAAACGTGGTTGATTTTGACTATGCAAACGTAGTTGATTTTGACTATGCAAACGTATTTGATTTTAACTATGCAAACGTAGTTGATTTTAAATATGCAAACGTAGTTAATTTGACTATGCTAACGTGGTTGATTTTGACTATGCAAACGTGGTTGATTTTGACTATGCAAACATGGTTGATTTTGACTATGCAAACGTAGTTGATTTTAGCTATGCAAACGTAGTTGATTTTAACTATGCAAACGTAGTTGATTTTGACTATGCAAACGTAGTTGATTTTAACTATGCAAACGTAGTTGATTTTGACTATGCAAACGTAGTTGATTTTAACTATGCAAACGTAGTTGATTTTGACTATGCAAACGTAGTTGATTTTGACTATGCAAACGTAGTTGATTTTAACTATGCAAACGTAGTTGATTTTAACTATGCAAACGTAGTTGATTTTGACTATGCAAACGTAGTTGATTTTAACTATGCAAACGTAGTTGATTTTGACTATGCAAACGTAGTTGATTTTAACTATGCAAACGTAGTTGATTTTAACTATGCAAACGTAGTTGATTTGACTATGCTAACGTAGTTGATTTTAACTATGCAAACGTAGTTGATTTTTACTATGCAAACGTAGTTGATTTTAACTATGCAAACGTAGTTGATTTTGACTATGCAAACGTAGTTGATTTTGACTATGCAAACGTAGTTGATTTTGACTATGCAAACGTAGTTGATTTTGACTATGCAAACGTAGTTGATTTTAACTATGCAAACGTAGTTGATTTTGACTATGCAAACGTAGTTGATTTTAACTATGCTAACGTGGTTGATTTTGACTATGCAAACGTGGTTGATTTTGACTATGCAAACGTAGTTGATTTTGACTATGCAAACGTAGTTGATTTTGACTATGCAAACGTATTTGATTTTAACTATGCAAACGTAGTTGATTTTAACTATGCAAACGTAGTTGATTTGACTATGCTAACGTGGTTGATTTTGACTATGCAAACGTGGTTGATTTTGACTATGCAAACGTAGTTGATTTTGACTATGCAAACGTAGTTGATTTTGACTATACAAACGTAGTTGATTTTGACTATGCAAACGTAGTTAATTTTAACTATGCAAACGTAGTTGACTTTAACTATGCAAACGTAGTTGATTTTAACTATGCAAACGTAGTTGATTTTGACTATGCAAACGTAGTTGATTTTAACTATGCAAACGTAGTTGATTTTGACTATGCAAACGTAGTTGATTTTGACTATGCAAATGTAGTTGATTTTGACTATGCAAACGTAGTTGATTTTGACTATGCAAACGTAGTTGATTTTAACTATGCAAACGTAGTTGCATACCTACCTCATGTTACCTACCATCTTACGACGCTGGTTTTGTGGCTGTAGTTCGCTAAAATTGAACATACATTTGAAAGTCGCATGTTGTGCAGGGTATTTTGCAATTCCGATTTCAGTAGTAATACAAAATATTTCAAAAAAGCATTAAGTTGAAGAACCTCAGCGCAAAATTTCTAAATGATTCGATACAGGTTCGTCCTAAAACTTCAAATTTTAAACACCCCCATAATTTTTCCAGAAAATCTTTTGAAGGATTGCGCGCGATCTTTCAAATTATTGGAACGATCCGCTTAAGGGCAGACAGCAGAGATGTAGCTGTTATTGTTTTTACAACTTTTGATAAGACAAAATGAACAGGCAAAGAATTTGAGAAAAGTTGTAAAGTTTTTACCAAATTATGAATAGAGTAGTATTGCTCCCAGATTTTGTACGCTTTATTCGGCTGCTAATCACGATTCCAGGATTATCATGCAAAATTTTTCTGTTCTTCGTCGGCTTAAAACTTATATAAGATCAAAAATGCTGAAAGGACAGCTAAATAATATTGCTATGATTATTGCATGTTTATAGCGAAATACTGACAAACTAGATATGGAGGAACTTTTTAATGAGTTCATTTCACTTTATTATAAGCGAAATACAGTTTTTGCTTTAAAAAACTGAGACTTGCAATATTTATTTAAATAACTAAAAAATATAATGAATACATTTTTTTGTGACCATTTCGTTCTAGAAGTTTTGGTTTTATATTTACTACCTGCTTGGACTGAGGATGTTCTGAGTTCTACCGGGCCTGCGCATCGATCAAAAAGGCGGAAAGGACTCGATGTCGATGAAATACAGCGATCTTCGAACGACAATGGAAAAAGTCGCTAATTGATTTTTTTGCAAATGTATACCAAACTTGTCAAATGTTTTTATATTTTGATTTGACTGTTGAAAGCTTTGGCATTTTGGACTCCTTCATTGAAGCTTACATTTATCACTTCAGAAATATTTGCTTTGTGTTTTCTGTCACAAAAAGAAAGGAGGCCCTATGCATCGTGGATTCCTGGGCCCAGACATAATATGGACCATGCCTTATGATTGCACTATATTACAGTATGTTGTGGATATATTTTTGTTGTTATGATGCTGTGATACATAGATACAAAAGCTATAGATGGATATAACAATTATAAAAGTATATATTATTTGTTTTCGCAAGAGGATGCAGATGCATTCATAATATTTTCTGCTGGAGCAATTGACAGTGCATTCAAAAGCGGGCAAACGTTCCGATTTTGCGAGTTGCTCTGCAATTGAACTCAAGGATAACTTTGTGCGACAGTGGGTTGCATTAATTAATGACGGGAAAAATGGATGCCTGAGCAGCATCGGATTGTGTTGTTCTTAGGGTTTCCTTCTTTGATACACGCTACTAGTTGGTTTGGTAGATACATAACATAGGTATATGTTCTACCTATATAGCAACTTTATGTACTTTCCTTCGTAGGTATATACATATGTATGTATATACATATATTATACGATGATGATGGAATTTATTCAAAAGGGGTTACTCTGATGAATGAAATAAAAGCACGTTGCATTGTCCTGATGTCATATAGGTATCTCAGCTTACATACCTATTTTTAATTTTTAAAGTTTGTTTTAATTTTATTGAACACATGATGAAAAAATTATAATTTTCTTGAATTACTTATTAAAGTGTTTGGTTTTTGTGATTTAGCTGAATTTTCTTAAGTTAACTCTGAGTTAAATAAATTAAACCAGAAGAAGCATGGGGTTTTCCATTGGTAAACTAAAATTTCAATTAAAAAAAAAATAACGGTACGGTACCTTTGGCAACCGGATATTGATAGACGGACACTTCACCACCGCCGCCGGTCGATTGAATGCTGGATATTTGAGTGCTGCCATTTAATGGGGTTTTCCTTTGGTAAATTCAGATCTCTGCCTAAAATTTGATTTTTTTTCGTGGCGAATGGAGTACGATTTCAGATTTAATTTGTTTTTGTCCTAGTTTTAGTGTATATTCGTGTCTGTGGACCTTATGTTGTCAAACTGGTAGCTGTCAATTGTACTGGTGTATAGTGGTGTTAGTAAAAAAGGGGTAGATCTGCTGCAAAATCTAGATCTGATAAATTGATTTTTTTTTCTCGAGCTGAAAAGCAGCTTTTGCCAAAGTAAAACCACACAATTTAAAATTTATTATGTAAAATTATAGAAGATCATTTAAAAATAGGTACTATATTTATTGGCGGAGGGCAATTCTTTCATGTTTTATTGTTAAAAAGCTGTAAAAAATAGCAAATTGAAATTTTCGTCAAAAATTGAAACACTCAAATTCGCTTGTTTAGACAGGACTTACACCTTCAGTTTTTTTTAAAGTACGACACAAAAAAAAGTGACGGCTGAAGAGATGAAACGTTTGGGAAATGCACTCAGAAGTGTCATACGTTGAAAAACTAATATGGTAAGGAATAAAATGAAAGCATCATTGTCAAATATTGGTTTAAAATTTCGATTAAATTTTATCCGAGATTAAAATTTGACATTTCTACGTACAGATTCACCTCACTAGTATCAATAATTAATCTTAGGATAAAATTTAACGTGATTTTAACAAAAAAAAAAAAGCTGGTGGTCAGAAGCTGGTGGTGATTTGTCCAACGGTGAAAGTTCGGCACTAAAAAGTCCTGCTACGGATTAGAATTCCTAAAAAACATCCTCGTATAAACATTGCCAGGCCACGGGAACAAAAAAAAACTTCCATGATTAATGATTAGGAATTCTAATCTGGTTGGATATATATGGTTCACACTAGGTATTCATCATGAAATCTATGCAAGATGAAGTGAACTTGATAGAAATTGCGTATGGACAAGGCCCTCGCTAGTCAACTGATTAGTCCAAATGAGACCACCCGAGACGAAACGCCAGTTTTTATGGACTAAAGGCTGTTAAAAACTTTTTTTTTAAACCAATTAAGGTATATCATCTTTTTTTTTTTTATAGAAAATCAAAATTTAATTTAAATATATTATCTATTGCCGCTTAGATCAAAAATGTGCCTCATCAGAGTATCAGACGTAAACAAGCAATTTATCAAGTTGTTGCCTTCTTTGGCCATTTGAATAATTTTTTGGCAAAATTCCAGGCCAACAGGCTTGTAATTTGGACTTTGTACGAAAATAAGTTTAAAATTATCATGAATTATCCGTTGTATAATGATCGTCTGCTAACTCCCATTTACGTGGATACGTTTCGAGTCGAAACGCTTGGATTTGCCTGAATTGACGAGGCTACTGTCGCGATTGTATTACGTATTACGTATGCACGCAAAATATATTTTGTATGATTTATGAAATGCTTTATGTTTTTTAACTATTGTTTTAGTAAACTTACAAATTGTGTGTAGTTTTTCAAAATCATTAGTAGAAATATTCGTGAATTAAATATGCGTATTACTGCTTCACCTGAAAAGATGTATTAAGTAGAGTTTAGAAATTTTTTTTTACATAATCCATAAACTCTTGTGTGAAAAAGAGTTACAAATGTGGTTTCATAAATGTTACAAACTTTTCCTAATTCTAATTTTTTTGACTTCCATAAAGGCTACGAAAAATTGATTTATTTTACAAACTTGTACTTTGAACGAAAAATCAATATATGAATATATTTTGTAGTGAATTTACAAAAGGTTTTTTTTTTTTTTTGAGTGTAGGTGTATTGTAAACAGGGGCCCTACTATGTAACTCGATTCTACTTTTGATTCTATTTGAAAGTTAAGGCCTAGTATGCTGCTAATCCCATACAAAAATGACACAACGAAATCAGAAACGAAAAATTTCGTTGTGCTTTTCGTTCTGCGGTACGCTGTTCGATGAGCGAAATCGATAATTGTAGCAGATTATTTGGCGAGATCTCCGCTCTTTTTTCGCACAGAATCAATTGCCTGTACCATTAATTGTTTGCGGAAAAGTGACATTTGGTCTCTATTCGTGTTTGTATTTGTTGTTTCTTTCATCACAACATGGTTTTTATGCGTTTGTGAATTAAATTCAAATGGAAGATTTTTTGCGACCTTTAGTCCAATGCGTTTCGCCCAGGCACGACAGTTGGGCTCATCAGTTTTTTGTTTCTGCAACAGTGACACTTTCAAGGGGTACCTACTTTTTCGTTGTGGTTTTCGTAAGCATTTCATTGTCATATTGGAGACCAAATAAAAATTTCGTTTCGTATCAGCAGCGTACTAGGCTTAAATCCAATTATACTTTCAAATAGTACTCCGTATGAAAATAGAATCGGATGCCAGTAATGCCAATTATTTCCTATGAAGTTTCCGAATCTAGAACGAGTCTCGCATAGTTTTTGACACAAGTCAAATAAATAAAACAAAAGCAATTATTAGCATCTGTGGAAAATGGAATCTATTGTGAAATTTTATAGTAAAACGCCAATCTAATAACAAATAAATAAATATGGACAGTGTCGCAATATGGTTTAACTCCGAAGATAAGCTGGAGGACCGTGTTGAACAAATTCAACGCAGGAATATCCGAGAAAAAACCAAAAAAATTTCAGCTTTGTAAAAACGACCGCCTTTCAAAAGATGCTTTCATATATTCGCTACATTGCTACACAGCGTGTCCGATCTTATCATTTGCAGAAGGCAAATTTCTGTTCCAAATATAATTGTATTTGAGGATTTAGATAAATTTCTGTAAGGAAATCATTTGTTAGTATTTTTATGAAATGTTCAACTAAATATCGCTAATTTATAATTTCCGTTTACTTAAAATTTTGAAAGACAAATTTTTTCCTTCGACCCTGCTCGTAAACACAGTACACAAATATAAGGTATTATCTTGCAAAGGTTGTCAGAATTGAAACTGTCAGAAATTAAAAAATGGTTGCTCGAGTGCTCCAAAAACTTCACACCGCAATATTAAAAACAACAACAAATACCGAAATTTGACATGTAAATGGGCACTGGATCCACCATTTTTTATCGATTTTGATAGATGCGCAGAACAGAACAAAAATGAAAACGCTAATGATATTACCTTTAATATATGTACCGTGGCTCGTAAACACATTTGATATAGAATTTCGGAAGACTTTGACATTCACTTTAGAATTAGGGAGTACCAAATTTCCGAAAAAATCAAAAAAAAAGTTGGCAGTACTAGAGCTGTTCGATTTTCGTTTATTTAAACTAGCAAATCGAGTTACAGAGTTCCGATTTTGCGAATTCGAATATTTTTACTTTAGAATCGAATTACATACATAGTAGGGCCCCAGAACTAACAAAATATAATTGTTAATCATGGAATGGTTCATAAATATCTTTTGTGTAATCCCATATTTAGACATACCCTTTTCATTTAATTGTTTTTTTTTTTTATCCTATATTTTCATTCCCAATTAAATCACTTTGTCAGGTTAAATCTAATCGATATTATTTGTATTTCTTTTAAAATCCCTTCCTCTTTATTATGTCATTGAATATCCGTTTCCTTTCTTAAACACAATCGAAATGCCGAATTTAAATTTGATTTAAATTACAGTTGTACATCCCTTTTATGTTGTCATTTTCATGTTAATGCTCCATTTTGCGAACTTCAGAGACGAACACAACAAAAATAGGGAAAAAAACTTCACAAATCCGTATATAAGTATTGTATATCGCAGATTGTATAGCCCGATTGGAATTTTATGTCAATCGATACAATGACAACATTGACTTGGTTGTATGCTAATTTGATATCGTTTTTCTGCAGCTTCACGCCAATGAATTGACTATTTTGCTGATACATATTTAGATAAGGCCACGCAGGGTGGTTTGTCGTAAATGACGATGAATGGCAAACAACATTATTCAGAGCACCAAGTTTCAGACAGTTAAATTGACCTGCCTCATGCAGGTGGTCAAAGGTTCAATAATTACGGAAGATTGGCAGGTTGGAGTGATCGGTAATTTTAATCAACGCAACGTACAAGTGTAGGTAGTGCAATTTAAATTATTTTCACATTCCATTACAAATACGCTTGCAGTTGCTCACTATGTCGGTGAAGTGATTTAAAAAATGTTAACCAAATGAGGTAGATTATAGTTGTTAGGTTAGCCAAAAAATAAGTTGTCTGATGGAAAACGATATACCTACAGTGGTGTGAAAAACATTCCGGATTTTTTTGGTAAATTGCATTGATTGTTGGTTTGTGATATAAAAATTAAAAAATCAAATGTTTGCAATTTTTTCCCATTTTTATTGAATATATTTTATTATTTGAAACCAAAACCATGGAACTTTATCTATCAAAACAAAAAAGAATTCAAAAAATTAAAGTTAATTTAAAATTTTAATGTGAAAAACTAACCGGATTTTATTTTTTTGCAATTAACTTTTATTATTTATTTAATATTTTGTCCAGTAACCCCTGTTTTTTATCACAGCTCGGCATTGACTGGATTAAATTCTCGAAAACAGAAGCAGGAATATTCTCCCATTCATTTTTCAAAGCTGCAAAAAGAGAAGTTGTTGACGTGTGTTTTTTTTTCCCAACCCGCCTTTTTAAAATGGCCCACAAGTTTTCTATTGGGTTTTAATCGGGTGATTGAGATGGCCATTCTAAAACACGAATATTTTTAGTTACAAACCACTCTTTTAGCAGCTTTGAAGAATGTTTGGGGTCATTATCCTGCTGAAAAACCCAACGCAGGCATTTCTTCCTCTGCGTATGGAAGCATTACTGACTCCAAAATGTCTCTATATTGGAAACGGTCCATAATTCCTGTGATTTGGTGTATAGGACCGCAGCCTGCTCCTGAAAAAACAGCCCCAAACCATCACCGAGGCTCCACTGTGCTTTACTATAGGGAGTACATTTGCAGGCTTTAATCGCGTACCTTTTGAGCGCCTCACTGTCCTTGCATCATCGGAGTAAAACAAGTTGAATTCGCTTTCATCACTGAAAAGCACACTCCTCCATTTGCTTAAAGACCGGTTAAGATGATTTTTTGCAAATTCAACCCTGGCTTAAATGTTTTGATTACAAATTTTAAGTCTTTCCCAAATGCCTTTTACGGATTACCTTTTTTTTACGATGTTTAGCAGTAAGAAGAGGTTTTTTAGCTGGTCGAAATGCAAAAAGACCGAAATCTCTTAAACGCTTCCTGACCGTACTTGACCCTATGGGTAGATTAAGTTCATTACAAATTGTCTTTGAAGTCGCAAAAGGGTCTTTAAGCACGAAATTCTTTATGCGCCTATCAGTTTTAATTGTTGTTTTGCGAGGGCGTCCACCAAAATGATCTGCTTCTACTGATTTTCTACTTTTAAATTTTTTAATGATGTCGCAAACCGTTTACGTTGGAATTTTTAAGATTTCAGCGTTTACTTTTTGTTTTATACCGGCTTGGAACTTTTCTATTATTTCGTATCGAATCGCGTTGCTATAAGGTGTTTTAGCCATTTTATGCACTATATTATTTCAACTTACACAGCTCTCAATTTGTTAAAACGTTTTAATCTACGGCTTGAGTCAAAAGACTCGAAGAAACCGTTACTTTAACATCGAGACTTGCAATCTTCTTAAAATCCGGTTAGTTTTGCACAGGCATGTTACTGAGTAACTTTATAAAATAATTTTTTTTTTATTGTTCTTCTACATTTAAATTAAATTTTTAAGGTTATTATTAACTTGTCTCATACTCTTTACAAATTATTAAAAAACTTATGGAAAGTTGTTAGTTTTCTACTTGGTATTAAGAAAATCATTACTATGGGAAAAAATCCGGAATGTTTTTGGCAGCACTGTACATTTCTACCTACATACATGTGCATGAATTTACGTAGGTACTCGTATGAAAATCATTTTTATCACGCAAATTTTGCAGTCGATGAAATTAAATTTAACCCATTAAAATTAAAATTAAAATTAAAATTAAAATTAAAATTAAAATTAAAATTAAAATTAAAATTAAAATTAAAATTAAAATTAAAATTAAAATTAAAATTAAAATTAAAATTAAAATTAAAATTAAAATTAAAATTAAAATTAAAATTAAAATTAAAATTAAAATTAAAATTAAAATTAAAATTAAAATTAAAATTAAAATTAAAATTAAAATTAAAATTAAAATTAAAATTAAAATTAAAATTAAAATTAAAATTAAAATTAAAATTAAAATTAAAATTAAAATTAAAATTAAAATTAAAATTAAAATTAAAATTAAAATTAAAATTAAAATTAAAATTAAAATTAAAATTAAAATTAAAATTAAAATTAAAATTAAAATTAAAATTAAAATTAAAATTAAAATTAAAATTAAAATTAAAATTAAAATTAAAATTAAAATTAAAATTAAAATTAAAATTAAAATTAAAATTGAGCTAGTTAGGAACAAACATCAATAGCGTTTGTAACCAAGAGTATCATATTTCATCTATATTGTCCTTTTATAGACTCCTACTCCATTGGTGCATATGACCATGAACAATTACTTTTGAAAATATTTTGCATACAATTATTTTCAATAAAGTATGAGTCGGCAATTTTCATTTACAGCATACTTTCAAAATAATCCCCAAAAAATTAATGAATATTTCCTTATTAGTTATATCATATCCTATCCGAACAACAGCCCTTTTGCTACATGTACCGTACATATATTGTATAGGCTAGATAAGTCCTCATCCATAACATTTCCGAATCATGAAGCTAATTATTTACGCTTGCTGAGCAACTTCACCAAATGTGATGTTATGGACAATTGTAGGGGGAAAGGTATGGCATGTTCCATGGTCCTGTTTTGGCATAATTAAAACTTTCATATCCCATGCATTATTTGGGAGCATAAATCAAACACCAAACCTTATTGTTATGAATGGCTAATGAGTTATTATAGAACACATCTGGTCATAGTGAAACTTTTAGGGGATAAGTATACTTTTAAAAATAAAAAGAACAAATGTTATCATAATATTCAAGGACCCATACACATAGATGTTTTATTTAACAAAATTTGGTTCTGACACCTAGGAGAATATAAAAGACTAATCCATCAAATATAAAATGAAATTCGCTGGAATTTAAATGTATAAATATTTACTTTAACATTTTCAGGCTATCGTGAAAAAATTCAATTTAAATTCTTAAATGACGATTGCACATTAACCCTCTGCAAAAATTCTGATACATTTAAAAAGTTGTTCATATATATTATCGGTGAAAAAATGTCTGTTTGAGAAATAGCTAAATAGAAAAACTTCTGCTTGATTGAAGGATAATATTTTCGATGCGAATATAATTTCTGATTTATTGCAAAATTCAATTATGGGCACGCGAGATTTCGTATCCTTCGATACGTATGGATTTGTAAGATTTATTGGATTAATGCGCATCATGTAAGAATTGAAACTATTTTTTGTTGTAATGTTACTTCAAGTGCGGATTCAGGGAAGGACAATTAATGTAATCACTTTCCACTGTACTCTTTCAGAGCCACTTCAGACTGTTTTACAAACTATTGGGCAACATTCATTCCAGCTATTAAGTTAACTTAAAAAAAAAATCAAAAAGGACGAAATCTTATTCATCAAAGATTTTTAAAAAATAATAATGTTGTCCCTTTTTATGCCATCATGACGCGTGCAAACCCAATACGCTTAGATGTCGAATAATTTAGCGCATTCAAAACTTAGCTAAGACACCAGTGCTGGGGGATCGTGGGAAAAATCTCTTTCTGGGGGAATTTTGACCTCTAAAGGGACAAAGGGAAAACCGACCGACTTTATGGGAATTTTTTGATTTTTGAAATTTTGCCCGGAAAAGAAAACATCAAAAAAGTTATAATCATTTTTTTTAGATTAATTCGAAACAAGTCAACATAAAGTTCAAGGTTATGCACTTAAATAAATATACAGGGGTTATCTAATTCGTGTAATATATTTTGAGGGGAAGATTCATGGGATAATTCTAGGAAAAAATTTTACGGGGGAAAATTTTTGTCTTCCCCCATCCCTGAGGCTGGGGTTGGTATTTTCTGAAAAGTTTATTTAAAATGGAAAAATTATTAAAAATCAATGGATTTTTGAAGGCTAATATTTTGTTCTTTTATTAATTTTTTTTAAATCAAGTTGTTTAAGTAAACAGTTTTTAAAAAAATTAACCTCAAATTCAAAAATTTTTTTTTTTTTATTTCTCAAAAATTAAAAAAAAAATTTTGACTTTTTTTTAAGAATCAACTTAGAAACAGAGCATTGAATATAAAAAAGAAACAGTAGCACTGACAACAGTAGCAAACATTATGTTTATTATACAAAAAATTCTTTGAAATAAAAAAATTAGCCTTCAAAAAGACACAACATTATAAATGTGCTTTCGTTGGTTTGTAATATTTTTTTTTTCCATTTTCAGTCAACTTTTCAACTTTTTTTCTGTGGGAAATAAAAAGGGAAAAAAATAAAATATTTGTGGGACTAAAAGGGAATTTACCGACTGCGTGAAGGGAATTCTGTTAAAAATGCCACCCAGCACTGTAACACACCCTTGAAATTTGTCAATACCACCTTCTTCACATTTCTGTACCGCCCCGTTTATCAAATTGCATTTTAAAACAATTTCCGAATTACCGTTACCAATTACTCTACAGAAAAAGCCAATCACTTTGTTCATGCAAAACGAATACCCGTCAACACTCCCTACACGTCTAGTCATTCCACTGAGGCCATCGCTGGCACAGTGTATTAAAATAGTAATACTTCTTTTTTTGTGAAATTATAATTCACAGTCAGTTTCAACAGAAATATGTATATTTATATAAAACACTGTGAACGAGCAGAGGAAAATCGAGCTCTGCCATAGAAGGAATAGTACCAATCAAGAGTTCTTGCTGAGTTTCCCATAAGACTAAGACTCAAGAGTTGACAGTGGAAGCCCAGATTTAAAGTAGTTAGTTAGTGACATCTGCTACCTCAGATTGTACTTTAGTGACGTCTGCTATCTTACACTGTAACTTAGTGACGTCTGCTATCTCAGATTGTTATTTAGTGACATTTGCTATCTCACACCGTAATTTAGTTATATCTTCTATCTCAGATTGTAATCAAGTGACATCTGAGACTGTAATTTATTGACGTCTGCTATCTCAGATTGTAATTTAGTAATGTCTGCTATCTCAGACTGTAGTTTAGTGAAATCTGCTATCTAGTTTTAACAGTACATATATGAATTATTGTCGATTATATAAATATATTTAGGTTTGAGGGAAAAAAAGTATGAAGAACCATTTATAAGGACATTGTAAAGAAATTTTAAGGGGCCAGTGATTGGGAAATAAATCAAACCTCAAATACACTAAACTTCGTTGCTTCTTTGATAAAACCCCAGAACCTACGAGCATACCCCAGCCTATGATAAAAAGCAATCTCAACAGGGCAAAATCGAAATTAATAACTACGATACTAAAAGCATAAAATAGGCGATTGTTTCAGCGGTTCTATTTTGGATAAAATTTCTAAAAGATTTTACGATGCAAAACTCATTTAAAATTTGTAAAATCATCTTTTTAGCCCAGTAGATTAGATATTATACTAAAATAATTTAACATCGCACTAAAATGTTGCGTCATTAGAACTAAAGACTGTACTGTTACTGTGGCTTTTTAACTCTTATCTCTTGGTTCTCAAGCAATCAATGAATTAATTTTGGTTTTATTACCCTTTTTCCTTATTCCCATCAGAATCTCAAGGGAAAACCATTTTTGTTTAACATTATAGTTTTACAATTATTGTCGTAAGCCGTAATCTATTTCCTGGATTTAGCTGTATAAACTTTAACTCCCTTTACGAACTCAGATTTCAAAATGTTCGAGGCTCCATATAGTTAACCCAACAAACATTATTTTATGTTACCATCATTCAGTGGTTGTCATGGCCATATTGCTGCTCCCTATATGATGGTTTGCAGCAACGAATCTTCTTTTATGCTAATATCGCAAGTTTGTGTGTAGCGTTCGACATAAACACCTCGGGGCCGAGTCATTACATATGTATGCTCGACGGGACGGAATCTTTTTTTTAAACCATAATGATCCATTAGGGGGTGGTAAAGTTGTTATTAAAAGCAATACTATGATATGAGAAAAACCTCTGGGCAATGTTCATGGTACAATATAGTGGTTTCAAACATGAAAGCATTGACAACAATGGTCCAATCGGGATGCGTGTTTTTCGCCAAATAAAATTTGATATTTTATTTTGTGGCATCGGGGAAGCAATCCTGCGAAATGAAATGTACAAAGTGCCTCTGGGAGCAAAAACATCGTAGGTATAGAACCGAATGCGATATTTTCGTTCTTTTGCTGGTCGGCTTTTATGATATTTATGTATATACTAAGGGTGACCAAAGGCCATTTTCCAAACAGCAAAGTTAAGAATACTTTCATGATCTACTCGAATTAGTTATCTCTATCTTCTATTTTATAGGGAAATTCGCAGGATACGACATCAAGCTAGAGCGAAAAAAAAACTGCATGAGGGGGGGGGGGGGGGTTTCTTTCCGCCCTGTTTAGGCGGGAGGAGCAATTCTCCAAAAAATTAATTAAAATTTAAAAAAAAAAAAGCAATTATTTAAAAAGAACGGCAACACTTACAATACCATGCTGGTAGCCTTTTCTAAACCAGAAACTAACTGATTTCATTTATTTTCTTTTTAAATAAAGGTTTTTGATAAAATGAAAAAAAAAATTAAACCATATTTTTTAAGGCTGATTTCCAATGGCGCGTTCGCGTTAGAGACACTTACGTATACGTTTACAAGCTTTACGAACGCGTCGACATGACAGACGACTTGAAGAGAACCTGAAAATCAAAATGAACCTACATAACTGTAATTTCGAATTCCTTTCAACAAACTATTCCATTTTTTTTTAAACAAAATCGATTTTTTTCTTTCAACAAAAGGAATTTGTCCAGAAAAACCGATTTTTTCTTTTAAATAAATCGATTTTTTTGTTAAAACGAATTCGAACATTAATTTAACTGTCAAAACGCACGCTAAAGTTGATTTTTTTCAACTTTAACGTTGAGGTAGCTTATGTTACGTTGGTTTGTGCACATGCTAATAGGTGCCAAATCGTAACATAGTACCCAACCCGTCATTGTAAACAATTTGCTTAAATTGCTATGTGTGAGCTTTCGCGTTGAAAGAAAAATCTGTCAAAGCAACGCCCAACGCGGCATTGCAAATCAGCCTTTAAACTTTATTTTATTAAGTACTGTTTTTTGTTTTTTAACATTAAAACGCTCTTATCAATTTGTACTTAAAACTAAAAATATTATGCTGAAATACTTTCTAGTTTTTGAGAAAATTAAAAATAACAGAAATAAGTTTGCATTAATTTGATTTTAATCTAATATTAAATTGCTATAAAGATGCTATATTCACCTAGAAAGTTGAAAGCAGATTTTATAAGTTTTTAAAACTTTTCTATTATCGTAATGTTAATTTTGATTAAAAATTGAATTTGATTTAAAATAACAATTAATGCTTTTTTTCCATTCATTAAATTTTATATTAGCTGTAAGTATTGCCATATTTTTCTATAGGTATGAAGTTATATAAAAATAATTTTAATTAATTTTTTTCTCTGGTCTGAAGAAGGGTGTAATCACAACCGAAAATCAAAAATGTGAAGCCCACAAGAAGTAATATTATAAAAATGTTTTTAATTGTATATATTTTTACCTTAAACATGCCAATCCCGCCATAGGGCTTGAAAACAATTTTATTTATTTTAAAGTTCTATTTATATGGTCTTATTTTCACTAAGTTTCCTTATCAAATTTTATTTTTTCAAATTTAAATTATAATACTGAAGGAATGGTCATATTAACTAACCTAATACCCCGGATATTGTGTACAGACAGAATCGCATCATCGACTCGACCGTTTTAATAAAAGAGCCACAAAAAATTTTAACATAAACAAAAGGACAAGCTATGAAAAGAAATACCTTATGGATTTTATTTTAGTCGTAATGACCATTTTGGGATTTGTCGAAGTAATCGTACTTTTTTAACTGATGGTCAATGTTTTTTTGAATGAAGTCGGTAATAGATAGAGAGATAGATAGATAGATTCTTTATTTTTTCATCATAAGGTTTAACAATTTGTATACTTAAGAATAAGGACATGGCAATACTGCCGTCTGCCTGAGATGACATTTCATAATATGATTTAAAAATAAAGCTGTGTGATGCCAGAACCCCGACCTCAAAATTTTTTGACGAAACATGTCGCATTCGTTTGTCCATCGTTTGTCCACGTTTGTCCAGGCAAAAAAATCGTTTGTCCACCTTCAGGAAAAAAAGTTATTAAGATTTTCTTTTTTATAGCAAGTACCCCAAAATTAAAAAACGCCTCTACTGCCCACAATTTTGAACTTAGGAGGTCCGGATCAATTGCAATCGTTTGTCCACCGGCTCCTTATTATTTTCCACCAAAAATTTTCGTTTGTCCACCCTTAGTTCAAAAATTATTGAACTTTTCTGTTTTATAGCACAGGGCATACAAAATTAAATTTTTTTTTTGCGGAATGAAACCAATTGCAATCGTTTGTCCACCGATTGTCCATGTTAGTCCAGAAAGAAAAAAATTTTTTCGACCCTTAGTTCAAAAGTTATTCAACATTTCTTTTTTATAGCAACACCCCCAAAAACAAAAAAGTCATCTAACATCCCCAATTTTTAACTTAAGAGTTCCCGTCCAATTGCAATCGTTTGTCTACCAATTGTCCAAAAAGAAAAAAAATGTTTCGATCCTTAGTTCAAAAGTTATTCAATATTCCTTTTTTATAGCAACATCCCCAATTTTCAACATAGGAGGCTCGGACACCAAGTGGGTTCGTTTGTCCACCCAAAAATTTCGTTTGTCGACCACCAACAAAAAATTGATATACTCCTTAAATTAAGAAAAAATCACATTTTAAAATAGCCTGGCTACTAACCCTTTCATTTAAATAAAAGAAATTTGTAGAAAATGAAAGATTTCATTATATATGTACAAGGTGATTCTCTTAGACATGGGGTCACATTTTCTAAAAAAATCAACTTACAATAAAAGTAAATCATTAAAAAACAGCGGCAACACTGACAATGTCCTGCTATACTTTTTTTTAAAGCAGGACACCTTTCATTTACTATATTTTTAAGTCCAATTATTTCAGAGAACAGTTTTTAAAATTTCCTTCCGCAAAAAAAAAATAATTTTTTGTGTTGGGTGCTATGTATAAAAAAAGAAAAATTGAATAATTTTTGAATGAAGGATGGACAAACGAAAATTTTTAGTGGACAATAATAAAGAGCCGCTGAACAAACGATTGTAATTGGTCCGGAACTCCTAAGTTCAAAATTGTGGGCAGTAGAGGCGTTTTTTTATTTTGGGGTACTTGCTATAAAAAAGAAAAGCTTAATAACTTTTTTCCTGAGGGTGGACAAACGATTTTTTTGCCTGGACAAACGTGGACCAACGAATGCGACATGTTTCGTCAAAAAATTTTGAGGTCGTGGTTCTGGCGTCACACAGCTTAAAAATAAAAGAAATAATAAAAAGCAAAAATTTTAAAATATAAAAAAGAAATTTAACAAAAGATATGAAGAAATATTTTTTATATAAAACAATGATATCAATTTTAACGTGATTTGAAACACAAAAGAAATATTATCACATTTTGTAAAATTTGGTTTAAACTGCAATAAGCGGGTAATCGACTAAGTTTAATATGTGAAACTGTTACGGTAAGAAAGAGCATATTGACAATATTTAAAGAGGCTGAGCCAGCCCATTGCTCCATTTAAAATATCAAAAAGTTTTTCCAAAGATATAAAACTTTCCCGAAAATGCAACCGATGAATTTCTTGTACATTAGGACAAGCAGCAACGAAATTGTAAATATCTTCATTCACTCTTCCGTTACATACATAGATCACATAGCTGGGGCAAGTGTGATCGATGAGGTACAAAGTTTAAATTTAAAATTTCAACTCTTGCTCTAAAAATAATACCTATAACCAAGGCTGAAAATTCATTACTAAAGTAAGAGACTTCCGAGGGCAGTTGGTGGTTTAAATGACTATAAATAGCTCTTGAAGTAGATGATGATGCTCTGGAAAGATTATCCAGCAACATTTTGTGATCCACCTTAGCAATCACATCAGCAAACTGTGCCTGCCAATCGGTCACATTAGTTTCTGTTAAGTTTAAACTTGTTTCGTAAGATAAAGCTAGTTCGTTCCAGTCTTTAAACGGGGAAGCATTCACTCGAAGTAATTTTCTTAAAATGATTTTGTGAAGACAAGTTTCACTTCTTTTCATCACACTAGTAATGAAGTTCGCACTTGCCTTAAAATTTTGTATATATATAGGAACTATTCCTGACTCTAAATATATGGCGTAGTTGGGTGTTGAGTTAGGCAAACGAAATATCCTCTTAAAAAGTTCCTTTGTATAGTTTCAAAAGCTTCGAAGTGTGTGTATCCGAAGACTTGAACGCCATATGCCATGCATGCATTTACTGTCGCGTTGAAAACTTTGTACTTGGACGTTAAATCAACATTTTGTCTCGAAAAAAACTTTGGCCACATTATATTATGTGCCAATTTAGCTTCGTGGCTTTTTTCTTTGGAGTGCTTTAGAAAGCTTAAATTGTAGGCCAAGACGACACCCAAATATTTAAACTCCTATACAACCTCAATGTGTGTATTGTTTAGAGACCATTTTTCTTCCGCTCGCCTTCTTGATTGTCTCTTTTCAAATATAACAATCTTAGTTTTTTGGGTATTAATTTGCAAGCCCCAAGACTCGCAAAATGAACTTAGACGGTTTATTTGCATTTGTAGCGTGAAAGGATTATCAGCAAGCATAAATAGATCGTCCGCGTACAACAGGACTTTTATTATAATGTAAGCAAAATTAACTCGAAGAAGCTCGCAAACATCATCTATGAACAGGGCAAATAATAATGGACTGAGGATACAACCTTGAGGAACACCTGTAGTTGTTTCAAATCGATTTGAAAATGCGATACCGTCCCATACCCTTGCATTTGTTGACGAAATAAAACTTGCATACACTTGGAGAAACTTTCGTGATAAACCAATACAAGAGAGTTTGTATATTAAAGCTTGTCTATTGACTTTATCAAATGCAGCTTTAAAATCAACAAAGCAAGTATATAGTTTCTTTTTTCTATCTTTAAATTGTTGAGCAATGTTTGAAATAGCAAAGATATGATCCATGGTTGAAAAACCTGGGCGGAAACCGGCTTGAAAGATGCTCAAAAGACTGTTATCCTCAATCCAGTTTGTGAGCCTTTCATATAGGATTGCAGTAAAAGTTTTTCTTATTGAATTTAAAATTGAAATACCCCTATAATTTTCCGCAGCGTTAGCACCACCTTTTTCAAAAATGGCAAAAATTACAGATTCGTTGAAACTGTTGGGGACACATCCATCATTGTACAATTTGTTATAGAAAGACACGAGGTAGTTCTTAAAATCACTAGTGCCGTCTAGGCCAGGAGCCTTGCAAAACATTTTTTGGGGTGTTACTTCCAATTCGGGCAATGAGAATTCTAAATCCAGCTCGTTGACTCTAGTATCAGGTAGCCCGTAATCAAAGGTATGAAGGTCTTCATCAGCTGAGAGCAGAGTTTTAAAATGAGCTGCTAACGTCTCAGCTTCTTAAGTCAGTAATATGACCATTGACATAACTGTTCTGAGTCTGTTGAGTTTGTATATACAATAGTCCCTCGATAATGTGAATTAATTAAAACAAGGCGTTTTCGGATTTTAGAGAGATTCACATTATTGGAACTTTTTTTAAGTGCAAAGAAACTGATTGAGACAACAAAATTACCTACATAACTGGCAGGTGATGTTCTCTTGATGGCATCTGCATT
Organism: Epistrophella euchroma; assembly: GCA_947049315.1. Lineage (NCBI taxonomy): Eukaryota > Metazoa > Arthropoda > Insecta > Diptera > Syrphidae > Epistrophella > Epistrophella euchroma. The sequence goes on from OX346247.1 coordinate 68,368,132, forward strand.
CAAAACCTTGAAATATGCCTAGACAATTATTAGTTAGTAAAGACTCATATATCGCACGCAAAACTAACAAAGAAATTCACATTTTAGAGTCCGAAAATTTTGAAAGTTCGCATAACAGAGATGACAATGTAAAGATTTAGCGGTTCACATTTTAGAGAAATTATTAAATTTATCGGTAATACACATTATCGAGGGACTACTGTATATGTAAAACTCAATAGAGATCTCTACCAAATTGTCAGTTTCAAATGACAGCTAAAAACTGGGCACACTGACAGATGAAATTGGAAAGAAAAAAAAAGCGGGTTAATTCGATTTTTAAAGTGTTGAAACTTGAAAGTGCAATTAATTACAAAAATCTAGCTATTTTGTGCCATAAAAAAGATTAAAATTTCTTATTTAAAGTATAACATTACTTTTGCAAAAGTGAAAAGTTAAATTAAAGCAGAAGAAACCAATTTGGTTGTTTGGGTTCATACCTGTGGCTTTTACCTAAATACTTTCATTACGAATCTTGTGCTTTTAAAACAATAAAAATGCCACATTATTGCTGTGTACGGTATTGTAAAAATAATAAATACCACAACCCGGACATCCACTTTTATGAGTTTCCAATAATTCGAAAAGTAACTCCCAAACTACAAAAACTATCTGAGCTCCGCTTAAAGAGATGGTCGGCAGCCATAAAGATGAAGCCAGATATAAAAACATCCAGAGTTTGCTCAATACATTTTGTAACAGGTATGTACATACAAAATGTATTAAAAAAATATTTCTTTTAGCTGGTGTTTGCAATAAATTTACATTTTTCCAGGAAAGAGTGCCAATTTAAAAGACTGTTTCAGTCCAGACTGGGTTCCTACATTGCATTTAGGTAAATCTAAAACCAAAATGTCGAGAAAAGTTGAAGCTCCCAGCCTCATTAAAAATTTAAAAAAATTTGATGGCATAACAACTCATGAAGAACTAGGGCCTAGTGACTTACAACTCTCAACCATTCCTGTGTGCGTGTCTGCAGGAATGGAGGGGACCTACAGTTTATTGCCGAATCCGAACGGCTAACGAGCGGCACTTTTCTGTGACAGGAGATACTCTTGGAGGATTTGTCAATTCCTCGCAAGAGGCAGTAGCCGTTTTTTCTTTCAAATAAATAGGTGGCGAGGCTGGGGATCGAACCTTAGACCTCCGGCATGACAGTCCATCGCACTAACCATCACGCCACGGCTACTACTACCCAGCCTCATACCACCAGTAATACCAAGCGATTTATTGAGACCCGAAGGTAAGAAAATTCATTTTTTATTTTATATGAAAAGGACTATGACCAATTTTATTCAATCAATGTTAAATATAATTTGAGGATTTTTGTTCTCAACTTGTGAATTTGTTTTAATTCACACAAAGTTGACGTTTTTAACTTTCGATTTTCAAGTCTAGAGTTGATCAACTTTAGATTTTCTAACTCCCGGAAAAAGTAGAAGTTGACCGCGCAAACTTGAGAGTTTACATATATATATGTACATACATACAAATGTTTTTTATCATTTAATTTTCGTTTCAAAATCAGAATAATTGACCATTGCAATTCTTTTTGGTAAATTGGCCATCAATTTCTTTGGGCAGTAAATGAATTCAATATTTTCTTCCATACGCTTTATCCTTGTTGGGTTTCGTGATATTATCAGTTTTTCTTTATCATAAATGATGTCACAATTCACAATTAGCCAGTTCACGTTTCTAAGATCTCACTGAGCAAGCTCCATCAGCTACACTGAGCAGAAGGAGAAACCTGAACAAAATTTCTCCGCTAGAAGCCAAAACCAATTTCCATCTCTTTTTTATTAATTAATCAACTGCGACAAGAAATAATTGAGCAAGCGAATCCAAAAAATATCAGTCTCAGTTTTTTGACAGCAAAAGTGAGGAATCTCACTGAGGAATTACGTTCAGATTTCTGAGATTGCTGAGATCTCTGAGATCTCAGTGAGCTTGAGAAACCTGAACTGTCTAAATTTAACAAAAATACTGAAAAACTTCAAATTAAATAATCAAAATTAAAATTTAAATTGACAGTTTGTTTTATTTTTCACAAATATCTCAGGGATATTATTCAACTGGGGAGTTGAGAAAAAATTAGTGAATAAAAAGAAATTCAAATTTGTGTTTCAACACTCGAGTTATAATAAACTCTCTGAAAAAAATGGCCCTATGAATTCTAATAGAATTTTAAACCACAACCATTGTCAATTTTGCTTTAAAAAATATTTAATTCAATCACTTTCTTGTAATGTTAAATTACTTACGACTAAATATTTCGAGAACCAGAAATGGTTTCCGGCTACGGATAGAGATTTCTCAGACCTTCCATCTGATATAGTATAATATGATTGATTTTGTAATTTTTTGACGAGGGTTAGTCCAATTTTTTTTTTTTATTAAAATTTTTTAAAATTTTGTTCTGTTTTTCAAATATCCGAGATCTCTGCTTCAAACCTCGTTATCTTTATATAAATAGCCTTAAATAAATTTTGTGGTACCTTTTTTTCAAAAAGTTTTAGACCGATTTCGATACATTTTATATGGTTCGAAAGCCACAATTGCGGAGATGTGCAGAATATACTTGAGACACGCATTTACATACTGTGGGTCATTTTTGTTTTTGACAGTGTACTGTCGAAAATGCATATTAAAAAAAAAATTTAAAAAAAAATGGTTTGTTCCTTCAATATTTTCAAACAAATTGTTTGCGAAAGTTTGAAAGTTTTTAAAAGTTTCCTAGAGTGTGTCAATTTTTGTTGGCCGAGTTTCGGCCACGGGACGGTACTAGTTTATATAAATAGGCCGCTTTATAGACGGAGGGCTGGCTACAAAAAAAAAGTTAGTCATCGGTACACGATTAATTTTTACTGGAGAGAATCATGGACACCGATTTTTGTATTTTAATACTTACATATGTATCTAGAAAGCACAATCCAAAATGACAGACGGAAAAGTAGAGGCTAACACTGCGCAGACGGATTTGAAAAAAGCATTGTTAGCCCAGGAAAAATGTAATTTTTACTGCGGAAACAATGCAAGTGAAGGTTTTTAAACGCCATTATCTTTATTTTGGCTTAAGGAATATTGCCTAAAAAGACCATTGTCGAAACTGGTTCGCATACAAAGTAATTAGGGGTCTTATGCAGTGCTGTCATTTTCCTTATTTTGAAGGCAGCACTTTTCATAGAATTTAGAGCTAGTTTACAAAAATTATATACATATGAAAAGATAAAAACACAAAATCCGGTACCTAGATGCGGGAAGGTCGTCCAATGGCAGTACATTATACCATAACAATTTGTATAACTATTTTTAACAAAAGGAACCTCCACAATTTTATAAAAGAGCATTATTGCCTGGGAACAAATACAAAACTTTCTATTGGGCTATATATGTTAGTTTCTTTGCAATCTACACTAGCCCAGTAATTTCAGCGCTTGCATTAGCTCCGGTAGTTCTGATTTTTCGCTGAGTCGTTTATGATATTGGCTTCATGAAAATACATACTAAGTTTTCGAACACAATACACAATGCGGAATAAAATTAAAGTGAAGAATTTCAAACGTTATTATCTTTGCTTTGATAAACAAATGCAAGTTAAAGAGTTTATTGCCAAACCTGCAATTGCAATTTTGCATCTAACTAAGCATTTTTTTTATACAATTTTTTAACAGATAATCTGACGCCAAACACAGTCGACCAAACAACAAGTACTTCTCTGGAACCAATGTCAACACAGGAAATTAATGTATATGACATTACTCCAAGGATAGCCTTTGAGCCAACACCCAATCAAACAGTGGGAATTCAGCAAGATTTAAGATATAATACAATAGGTAAATATTTAGGAACAATTTTATCAACAATTTTATCAACTTTAGACGGCTGGCCCAACTTTGAAAAAAGAGCTGCCTTACTAATATCGAATTCCTTTTAAGAAAAAAATCGATTTGTTTAGAAGAAAAAATCGACTTTTCTGGACAAATCCCTTGTATTAAAAGAAAAAATTCGATTCTGTTTAGAAAAAAAAATCGAATTTTTTTCGATTCTGTTTAGAAAAAAAAATCGAATTTTTTTTGTAAAAGTAATTCGACATAACTTAGACAATACAGGGTATTCGGTATAAGGTCTTAACCCAACCTACTCGCTCTAGCTTTTTGGTGCACTTTATACCGAACACCCTGTATAATCTAAACATTAACAAAATTGAATTTTTCTTAATTAATATCGAATTCCTTTTACCAAAAACATTCGTTTTTTTTAAACAGAATCGATTTTTTTTTAAACAGAATAGAATTTTTTCTTTTAATACAAGGGATTTGTCCAGAAAAGTTGATTTTTTCTTCTAAACAAATTGATTTTTTTCTTAAAAGGAATTCGACATAAATAACAGTAGAACAAGATCTAATAAATAAATCTGTGAATGTTTATTGACAGGCACTCAAACTGATTTTTCAATGGACGACATTGCTAAATTGGAAAAAACTATTCAAGATAAAACGACACAAATAACAACGATGGAAAAGGAAATGGTGACCTTAAGGACGAATGTTATGTACTCCAAAATGGGAATGGAGTCATTTAAGGATAATGATACTAAAACTAAATATTTTACCGGGCTACCAAATTATTTTATTTTTAATCAAATATATGATGCTATTTTAGCACGCTTACCCCATTGTTTGAAAAAAAATTTAAATTGTTTCCAAATTTTGATGCTGACGCTCATGAAACTGCGATTGGACCTTCCCTTTACGTTGCTAGGGTATATATATGGAATTTCAACCTCTACGGCCTCAAGGAAATTCCACGAGTGCATTCTCGTATTGAGTACAGAAATAGGACAGTTTGTTTCGTGGCCTGACGAGGACGTGAGAAAATTGTATACCCCGGCATATTTTAAAAGTATATTCGGCAACAGATTGGCGGTAATAATTGATTGCTACGAAATAAGGATTGAAAAGTCTGGTAAAAATGATTTATTCATTTTGCGCAATAAAAATATTATATGCATAAATCTTTTAGGAGAACCAATTCCGAGGGCAGCTACGTTTTCATCCTACAAAAGCACCGAAACCATAAAATACTTGATTGGTATTGCTCCAAGCGGAGCTATTATATATACATCCAAGGGTTTCGGTGGCAGATGTAGTGATAAGTATATAGCGGAAAACTCGGATTTCTTGAAGAACATCAAACAAGACAACATAATTCTCTCTGACAGAGGGTTTTTGTTGAAGGAAGTTCTGGAAGCAAGAGGGGCCGAGCTGTGGACTCCATCATTTTTAGAAGGCAGACAACAAACTCAGTTGAGTATTCGAAAAATCTCTCGACTCTGCGCATCCACATCGAAAGGGTTATTGGGAACCTTCGCCAAAAATATCTCATTCTTCACAACGTTCAGCCGGTGTCATCCTTTTCAAAGAGGATAGATGACAGCGAAATATTTTTTGATGCTATTGTGCAGGTATGCTGTGGGCTTCTTAACTTGGCACTATCCGTTATACCATCCACCTTGCTAGAAGATGCTCCTTAGCATAAGAAATATGAACAATAGTAGTTTTTGTAAAAAATTTATTAAGCAGTCTTATTATTCACATAGGTATACCTACATATATTTTTTCTTTAAAGTTTTGTATCATTGTATGATTCGTTTTGTACTAAGGACAGATGTAAAATTTACTTATTAATAAATTATCAAAACTAACAGTAGCCGTGGCGTGATGGTTAGTGCGATGGACTGTCATGCCGGAGGTCTAAGGTTCGATCCCCAGCCTCGCCACCTATTTATTTAAAAGAAAAAACGGCTACTGCCTCTTGCGAGGAATTGACAAATCCTCCAAGAGTATCTCCTGTCACAGAAAAGTGCCGCTCGTTAGCCGTTCGGATTCGGCAATAAACTGTAGGTCCCCTCCATTCCTGCAGACACGCACACAGGAATGGTTGAGAGTTGTAAGTCACAAGGCCCTAGTTCTTCATGAGCTGTTGTGCCATCAAATTTATTTATTTTTTAACTAACATTTTTGCTTTTATTCATATTTAATGTCGAATTCCTTTTAAGAAAAAAAATCGATTTGTTTAGAAGAAAAAATCGAATTTTCTGGACAAATCCCTTGTATTAAAAGAAAAAATTCGATTCTGTTTGGAAAAAAAATCGAATATTTTTGGTAAAAGGAATTCGACATAATTTTTCAATTACAAGAGGTCAAAATAAAGTCGCAGATGCAACAAAAAATGATCACAAGTCAAGGGTTTACATAACTATAATATACATACATAGAACAAAATCAAAAAAAAAAAATATTTCATAAATATAGCATTATAGAAACTTTATCTGCGGGGCTTTTAACTATATGCTTAGGTATAAGCTAACAAAAAAATAATAATATTCGTACGCCATAAAAAGATCACATCAAGAGCTTACAAACAAACTAAACATATAGTATACATGGTAAACAAAATAAATATGAGAAGGATCACTTACAACTAGGTAATAAAAACAAAATAAATATTATTTACAAAATACAAAGATCACATGAAGAGTTTACAAAATGCAAAGATCAAATCAAGAGTTAATTTATACAACTATTGAATATACATAGCTTTAACAAACATGAACAAAATTAAGTAGCAAAAAATAACAAAAACAAAACAGCAACGTACTTCATATTCTCAAACATATAAAAAATACTTAATGGACAAAATTGAACAATGAAGTTCGAAAAGAATATACCCCTGTTCTGAGCTTAGGTCGATTTTAAAATACATTTCAAACTCTTGGTGATAGGAAATGGAAAACTTTGTTTTCAACATTACTTTTAACTTTATACTAATTAATTGAAATAGGTTCAAACGTTCTCGACCACTAAGGAGGTAGCCAAACAAACAGGCACAGAGAATTGGGAGACACATTTCTTTCTTTAAATACCGTCTTGACTCTGAGCCAACATAAGAACAGGAGTGTAAGCAACAGAATCATTGTTTTAATTCAAATTTCTTGATCTTGATAAGAACCTACATATAATAACTCAGGGATTAAAATATCAAAAAAATAAGAATTACATTCCTGAAAAGCCCTTCGAACAAATAGGAGGTCCAGATCAACTTTAATTACTATTTTCTTAAATGGACTGTAAATGCAGAAATAACCGAATTTTGTTTTTGTAATAAAAATTTGCAACTGGACTTGGTAGTAATAGCTATGTTTTTCGTTCACTGTGTAACCAACGGTAGTTTTAATGACGGAACAATTAGGGTCATTGAGATTGGAATCAATGTATTCTCCGTTTCTCAGATTGTATGGACATTTCACCTTAACCGGACTGGTTTCACAGCATTTACATTTGAAAATTACATCAGGTGTTGCAGCATAATAACTTTTATCTGGTAAAATAAAAATTCCGCATGAATATATTTTAGGATCCTGATGCAAATTCCGCAAATGGCTCTGAACGAAATGTATAGCTTTTTTTCGGTTTTTTTTTCCATAAGCTGTAGCAGCTGTTGAAAACTCTTTGGGATTGCAAATTTGATTCAAAAGGCTCTTGGATGGATTGAGCTTATTTGTCCTACACACCTCTTTGAACACCGAAGCAGTTATCCTACCAAGTCTCAATTTATGTCAAATGTTATCGGCAGATAAACTTTGTAAACGAGTCAGTTTTTCAATTTTGCTAAAATCTTCAGAAGGAATAGTAAACGGCAAATTTCTTCCTATTTGCTGAAGTAGTTCCTTAGAGTAATTATTACTACAATATTCTACTTTGAAAATGTTAGCAAAATAATACTGCGTGAAATGAATTTCAATATCTTCCTGCAACATAAAATATCTACAGAGAGTTAGGGCTGCTGGTGGAAGAGATGTGTTAATTGCTCTAAGAATTTCTATTTTTTTATTAGAGTCAATCAGAGGTGGTCTTGAATATATTCTTGAAAGTGATGAACATCGTTTTTTCTTGAAATCTAAGCTTCTTATTTCGGCATGATAGGCGCTTTACGCCAATAACAAGCTACATCCGTAACAGAAAGCTAAAAGTTAAAAATTATTCACATTAAAAAATATTGTTTTGATTGTTTTCTTATAGAGGTGATTCGCATAAGGTAAACAAAAGACTAGGACGTGTTTGTTAAATGAAAAAAGCCTTGAACTGTTCATTATTTTTGAAAACAAATTCCTTTCAAAATAGCATTTACTGACATTTAGACGTTTTATCCCAGCTACCTCACTTAGACTCATCAGTTCACTAGTGAGGGCCTTTGTCAATACGCAATTTTCGTTAAGTGCAGTAAGTTTCACATAGACCATAACCTAGGTTTCAAACACAAGATTGAAGCGATAAAATTGTAACAGGAACAGTACTTAGAAAAGTAGTTCAAAAAAAAACAACAGCCTTCTGTTCACCTAATGGAAATCATATATATGTAACTAGATATATCACAATTCACAACGAAATACATTAATGATTTTATTTCCATTTTAAAACGTGCAGAACTTTGTTTCTATAATGTGTTTGTATATTATTATAAAATAAATAAGCGTGCTTTACAAGGACATGTATTGTACACCTAACGCGGTACCGAGAAAACCATTATTTGCTGGCTTACTTTATTGGTTTCGTTAGTTAAATTATATTCCAACTAACACGAAATCAGAAATCACAACTGAAAACTTACAAGATTTCAAATTCGTGAAAAAGATTTCATTTAGATTTAAACAAAGTGTAAATGGAAACTTCAACGTAATCATTGAAATATAAAAAGTTCCCTATAAAACACGCCTTAAAAAAGGAAAATGATATTACAAAATTAATAACTCACGGGTTTACGCGAAGAAGCACATCCTCTTTGTATAGCATTTAATGCATACAAAATGATGGCAACATGGGTACATGTCTCAAAAAGACCTGCTTTGCACTGACAGTGCACAGATCCTATTGCACCTTCACAACTTACAATCACCCATGCTTCCAGTGGTTTCTCGTTCAAACGTTGAGAGTGCGAAACCTATATGAAAAAAAAAGTTATTAGAAGTGTAACTGATAAATTCTTTTAGGAATAAAAGCAAACCTTCCCCAATACAACATAACTATTGCCCACTAATACTCCTGCGAGGTCTTTTAGCCAACCTGTTTCAAACAGTCCTTCCGCTTTCATAATACTGTTGCTGTTGCAATTTTCTTTTCCACTGTATGTAGATTTCCTTTTAAGCAAATTACTATGGGATTGATAGGAACTTACATTGGTTGGCATTTTTTTGGAGGCAAAAGAAAATAAATATGGATCTTTCCCAATTTTTTTTATTTTAGATAAATATCTTTTTTTGCTAATTTCGTCCAAGGACTTAGCGTATTGAGAAAGTTCCATTGTTATTTCGGTTCTAGTTTAACTGTCCACAAAAATTTGCACTCTTCAACCAAAATTAAGACTTCACCACTCCAGGAAGCACCAAGAAATTTCACAGCAGAACTCACAGACCTTCTGCTGCACCTTGACTGCAGCAATCACGTTTAAGAATCGTCAATCGTTTATTTTTCACAGCATAAGTGGGTTGTGATTTCCGCCAATTTTAATCAGCGCCAAAATAGTTCAGACTGAAGAGTATTTATATGAAACGCGATGGGCTCTAAGAAATAATAATTATGACATCTAAACTTAAATATTTAAAACATTAATTAAATAATTTATTTCCACTTCTCACGCAAAAAAAAAAAAAAACAATTCCGAATATTTATTTGCCTCCAAACCAAAACAAAACAAAAAAAACAATTGGTTGTCATATGTCATTGTGCCAAGAATTTTAGCTTGACATTTAAAAATGAACTGGAGAGATATATTTTGCTATTTGTTAAAGAGCTCTATTGCGTTTAACTTAAAAAAAAAACTTCCTCTTTGCAAATCACTTTTTTTTTCTCTTTAAATGGGGAGTTACAAATGGTCGAGATTTTGGGTCACACACAATTGCCTTTTTAAGCCAAATACTTTGCTGATTCGAAACAAAAATTCCCATACGAAAACGAAACAACGAGAAAATTCGTTTTGCATTAAAAAAAAGTTTTTCAATGCAGGATTGACTTATCTAAACTTAAAGGCCAGGCGCGCACATGCAACTAAACAGTTTGGTTTCGATTTTGAGCGCAATGGGCTTATATGGGAGTGCGCGCCGGTTTATGTGCGCAGACTCTCATATAATCCTATAGCACTCAAAATCGAAACCAAACTGTTTAATTGCATATGCACGCCTGGCCTGGCCTTAACTGTCAAATATCTATCGGAACCGGGAAAATGACATTTAAATTTTATTCGGTTTGTTTTTGTTGTTTCTTTCATTGTTTGTTTTTTTTTATTCTGTTGCGATTGATTAAGCTCACCAAGGATATTTTTCACTATGTGCTTTAGCAAGCATTTCGTTGTATTGTTGGAGTCCACAGAAAATTTTCGTTTCGCATCAGCGCTCAGCAGCGTATACTAGTTTTGTCCGGGAGCCAGCGATCTTTCTGAATGACCAAAGTAAAGTAACAGATGCTTCATTTGGTTTCAAAAGTCAATAAATCGATAATCAGCACTCGCACCAGCAGCGGTGGGTGTGGCTGCTTCTCCCACCAAAGATATGTATAGGAAAATGATGAAAACAAAACTGATTTCCGAAAAGCTCAAATTTTATGAACATGTTTATGGTCGTAGGAAAACCAAAAAAAACTCAGCAGCTTAACATTTCGTGCGAGGAAATCGCGCAGTGCGATGCACCTGCGCATTCAACTCAAAGCTTTCGTCTTTTCCACTGCTCAAAATTCAGCGGACTATTTATATATTTTAGCTGGTTCTATCAACAGTACACAAATCTAAGGTAATATATTGAAGATTGTCACAATCACAACTGCTTTTTCCACCACTCAAAGCTCAGCGGACTATTCATTCAAAAGTTTAAGTTAAGACTTAACTACATTTAAAAACTTTTTGCAAAAAGCACAAAAGTGAAAAAATACACACATACTCTAGCGAATATGTGTGCGAGAAAGCTGTGCCTTTTGAAAATGGTAAGGTAGTGTAATATTCAGTTTAAAGAAAAGAGGCAGGTAAATACATGAAAAATAAACAGGCATAAAGAAAAAAGAGGTGGGTATACAACACTTTGTCAACTGGATCTGTATCGTTTTATTTTATCGAGGTGAACCATATGGGCATAAGGAAAAATGAGGTGGGTATACAACACTGTTGTCAATTAGATCTGTATCGTTTTATTTTTTTCGTGGTGAACCATATGGGTTATTGGCGATAATAAAACGCACCTAATGGTTGTTCCCTTAAATTAGCCCCACATCAGCGACATCTAGAAGTCGCTTTTAAAACTATTTTTTTGTGTGAATTTGAACAAAAGTAAAATAATTTTGAACAAAAGTAAAAGTTCAGAAAGAAGATAGAATTGGGTTGTGCGTTGGAAAAAGACAAAAGATTTAGTTCACTAAACTGATCTCTATAAAACAGAATGTACTTCTGCTTATGTTGGTACATCTAAGCAGAAATTAAAAAAACGTCGCTATGGCCACCAATCTTACTTCAACAGCGGTAGTACTAAGAAAACTGCGCTCGCACTGCACTGCATAAAAGAGAATCACAAACCAGACTTACAATGAGAAAGAATTTTGCAGACAGAGAAACATCATGCAAAGATATATATTCACTAGAGATGTCGCATATTATCAATACCGATAATGCAGTGAAAATCTGACTGTGAGAATCTGAGCAGCGCAGTTGATAAAGAGACGCAAACAAAAAATTTTGTTGTTGATCTCATCTGATTCTGTGCGATTGACGGTTGAGGTGGTTGTGACGAAGTCAAGTTCTTCTTCTTCTCTTTATGATCGTCGTATGAAATAAAGTAAATTTTAAAAAAGTTTTACTTTGTAATGTATTTATTTGTACTATGCAATATAATTTGTTGTACTTAAAGAATTGTTAAATGTAATACGAGCCTTGATCTCGCGGTGATCAGAAGAAAATATTCGCGAAGAAATCAACACCAAATTCAAATTGTAAATGGCTGATTCTTAACCAACATCCGCCGCCGCTACACCGTTGAAAGAGGGCACCTCGGCAAAGACCTAAAGCTAATAAAAGTTTTTTTATAAATTAAAATTATTTAAAGTATTTGTTTCATTTGGAATTTGACCATTATAACTTCAGATGTGCGGTTCAACCTAAAAACATGAATCAAATTCAAGGCATACGAGAGATCAGAGGGAGCACACCATATCAACAACACATCTACCGTTCCCTCTCTGAAGGCCAGCAAGCTTATTCACCTTATATAAAAGTGAATCCTTTCATATTCATATCTTGTTAAATGAATTATATTGTTCAGTTGTTGTCCGAAAGTTAAATCCAAAGCGTGTCTCTTCTCTTCAGGCAAACTAAATTAATGTTGGGTTTTTAATACAATTTTTCCAACAATAAAAAGTGTTGTGTTCTTATTTTTTATTTAATCAACGTGGGTTTCATAATTTCGCTTTTCTATAATCGTTCGATACAAAACAACTTAGAAGATGCCCAACTCGACAAAAATTTGTAAACAGACAATGTTCGACGCCCTTATTGCCGCCAATGTGGAAATTCCAGCAGCTGCTACGATACTGCAAGTGAAGATTTTATACCAAAATCTGACTGACGGTCAGCCCATCGACGAAATAGTCATCAACTTAACCGAAGGTAATGGCCACGTTCAGGAGTCACTAGGATAGCCTATCTTGGATACTCGAGTATTCATATGTGTTTCTGAACGACGAAGATCGTATAGGTTATATTTGGTATCAAAAATCAGCTGATGCTCTTGACATTTCTCATAGGATAGATGAGTATACCAGAATTTTTAGGATAGCTTGAGATCTCATTTTTGCAAACTGCTGTTTTGTAATCAGCTGTATTTTTACTAGGGATTACAACAACACAAAGCTATCCAGATCGCTTTGGATACAATCCTGAACGTGGCCAATGCTGAGGAGCCTGCCGGCAAAGACGACGAGACAACTTTACCTCAGGCAGACCATCCGGAAGCCCAGCTCAAGATCCTGAAGCTGCAATACGAAGTGGTAAATTTGCAGCAACAAATTCGCACAATGCAGCAGGGTGCAACCGAAAGCAGTCACCACTAGGCAGTCAGCTTTGAGCACATATGGAGAACTCCTTCACCACATACACTGGTAAAAACCACTATGACATTAGGTAGTGGTTCAGGGAATACGAACAGTACACGGCAACACGTGTGAACAGATGATATATACTCCAAGACAAGCTAATAGAATAAATGACTCTTTGTCAATACAAAAGTTAGTTGACCTTGTAAATAATAAAAAAAAAAAAATTATAACAAAAATAAATAAAAATAGGGAAAGCTATGTAGAAAACAGAAAATGTTATATAAAAAATTATAACAGAGTTAGACAGACGATATTTAATAATTATTACTCAGTAGAGTAGCGGAAATGCAAAATAAAGTAAAATATAAGTTATTTGTTGATATTTGATATTCATTACCATTACAATGGCAATGGTTCGAATATGTTTTGAGAATGAGACTCTTCATTCAAGGTTGGAAGGTCCGTAACTGGCTGAACAGAACAGAATGACAAAACTGAAGCCGCAGACGGACGTTATTTTTTTTACATGTCCACAATGGAGCTGTACAGCTTTGAAAGTATTTTGAAGAAAAACAAAAGAATATTATTGTGTACAAGCTCAGAATTCACATTTTTTTGTTTCCAATATTTTTTCTTTTAATAAATAATTTTTTTCGCGATACAAATAACCACAATATTTTTTTCCGACCCAAAAAGTTGTTTTTTTTTTCTTCATACAAATTGAAACGTCAAAAGTGTCGTACGTCAAAAGTTAAAAGTTGGTGAACTCTTCCGTCTGCGTCTGCAGCTCCGTATGCGTCTACGTTCCGTTGTATTCGCAACATTGAATTTGCGTGTATTCCATATTTATTTATTTATTTATTTAGTTAAGGTGTCAGTGTGTCTCCGTCCCTGTAAATACAGAACGGAATCCCCACGATTACAAAATGAAAATTCGTCTTACCATTCTATTGTTCGCTAAGGCGATTATCGGTACATGAACGGACAGAGGTGCGGAAAAAGATAAATGATTTGCTTGAACGAAAAATAATTCGCCATAGTTAGTCACCATATGCTTCAGCGGTAATTAACGTATGAGTTAAGACTACCTCGCGTTGAACAAGAAAACCATTCGCGATAACTTTCCCCTCCCGTTAATAGAGAATTATTGCCTTAAGTACATGGAAGGTAAGCGATGCTTTAACATTACTTGATTTGAAGGACGGTTTCAACCACGTTGATGTCGAAGATGACTCCGTACAATATACGTCTTTTGTGACCCCATATGGACAATACGAATATCTGCGGATGCTATGCGGGTTGAGAACGCCCCGACCGACTTCCAACGATTTTTCCATCAAATATTTCAAGACCTGATAGAGGCAGGGAAAATTATTATATACCTGGACGACATAGCTATTGCGACCGCTGATTTTGATTTACAATAAAAATAGTTAGTGAAGTTCTGCGACGACTTTATGAAAAGGGGCTCGAACTTAGGTTGAATAAATGCAAGTTTGGGTACGACGAGATCGAATATTTAGGTTGTATAGTTAACGCTTCGGGTATACGGCCGACAAACGCCCACATTCGATCTATAGAACATTATCCGGTACCCCAAAATTAGAAAGAGCTTCAATCTTGCATAGGGCTATTCTCATACTTTCGACGCTTTGTACCATCATTTTCAAAAACAGCCAAACCATTGTTAGATTTGTTGCGCAAAAGAAGTTAGGTATGATTTTAGTGACGAGTGTTTGCGAGCTTTTCAAGAATTACGGATTATCCGTCCCAGTCTTAGCCATTTTCAGACCCGTGGCGTAATGGTTAGTGCGTTGGTCTGTCATGCCAAAAGTCTGGGGTTCAATACCAGCCGCTTCCACTTTAAGTTTTTTTCCGAGCTACTACCTCTTACAAGGAAGTGACAAATCCTCTAAGAGTATCTCTTGTCATAGAAAAGTGCCGCTCACCTATTAGCCGTTCGGATTCGGCAATAAACTGTAGATCCCCTCCATTCCTGCAGACACGCACACAGGAATGGTTGAGAGTTGTAAGTCACTAGGCCCTGGTTCTTCATGAGCCGTTTGTGCCACCAAATTTATTTATTTATTTAAAGGGAGACCGAAAGGAGACTTGAAACTGGGATTATTTTACACTACGAGTTCCAGGACGGTCTTGTTTTTTGCAAGTCTGTTGCTTTATTTGCCCAAAGAAATGGAAGATTACGTAATTTGAATAATTCATGAGAAGATTGGTAACCTGGGAGTAGATAAGTGTTATAACCAAGTAAGAAAAAATTATTGGTTTCCGAGTATGAGAAATAAGATTGAGACGTTTATAAAGAACTATTTTTTCAGCGCCAGGCAGAACTAATGACCATAACATGTATAGCTTCCCCAAGAACCCTATCCCATTTGACACAATACATATGGATCATTTCGGGCCTTTACCGGCCTTGAAGTCAAACCGAGTACTTATGTTTTCCATTGGTAAATTAAGATTTCAATCAAAAATTTATTTATTTTGTGGCGAATAGAACACAATTTGATTTCATTTTTGTCACTGTATTTGTGTATTATTGCTTCTGTGTCAATATTTCAAAAAAAAAAAAAAACTTCATCCCTAGATTTACTTTTAGAAGAGAAATAATGAACTTGAAAAAGTTGCCGGTTCATTTTAAACAATTATTTTTCACATTTTTCAATATAATTTTCACAACTGGATGGAAGATTACGTAATTTGAATAATTCATGAGAAGATTGGTAACCTGGGAGTAGATAAGTGTTATAACCAAGTAAGAAAAAATTATTGGTTTCCGAGTATGAGAAATAAGATTGAGACGTTTATAAAGAACTATTTTTTCAGCGCCAGGCAGAACTAATGACCATAACATGTATAGCTTCCCCAAGAACCCTATCCCATTTGACACAATACATATGGATCATTTCGGGCCTTTACCGGCCTTGAAGTCAAACCGAGTACTTATGTTTTCCATTGGTAAATTAAGATTTCAATCAAAAATTTATTTATTTTGTGGCGAATAGAACACAATTTGATTTCATTTTTGTCACTGTATTTGTGTATTATTGCTTCTGTGTCAATATTTCAAAAAAAAAAAAAAACTTCATCCCTAGATTTACTTTTAGAAGAGAAATAATGAACTTGAAAAAGTTGCCGGTTCATTTTAAACAATTATTTTTCACATTTTTCAATATAATTTTCACAACCGAAATATTAACAAAAAACATTTGCAAACTGACGGCCGAAAAATTTAGATTTGCAAATTTGATTTAAAATCTAAAATAAATCAATTTATTTTGCGCAAATGGAACGCAAAAAGAGGGCAAATTGTATTTTTGACATATCCAAATCAAAAATAAATTGATTTATTTTACCAATTGAAAACCGCATTAGACGATAAACTAAATAGTATAAAGGGAGATATTAGTGAAATTAGGGCACAAGCAATATTTCTTGAAACACAGTGTACCGGCGAGGGTGTATTCAGTTGGCGATTTTGTAGTTATGAGGCACATTGACACCAATTTAGGGACAAACAAAAAATGTATACCCAAATACCGAGGACCTTATGTCATACACAAAGTTTTGCCAAACGACAGATACGTCATCAGGGACATCGACAATTGCAAGCTGACGCAATTACCATTATGATGGTGTCGTTGAGGCAGTACGATTGCGAAAGTGGGTAACACCGGTGCGTGATTCGGGAGGTCATGACAAACTGTTTATTGACCTATAGTCCGCTTGAACCAACTTCATTAAACCACAGACACTATAGTTCCATATACTACGTTTATATTCAGCACCGAGAGCTCGAGTTGGATTTGTGTCGGATTTTCGACCCAGGTTTTTCCTTCACAGATTTGAGAGCTCGATATTGAGTTGAAATAAAATGGTGTCGAGATGACATATGGTGTTTCTCAAGTTAACTCCTCAACCCAGGTTTTTTAGCACAAATTTCGACTAGACTCCGCTCGTGTAGTGGAATCGAGTCGGTTCAAGCTCATTTCAACTCGATGCAGGTATACAGAGGGTCTAAGTGAGCTTCAAGCTCGCTTAAATACCACATGGAAACGTAGTAATAGATATCGAATGCAGAAAAAAAAAATATGCTTAGAAAAATATCGAATTTGTGGGCCTATATACTATATACGATGTTACAAGAGATAATTACACAAACATACAAATAAAAACAAAACACCAGCTACATAAGTGTTTTGGCCAACCGATTCGTTTTTTTAGAAAAATGAAAAAGGGATTACAAGCAAAAAACATTGAAAAAGTTATCATTTTTGTTTGTATGGGATGCGATATCTATGTAACTCTATTATCTGTGATTAAATATTGATTCTTGCATTTGTAGGGTTTTTTCTCAAAAAAAAAAAAAAAATGGCAGTTACATTAGGGTTTAAAAAAAAATGACAGTTAAGCCGGAACCACACATATCTCGTGTGGTGTGTTGTGGAGTGGTGTGCCGTGTCGCTGAATGTGCACCTGTGTGCTGTGATGTTGAATAAGTTGGAAAAGAAAAGTACAGATGGATAGGTCTTTGTTTGTTTCATCTTGATTTTTCATTTTTGACAGGCGAGTTGTTTTTTTTTTTAACAAATATTTTTGCCAACAAAAACTTTTAATCTGCCATTTTTGCATTATAATTTAAAATATGTAAGTAAATTTCCGTCCACATGAGTTATTTTTCTAAATATATACTTTTCTATTTCTAACAAACAGTCAAATGTCATTTGGGTATTTGTTTCATTTCACATACTCCACATCGTGGTATGGCGCAATCGGAAGAGAAGCGATTTCGCCACAACACACCACACAGCAACACACCACACGAGACAAATATGTTTCTAAGCATAATATGAAATACATAGGAGCGACTGCGACACAACACTCCACAACACACCACACAAGATATGTGTGGTTCCGGCTTTACTCAACATAGTTTTGGTAAAATTCCTCGCACGCAGATGTAATGCATGAATCAATGTTTAATCGCATCCTATACAAACAAAAATGATAACTTTTTCAATGTTGTGTTGTGTATTTTTCACTTTTGCAAGAAGCACAGCTCATATACTTTATCTGAGCCTTTAGTCAGCAGCTACTTAACTACATTGGCCACTTTTTGCAAAATTAAAAATATTTTTTTCCAGCTATCGCAGTTTTTTTGTGAAAAAGAATATACACATGTAACCTATCACCTTCAATAACCTGAACACGTCCATCATCAGTTCTGTAGCTGAACGCAGTTTTTAGAATAGTAGACGATCGACAGAGGGCAGTAAGGAGAACTTATTCAAATATAGTCGTTGGCGAGTAAAGCATTGAGTTTTTTTGGTTAGAAACTAATTTCTTTTTAATAAAATATAAAATTAAAATAGCTAGATTCTTTTATTTAAAACAAAGTTTTAAAGTTCAGAAGTGGGATAGCCCATAATAATGTCCAATTTAAACAAATTGAAGCTTGGTGAGCTGAGACAAAAGTGTCAGGAGCTGAATATTTCGAGCAGTGGCACCAAAGCCAGCTTGGTGGATAAAATTGCTCGTCACCTTGAAAATGCAAAGAAGTCGGAAGTACAAGAACTCTCCGATAAAGTTAATGAATTGGAGAAGCAACTTTATGGTTTGTCAGCGAGGGAAAATTCTTCACCAATGTTCCAGTCAATCGATGAGCAGTTTGCGTCGTCTCCAAAAACGACTGCAATTAGACCGAGTCAACCGGGCGACCATTTTGTGCCGTCGCTTTTCACAACGGCGCCATCTGACTATTCTATTGCTACAACTGCGCCGGTGATGTGTTCAATGACGATGACGAACCGAGATGCTGCCGTGATTGCTAAAAATTCCGCCCAGATCCAGATTCCAGCAAGATGCTCTGTTGCATTCACATCTGCAACTCAACCAACAGTAAGTATGCATCCGTCTATTGCATGCTTTTCTCAAGCGCATCCAACGACTCAAAATTCTCACCTTTTTCATGTTCCATGCAATGCACCGAGGGAAAACTTAAATGTTCCATATTATGCTGCACCGAGGGAAAATTTAAATGTTCCATATTATGCTGCACCGAGGGAAAACTTAAATGTTCCATATTATGCTGCACCGAGGGAATACTCACATGATATATACAATGCTGCACCGAGGGAATATCCGCATTATTCACACAATGCTGCACCGAGGGAATACCTTCATGTTCAAAACTATGCTGCGCCGAGGGAATATGAAAATATTCCAAGTAATACTGCACCGATGGAACAAGGAAATGACCCATTTATTGCGGCACCGATGACGTTTGCAAACGCGCACCAACTAGAACCTCCAAGACCATCCTCGTATTACTCGCCGAATGTTTTACCGCCAATGCCGAACGTTCGTGATCTGATAGACGTACTACCAGATTTCAATCCACTGGACCGAACTTCACTGAGCTCCGAACAATTTGTTAAGCGTACCAACATGCTCATTGAAGCATACCAGTGGCCGGAAAAGATTTTACTGTTAGCGCTTCCTGCCAAGATGAAAGGTGCTGCTAAATTTTGGTTCGACGGTTTGCAAATGATATTCAGGAATTGGAATCACTTTGCTCATCAGCTGCAGGTAGATTTTCCAAGTGATTCAAATGATGCTGACGTACATCAGAATATGGCAAACTCCTTCAGAAACCCGAACCAAAGTCCAGAGCATTTCTATTATGAAATGGTGGGAATTGGCAGAAAAGCTGGTTTGAAAGAAAATTCGATTATTACATACATCATAAGAGGGTTACGAGACAACAAGATGCAACATGCTTTGTCTGCACATTACTTCTCATCGCTGGCAGATCTCCTCAAATCAATAAGAGTATACGATTCGAAAAGCCCTACTCAAGCCACAAAGGTTGAGTTTTCGATGCAAAGAACAGTTCCTGAAAAGTCACCAGAGAACAACCCCAGACCGACAAGATTTAATCTACGATGTTACAATTGTAACGAATCAGGTCATCGTTCCATTGACTGCACAAAGCCGCAAAAGAAAGACCGCTGCTTAAAATGTCACCGTCCTGGTCATGTTGCTGCAGTGTGTGGCCAATCAACAAGAGGCAACGTCAACAAAATTGAACTCGTTGAAGAAGAGACCGCTCCAACTATTACCAAACAGATTATTCTCAACAATACTCACGAGGTGAAGGCTCTCGTTGACCCTGGCAGGGTTTGTTCATTAATTGCCAAGTCAAAAGCAGAGATGGTGTCCAGTATTGATCCCATTACCGATAAAATCTTGAAGGGATTCGCTGGAGGTGAGTTTATCTGTAAATATAAAATTAGTTGCAAAATGAAATTAGATGATCACGAGTTTGAGGCGGTGTTGCATGTGGTAGATGATGATTTGCTTGGGCAGGATGTTCTTCTTGGTACCAATATTCTTTGCCAAAAGAACCGTAAAATTGTTATTGAGAAGGGAAAATGTCGAATTGAACGATCAGAAACAAATATTTGTTCCGAACTGACCGAAGTTCAATACGAGAAGCTAGATAATATTTTGACATTTTTCTCAAAGTGTTTTGCAAACTCGATTGCTGAACTAGGAAGATGGAATTTCATGAAAATGAAAATTGAGTTGACATCAGACGTTCCATTTCAGCTACGACCGTATCGAATTCCGTTTGCAAAGAGAGAAATTTTTACCGAAATCATTGCGGAGTTACTGAGATATAATATTATTCGGCACAGTGATTCACCTTATTTGTCGCCAGTAGTTTTGGTTCCAAAAAAGAATGGGGAAGATCGTTTATGCGTAGATTTTCGGAAATTGAATTCCATGACCGTCAAACATGGTTTCCCGATGCCGATAGTTGAGGAAATATTATCTCGACTCGCAGATAGTAAATACTTTACTACTATTGATTTGCTCTCAGGATACCATCAAATAGAGATAGAAGAAGATTCTAAGAAATATACGGCCTTCAGCACATGTGACGCAATTTACGAATATAATTGCATGCCATACGGTGTTGTAGATGGACCGTCCGTTTTTCAAAGCATGGTAAATAAACTTCTTTCAAAGATGAAACCGAATGAAGCTATGGGGTATATAGATGATATCATAATTCCGAGCAACACGATCGAGGAAGGACTTCACAGGTTGACCAAGTTGCTGGAAATCATTCGTGATGGTGGACTTACGATTCGGATAGACAAGTGCAAATTTCTGGCAACTGAAATCGTTTTCTTGGGACATCGAGTGACAGAAAATTGTATTCGTCCGGGAAAGGAAAAATTGTCATCAATAATTGATTTTCAGAAACCCGAAAATGTACATGAAGTACGAAGATTTCTCGGTCTAACTGGGTATTTTAGAAAATTTGTCCAGAACTATGCTACTATATCTCGCCCACTGACGCAACTTCTTTGTAAGACTGCAGATTTTAAATGGGAACAAGAGCAAGTGGAAGCTTTCGAGAAATTAAAAACTATTCTTAGTTCCGATGTTGTGCTTGACATTTACAATCCAAGATGTATACACGAGGTACATACCGACGCAAGTAGTCTTGGCTTAGCAGGGATTCTGATGCAATCCAAGGATGGAAAGGCTTTCCGACCCGTGTTTTATTACAGCCGACATTGCACAGAATCTGAACAAAAATTCCATAGTCATGAACTTGAAGTTTTGGCGATAGTTGAGACACTTGAACGATTTCGAATATATTTGCTTGGGAAACCTTTCAAGGTTGTTACGGATTGTGCTGCAGTAACAACAACGAAACAAAATAAGGAGCTGGTAACACGCATTGCTCGTTGGTGGCTCAAATTACTAGAATTTGATTTTCAGTTGGAACACCGAAGCGCTGATCGAATGCGACATGTCGATGCGCTAAGTCGTGCACCACTCAGTGAAGCGAAGGAACCCGACATCGTTCGGAGCAGCATAATGAAAATAGAGTTGAACAACATTGGCTTTATAACTACAATGCAGATGAATGACCCGAAGATAGCTGAGATTATCCGGACCCTCGAAAATAAAATTGTATCGGATCAGGGGAAGCAGTTATCCAAAGACTACATAGTGATGAAAAACCGACTGTACAAACGAGTTGGAGAGCACAATAGGTTGGTGATTCCAAAAGCTATTCGCTGGCGTATAGTGATGTACGCACATGATGATAATGGTCATTTTGGACTAGAGAAGACTATGCAACGAATCCAAAAACATTTTTGGTTTTCCAAAATGAAGAAGTACGTAAAGGAGTATCTCGCTGCATGTATTAACTGTCAATACAACAAGTGTACTGGTGGAAGAACTCCTGGTGAGCTTTACGTTTGGGATACTGATCCAATTCCTTTTCGCACACTACACATTGATCACCTTGGACCGTTTATTAGAAGCCGTCGAGGAAACCAATACATTGTTGCCATCTCAGATGCCTTTACAAAATATCTCATCGTTAAACCTGTTCGCTCTACGAAAACGAAACCCGTCATAAGGATATTGAACGAGCTACGATCCTATTTCGGAACGCCTATGAAAATTATATCAGATCGAGGTACGAGTTTCACATCAAGATCTTTTGCGAACTACTGTCAAGCACATAGTATACAACACGTCAAGAACGCCGTCAGGACTCCGAGAGCAAATGGACAAGTTGAACGAGCTAATCGAACTATTTTGTCATTTCTTCGGACAGTTGTAGAAGAAGATCAAGACTGGGATTTAGAAGTGGAAAACCTTCAATGGACTGTGAACACCCAAGTAAACTCCACGACTGGATTCACACCAAACCAATTATTATTTGACTTCGAACTGAGGGATCCTCAGCTGAATATCATTATTGACGCTATTAGTGATGAGTGTTCAACAGTAGAAGAAACACCAATGTTAGTTAAACGACATCATGCACTGGAAAATATTGAGAGATGCAAGAACGCCTGGAAGGAACGTTATAATAGTAAGCATTCCAAACCTCGAAAATTCAAGGAAGATGACATCGTGCTCATTGAAAACGAACCGCCGTCGACCGGTATGTCAAGGAAACTGGAGCCTAAATATAAGGGTCCATACATTGTGACACACGTTTTGGACCACGACAGGTATATCATTCAGGACATCCCTGGCATGCAGAGATCTACTAAACCGTTTAATTCAGTGTTCACTGCGGAGAAAATGAGACCATTCTGTTTGACTGCACCAGACCTAGATGGCATTGACATCGATGACAGCGAAAGTGATGATGACACCGAGGACGGTGAAGAGTCAGGAAAGGCCGAACTGTAACCTATCACCTTCAATAACCTGAACACGTCCATCATCAGTTCTGTAGCTGAACGCAGTTTTTAGAATAGTAGACGATCGACAGAGGGCAGTAAGGAGAACTTATTGAAATATAGTCGTTGGCGAGTAAAGCATTGAGTTTTTTTGGTTAGAAACTAATTTCTTTTTAATAAAATATAAAATTAAAATAGCTAGATTCTTTTATTTAAAACAAAGTTTTAAACACATTTTATTTTTAAACCAAAATTTAAGCTTTCTGCATTATTTCTATAAGTTTTCCTGTGAGAAAAACTATCCCAAATTGAGTTTGAAAATTGTCACTTTTGTACTTTTTCACTTTTTTGGCTTATGTAGTTAAGGCTTTATACTTGAATTTAAACTGCCATTTTTTGACCGAACTCAATCTTGCCGATTTCTTCCCAAAGAAATTTGTGGAACAGTATTTGGCAACAATAATTGTTGACAAATTATGAAAACAATTGGCAGTTTTGGTCAAGGTCTGGAACAAAGCTATTTTTAGAACTTTGAAAGTGCCATCTATATTCCAAGTACTAAAACAAACTAAGAAGTATTTGAAGCATTTCAAAATGAGTGCGTTCAAGCAATTATCGTTTCGCCTGAAATTCCAATCCTTCCAGACAACAAAAACAAACCTAAATTCGCTTTACTTCATATATTTTGTATACATCTAACTGGCTGAACAGAATAGAATGACGGAACTGAAGACGCAGACGGAACTGGAAGAGCTGTCAAAAAGTGTCGTACGTTATTTTTTTTACATGTCCACAATGGAGCTGTACAGCTTTGAAAGTATTTTGAAGAAAAAAAAAAAGAATATTCTTGTGTACAAGCTCAGAATTCACATTTTTTGTTTCCAATAATTTTCCTTTTAATAAATAATTTTTTTCGCGATACAAATAACCACAATATTTTTTTCCGACCCAAAAAGTTGTTTTTTTTCTTCATACAAATTGAAACGTCAAAAGTGCCGTACGTCAAAAGTTAAAAGTTGGTGAACTCTTCCGTCTGCGTCTGCGTCTCCGTATGCGTCTACGTTCCGTTGTGTTCGCAACATTGAATTTGCGTGTATTCAATATTTTGACAGCTATTCCGGCTCCGTCTCCGTTTCCGTCTGCGTCACCATTCTGTTCAGCCAGTAAATCAGCTGGTACGGCGTCTGCCAGTCATTTTCAATTTTATTTAATTTTGCGAAAACTTTCCATGAGAATTATCAAATAAAATAATATTAAAACAAAGTTTGTTTAAAAAAAAAATACAAAAATTTCAAAACAGTCGTTTTTTTTTTTTAACATACAAAAACGAATTAGCAAAAACGGAAAAGTGATTGTTCTCTTTTCCATAAATAAGTGACCTCGCAAAACGGCAAATCTGTCGGTGTCGCTACCGCCGCTGGATAAAAAAAACACCTTTTTCTTTCACTCATATCTAAAGAGTATAGCCATCTTTATCATCTACCTGCTAATTCGCCTTCGCCCATCAAAACGACAACGTACCAAGAAAACGGCCATTTTTGTTTCTCGTTGTGGATTTCCAGTCAAAGTGAAATTTGTGAGTGCTGCTTGTGGTGCGTTTAAGTTTTTCGTATTTTTAAATTCTTATATACATCAATTAAATTGGACCATTTATAATTGAAAATACTCTCATAAGACAATTAACAACTGTTTCACTTAAAAAATCAAAGTGTCAGGTAAATTAAAGTTTGTTTTCTATTTCTTTTTTCAAACTGAAAATTAGCGTCAGTGCTTGAGTGCAGATTTTCCCAATTCCGAATTCCGGTGTCATTTTTTTCCCTCTCATTACTCTTTAATGAATTCTTGGGACAAGCTTTTTTATAATATTTTAAATTAAATTTTATTTTTTATTTAACAATTCAAGATATTAAGTTTGGATTAGGTATGCAACAGTATTTGGTAACTGTGCCACTTGTGGCATTACTTAATATTTTTGTGTATCTTGGTTAGCATTTTACTTTCTTTTCTTGTTCGCTCTCTGTCTGTTTGTCGTTGTTCCCCATGGCCACATTGTTGTAGGCATTAACAACGAAAACAAAAAAATAAACATTTTTTCGTCGTAGAAGGTTATCTCCGTGCGTAGCCAGTTCCACTCATTTCAGTTTATGTTCATAATCGTCATTGATTCTACTCTAGCTCCAAGTGGAAATCGCCAAAAATGTGTATACTCTACTCACAGCACTTGCTGCAGATATATCAAATATACCTATTTTTTTTAACAAAACGCACTATGGCTGACTTATTTGGGCCACACCGCGCCGCAATTGCAACGATAAGGAGCGCAAGTGTACACAAATACAAAAGATCATCATGACAAAACTGTGGTTCTCTTGTTAAATTGTATCCACATAATTTTTGTTTTGTATACGTATAATATATACCTATAGGTAGGTATATTGTTGTCAATTTATGGTTGTTTTCTCTGCGCAAGTACAGTTGTGAACACATTTTGTACACAACTACGTAGCCAGAGGAATTCAGTTTGAGGGTGTTAAGCCCCTCGCCTTATTAAGTTCATTTTTTGTAATACGATATACCTAAGCATCGAAAGTTCTTGTTTCCTCATTTTTACAGCCTTATTTATAAACGTATTATAACGAGTATATAACATTACCTAACTATACACTTTATAATACATACCTCTAAAGCCAAAATGTTATTTATAAAACGTATGCAACTTTGAATAGAGACATTTAGCCAGTTCACGTTTCTGAGATCTCACTGAGCAAGCTCCGTCAGCTCCATGGAGCAGATTTTCATCTCTTTTTTTTTATTAATTAATCAACTGCGCAAAAAAATAATTGAGCAAGCCAATCCAAAAAATATCAGTCTCAGTTTTTTGACAGCAAAATTGAGGAATTACGTTCAGAAATCTGAGATTGCTGAGGTCTCTGAGATCTCAGTGGGCTTGAGAAACATGAACTAGCTAATTACATAAGCTAAACGCGATCGGAGGTTGAATGTTAGTTCCTATATAAGTATATTTTTCTATCAAAATGTCACTGACTCACACATAACAAAATACAAAGATATTAGGGTGGCGCTTACTTGAATTTCTTTTTCACCCTTAAAGTGATAAGGTAACTACCTACATAATTAAGTATTTGAATAGAACAAAAATGTTAAGTAATTCGTTTCAAATTCGACTAACGTTGTCATGCCAAGGGTCTAGGGATTGTATACCAACCTTTGCCACCAAAAATTAGAATTCATCTGTTTAGCGCAATCTAATAAATAAGGGTATTAGTGTAATATTCGGAATTATGATTTCATTTTTCAACATAAAAGAATAAAAACAAATTCCTGTTATGTAAAGACGATTATAAAAGTCCAAACCCTTGATAAAATTGGGATAGAATAAAATTGCATTCGAAAACCACTGATCTGTAAGCCTTTCAAATAACTTTATCGTTAAAATTCAAGATCACGAGTCTTGAAATTTTGAAGATTTAGTTCGCATTAAAATATTGAATTTTATTTATAAAATAGTTTGTTTACCTAGTTGTAACCAGCCATGTAAACTAATAAATGTAGACTAAACGATTGTCTACGTGTAAACAATTCAAGGTAGACAATTCAACACTGCCGAAATGAGCTTTTCAACAATGTAGACAATGAAAGAAGATTTGTTAATTACTTTTGCCTGCTAAAAATTACCCAAAAATTATTGAATTCTATCAAACCTGGACAAGACTTCATTAATCGTACCCGAAATCAGACTCTATTTCTTGAAATTAAATTTGATTAAAAATATTGCATTTTCAATATAAGAAATTGTATTTTGCAATGTCAATAATTAAGCACTTCGAGATCGAGACCATCTCTATTCAGTTAAACGAGGCCGATAACGATTCCGAGACGATATTGAAATTTCAAGATTTTTATGAGACCGCCCGTAAATTATAAACGTATCGTCGTATTTTTTGGGACAAATTTGCAGATCTAAAAAGCTATTGTTGACATTGTTGACGTTGTCGAAATTGTTTCAGCAATTGTCTATATTGAAACGTAGATAATTAAAGTCGACACGTAGAAGAACAAGACTGGTTTTAAGTCGTTGCAAGAATCTGCTAAACATCTATTGGAAGTACTTAGGTACCTTCCATAATAATATTCTGTCTACGGCCCTGCTGCCATCTATACTACCTCAAATCTGCTACCTTTAAACATATAGGTATCCTTCAAAAATGTTTCATTGCAAAAAGGGGGAGGCGGATCCGGTTTATTATTAAAACAGAACGCGAATGCGGCAACAAGGTATAAACGAGAATCACAACATTGTGGTTGGTTGCTATGAATTGTGACGTCAGATCAATGACCTGTTTACGTTCTACCTACCTACTTCGCAAAACTTTTTTTTAGCACATCAGTATGTATCTAAATCTAATTGTTTCTGCTTCTTTGAATGACTGAATTCGATTAATAGTTTTCAAATAGATAGGTACATATTTCCGCGAATCTTCGTCATAGGTCCTAATAAATATTAAAATGGGGCTAACAGAATTTTCCATGGTGGGGGAAAATGCGCCCTTTTTTGTTTTTCTTCGTTCTCTTAATCACGTAGCCATCCAGCCGAAGAAAACAACTTTCCAATTCGCCTAAAACACATACTTAGCTATACCGCGCAAATAGGTGCATATATATACAAAATTTGTATACATATATATACATTTTTATGTACATACATACATATATGCATTAACGTAAATGAAAAACGTACACACCACAAAATAATCACAAAATACTCGTTTTGTTGTCAAACAAAATCTTTTTCTTATTTTCCTTTGCGCATGATTATTATATATTTCTTTTTAGTCACCCAGCTGCTTATTCCTGGTTCTGCTTTATTCTTTTCATTCTACCTCCACAATTTTCCTTCACTTTAGTTTTGTCGATGTTTGCTTTGCTTTGTTACTGTCGTTCTCTTTTGTGTGTAACTATGTTATTTTCTTTTGCTTAATTTCTTAAATGTTGTCCATTTTTGATTTTGTTTGAAATTTTAATTCGTTTTCGTGGTATATACTTGGTTTTGTTGCCGTTGTTGGTTCCATGGTTCTGTTTTTGCCTTTTCGGTATTTAGTAGTTGTTGCCGCCCGCCATTGCAGAGAACGTAGTTATTTTTTCTCATTAAAAAAAAAAAAAAACAAAACTAATAAAAGTCAGAGTTTTCCATTGCTTTTAAGCAGCTATCGAATGAGATCTCTGATGAAACCAAAAAAAGGAGTTTTCAGATTTGTTCCTTCTTGTCCACTGTTTTTAAAGTAAAATCCAGTTTTATAAATCTGTGCATTAGTTTATTATAACATTTGGCGTTAGTTTTGTGCACTCTTGGAGAAATGATTAAAATTGAAAGGTAATGGCGGTTTTTTCTGATTTCTCCGTCCTGTGATATTTGATACCTATGTGATTAAGCTCCCTACTAAAATACATCATTGTCGAAAAATTATCACCTATTTGATTGAAGATGTGTTATCTCGAAAAAAAAATATATAAATAGCTAGCTAATTATTCTGTCTCATATAAATTTTAATAAAAAAGTAGGTAGGTATGTATGTACCTACCTATTGCATTTTTACTTTTTTCTTGTTTACAAAATGTGATTCGTGAATCGTGACAAAATGGCAGATTCTGAAATATTCGCGTGTAAGAAATATAATTTTTGATATACCTACGACAAGAACAAGATGCTACATGTCGATATTATATTGGTATATTTTAATTGTGCCAGAAGCCAGACGAGAGAGTGAGGAACAAGAAACGAGTGTCTTCATTGAAAAAATGGCGAAAGAATGGTTAATTTTTTTTTTAGTAGCGTAATTTATTGATTTCCTTTGTAATAATAGTAAAGAAGATGTCAACCTGTTATTTTTATTGTTTAATTTAAAATTTTTGTCCGGTAAAAAAGTTTTCTTTTGTTTGATGTTAAGGTTACCTTAATTTTTTTATATGGATGTACACACACCAACATAGGTTAAGTAGGTACACAATGAAGCGTATGATCGTGAAGTAGGTACCTATACCATTTTTATTCACTAAAATGCACTAAAATAATAACGTAGATTAGTGACATTTCCAAATGTATCTTAATTTTAAATCAAAGCCTTTTTCTTATTAATCTATGTATGTATGTTATACCAGGAAGAAGTTTGATGTTTTCAAGCGATTTAATCCAAGTTTGTTTTTTCACTTTCTTCGAGCCTAAGGAATTTTGTTTTTGTGTTTATCGTTAGTCGAAAGGTTATTTCGAAAATTTATAAAATTGTTTTTCATCTCAAAATAATTAGGTACGCTGAATTCACAAACTTAAGAAAACAAGGTTAACTGACATTTTTGCCAAAATAAAGTTATAATAAGTACATTTATTACATCGTACTAAAATGGTTCCGCTCTTTCGATTGCCACTATTTGGTCTGTTTGGCAACGTGAAATTTTTAAATTTTTACATTTTGCTGTCATCAAAAGTCAAAGCTAAATAAAAACCCAATTGTGGGAAACTTGGTGAACATTTCACGTTAACAAACAGGCATACTATTTGGCTATCTCTGACTATATAAAAAAAATTACAGCAAACAGGCTAGGTAGGTAGACAAACAATTTAATTTTGATCCTCTTAAGTTCACAAAGTTTTAACAGACAGACCGAAGTTCCCCTTTCACGGAGATAACAAACTTTATTATAATTTAATATTAGATATATGGATAGACTTTCATAATAGCCCTTGTACTTATCTATAGAATTTTATAAATACTCACCCGGACCTATTTTTTAACGTAAATTGTTAGTTCATCTAAATTGAATTTTAATTAATTGGAAAGTAGGTACCTACCTTACCCACATTTCGTCAACGATAAAGTAGTCAGTCAGGTACCTACAGCATTTAGGAAGCTTAGTAACAAATAAATTTGGTAGGGCAATAGGTCGTTGAGAATCAGAGCCGAGTGACGAATTTGATTCAAATACAGTAGTTGTCAAAAAATAAAACCTACACTCGATCGACATGATAACGTGACCTTCGGTAGCGCAGTGCATATGGCCCGGTGACGCTTGGTGTATGGTTCGAGCCCCAGTGACGGTAAAAGTTTTTCCAATAAAATTGAACATATGTACATAGACTAAGCGCCACTAGAAGAGTCTGTTGATCGGCCTGGCGACCTTTAAATAGCTATAACTCCAGTCTTTAAAAACTTGGTGGTCCAGTTCTCTTTGGTTTATTCAAACCTTCAATATGAATTTAATGTTGTTTTTAACTTATATCTTAATATGGGAGGTTATTGCGAACCAAAATTTTCTTGAGAAATATTTCCCTCCTTCGTAAATTGAGAACTTGAATGGTGCTCGAAGGCTTCCCTCGGAATTTAAATAAATTTTGCAAGGTAATTTGGCTTTCATTACATGCAACTATCGCTCTTTTTTCTTTTCGATTAAAATCATTGTCCCATAAAAACTGCTTTCAACAGGAAGTGCTTTAAATCTTAGTTTTCTCGAAAATCAAAAATGTCGGCCTAGATTGTTTGTCAATATCCAAGCTTGTATTTGCGTCTTTGAATTAATGACATGTCTGTGTTTAATATATGTATGTACCTGACTTTATAATTTACCTGCGTAATTTTCATTGGAATTTGCTGAAACAAAAGATGCAAAATATTGTCTTATTCGACAAGAATCCACTATCCAACTCCATATTCCTTCCTAACTAATGAAAAAAATATTTAACTCAACAATTATTTTATTTTCAGCTTAAAAACATTGTGGAAATGTTACGAAAGAGATAGTCAAGTCTATCATAATCGCCAGTAAAAGGACTATCCATAAATAGCACAAATATATTTAAAAAAAAGCAATAAAAAGTTATCAAGTAAACGAAAAAAAAAAAAAAAAAAAAAACAAGACCGAAATGTTTTCATTTCATAAGCCTCGAGTATATCGTTCAGCCGAAGGCTGTTGTATTTGCAGGGCCAAGTCTAGCAGGTAATTCATTGAATTAAACATCAAACTTCATACATTACATTTGTCTTTCTTTATCGAATAGTTCCAGATTTACTGACTCTAAAAAATATGAAGAAGACTCAGTGAAATGCTTCGATTTGAGAGAAGCCCGCCATGGAGAAATTTGCAATGCCTGCGTTTTGCTAGTAAAGAGGTTCAAACGCTTGCCAGCAGGCAGTAACCGGCATTGGGGACATGTAAGTGATTTTTATTTATTTAAAAAATTATTTCTTAAAAAAAAAAAAATAAAGAAAGAAAGAAATATGACTAAAATGTTAATTATAATTGTATAGGTTGTTGATGCACGAGCTGGACCTGGAATGAAATCTATGACAAAATTTAAGAAACTTAAAGATGATTGCACACAAGGTTCGAACAATGGTTCAGCTGACCGTGCTGCTAATAATCATAAATCTCTTATTCCCGAAAAATTCTCGAAAATTTTTAAGAAAAACAAAAAAAAAGTTGTGAAAGATAAAAATAAATCACAACACATAGCTGTAGCAAGTAAAGCATGGGAAAGCCAATCGCTGCCTTTGACACCAGAATCTCTTGACAGCGACTGCGAAGATGTGCAATATTCACCAACAAGAGCAATCGAATCAGCTAGTCTTAAAATTCGGCAAGCAATTAACCGTTGTGGCAGCAGTAAACGAAAATGTCTACCACCGAAGAAATTCCGCAAAAGTAACGCCGATCAAGTACAATTTTTCGATGAAAACTTATGGGTTAAACGGAAATCTTGCTGTGGAATTGTATATGAAAACAAAGAACTTGGTGCTATTATTTTAGATATCCAAAACTACAACCCGTGTGCCGATCATCAGCGAAAGAAAATAGAAATTCCGACAAAGCCATTACCAGTAGCGTCACAACTCAGCGCCCCACAACAATTCAGCATTAAGCCAATTGCTTATCAGTTACCTTTTAATCCGCCAGCGAACCGCAATCCCACACCGGTGCTAAAGAAACATCATTTGTTTTACAAGCGCCAATCAGAAAGTTTCCCCCTCGGCGATATGAAGCAATTAAATAACAGCAACAACAATACCAACAATTCTCCCAAGACTGATTTTGTACTAGATTTCAAAGTTCTTCCCAACTCACTTCCTACCTCATCAGCAGTTAAAGTCGCCAAACTGAATCCTATTGATCCTGGTCTTCACAGTAGTCATCTTCAGATAACACCTGGAAAGATGGCCGCTCCATTTGATCATAAACATGCAATTCATAAATTAAGCAGCAGTAAATCGAATTCATTTATGCATAAAGTTAAATCAGACACTGGCAAAATTGTCAAACATTCCTTGGAGAAATTTAACACTCTTCGACTTAAACCATCTGAATTGACCGATGTAAAACACATGGTGAAGACTGTCGACAAACCGTTCCTGATAAAGCCCGTTTCTGCAGTTTCTCAAGATAAATTAAAGAAAATGGGTTTGGATAATGTGCCATGTTCCTCCGTACAGTCAGTGGCAACAAAATTCAATGACAATTCTTCCGATTCTGGCTTTGATGAAAACTTACAAGATCGTAAATCTGTGAGTCCTTTGGTAAGTTTAAAAATTTAAATCTCTGGCAAACTTAAGTTGTTGTTTGTTAATTCAATTTGTTCTATTTCAAGTCACTGAGTTTTATGAATTTTACAATATTTTTCTTATGTCTTGCAGCAAGATGATGGTGAAAAGAAAATCATGACAATCCCAGTGCAAACAATGTATCTAGCCAGTGGAGTGCAAATACACGGTCAACATCAAAATCTCTTGCTCACAGGGAACGATGTAGCGGCGAAAATATTGCAGAACCGAAAACAAATGCAAAATGTAAGTATATTTAATAAAATCTATGTAGGTAAGAGTGATTTTAGAAGGACTGCGATTAATGACTAGCAATTTTGTTTGAAATTAATTTAGAACCCCTATAACGTTCGATAATCGCTTTGTTTTTGTGAAAAGTGTGTAACCAGAACAATAAAAAAAAAATAAAAAATGAGTGTATGTACATGTTTTTTTTTTTTTTTATTTATAGTCAACATACTTTGTTATTGTTTGCATGTAAACATTTGCTCAGCTGGCTTGGCTACACACTTTTCACCAAAACACAATTTCTTTTAATTCATTGAATGATGCCTTAGTTTTAACCATATGCCACTTCAGTCTTGTATAATCAATGGAAAGAATTTTTACTAGCACTGTTTAATCTCAGCTATATTATAAGCCTTGTTAAACATAATATTGAAAATCAATTTATCATTTTTCTTCCAAGATTTATTTGAAGAATTTGGAATTTCCAAAATGATTTTTCAGTCTTGCTCAGCATTCTCTAAAAACTGATCTATGGTTTTAATATTTTTGGATTATTTTTTTCAACGTGGGGATGTGTGAACGCCTATTAAAGCTTCACTTGGTTCTTAAAATGTGGATAAGCTTGAAACAAATTAACGATCATTTACTATTTTCGAGGGCCGAACAGCCCTATTAGACTATTAGGGGATGTCTAAATTTCAACTACATTCCATCTTGTTGGAGAGAAGTCATCATTCCGAAAGCCGGCAAGCCCACTCATATTGAAGCTAAAGACTTCAGGCCAATAAGCCTATCCTCCTTTCTTCTCAAGACCTTAGACAGACTAATTGAAACGCACATTCGCCTTTAACTAAATGATAGTGTTCTCTCGCAGGCCCAGCATGCATACATTAAGGGCAGATCTGTTGAGAAGGCACTTCATGAAGTGGTTGGCACGATTGAGAATCCAATTCAAAGAATTCACTCTAGGAGCATTCCTTGACATAGAATGGGCCTTCAATAACGTTTAAAGCTCGGCGATTTGACGAGCCCTTTATTTTATGAACATACATAGATCCTATGTTGTCAAATTGGATTGATTCCATGCTCCTAACGGGACTAGTAAACGCAGAAGTTGGTCATAGCAAGCTTAAAGTAAGGACGTGTAGAGACACTCCACAAGCAGGGGTTTTATCCCCCCTGCTTTGGTTACTGGTCGTTAACCAGATCTTTGTCAAACTCAGTCCTGACGGTGTCAAAGTCGTGGCCTAAGCTGACGACATATTAATAATGGCTTCAGGGAAATTCATACCCACACTGTGCGATCTTCTACAAACCTACCTTGACAAGCTCATCGATTGGGCCAGCAGCTGTGGACTTAATGTCAACCCACTCAACATAGAACTGGTTTTGTTTACAAGAAAACGTAATATTCCAAATATAGACCCTCCCACCATAAATATGACACCACTCCATATCACTGTTACGGCAAAATATCTTGGTTTAGTAATAGATCGTAAACTAAACTGGAAAGAAAATATTAAAGAAAGAGAGATGAAAGCTTCTATAGCATTTTTAACCAGCAATCGAATTTTTGGAAAAAGATGGGGCCCTAGCCCCAAAACCATTCTTTGGCTGTACAGAACCATAATAAGGCCAATTTTGACATACGCGTGTTTGGTATGGTGGCCAGCCTTAGATAAGGCAACCAATCTTAAAACCATGAAAACTACACAAACTGCAGCCCTGGACATATTCCTTTCACTAGCCCCACTCGATCTTTTTACAAAAGAAGTGGCGGCCAAAAGTTCTCTACAACTAAAATAGTGTAATAATTGGAGAGAGGGCTATTTCAGGCACAGTACCATTACGAAATTTATTGACAAAGACATTTAAACTAACTACACAATGCTAAAAATTGACTTCAATCCAATAGCCCTAACAGTTATCCCCACAAGGAACCTTTTGACGGAAAACCGGGTCATAAACGATGGTCATATCTCCTTATTTCTGCACTGTCTTTCAAGCGGAAGTTCTTGCAGTTTATAAAGTTGTAAGAAGTCTTGCCAAATTCGAACTAGTAAACAAAAATATCGACTTCTTTATTGACAGTCAGGCGGCGATCAAGAAGGCTATCTCCTCCATCCATCATCACTAAGTCTAAACTAGTAAATCGTTGTCGTAACGAGCTAAGATTATTCGGTGCAACAAATACAGTCACCCTTTTATGGGTCCCAGGACATCCGTATTTATGCCTCGAGAAGAGGAAAAAAGTAGAATTCGCCAGAGTTTCCTCAAAGCCGCAAACGACGAATTTGGCGATATCTCATGTTTGCCACTAAGGTCCATTTGCTGAAACGAAACATAAATATTTATTTACGCTGAGGAAAAATTAAAACATAAGCGTTTAAGTTGAAGATAAATATTTAAGTTTAGTTTCAGCAAATGGGCCTAAGAAACATTATGAAATCCATCCAGAATTGAAAATGGTTCAGGAAGGCCCCCATATCTAATCCTAAGCTCCACCAACCCCTCTCCTTACACATCCTTATAACTAACTTGCTTTTATCCATTGTTTCGATCGACTGATATCCGGCTTGCCATATCATCACTCCTTCAAACCTAACCTCCTATTAGGAACTATTACTTTTTTGTGTAGAAAATATAAAAGAGACTTTTTTCTCGAGTATAATTGTCTCCTCCTAGATATGTGCTTATCTTTAAGCCAGCTAGTTCTTTGAAACATTTAGCATAGTTTTTGGCAAAATGGCATTGCACCCATTACAAGTTTTTAAAATTCTCTTCGACAAATAAATAGTATAAAGATAGAGAGCGCTAAAAACAATAGAATAGTTAGTTATTATTGTTCTCGTTTTGTATCTGATTTATGTGTTTTTTTTTTTTTTGCAGAATCGTAATGGAGTGAAAATTGCTCAGATTGTTGCGGGTGCAGGAGCTCAAAAAATGCGTGCAATATATAGTCAACCATCGGAAGGGGCCGTCATAACTACAGTATCATCAACATCACCCAATACCATGTCTATTCCCTCAAAATCTGGTACCACCACGACATCATCCAGTCACCTAACCAAAACACCAACGAATATCATTTTAAACGGCACCGGTGGCGACAGTAGCAATGTAATCTCTACCTCTATACCAAGTCTGAATCAGAAAATTATCCTAGTTAAGACTAAATACAATAACAACAATAACAATCAATCGACGTGTAAGAACTAACCAAACATTATTTCGTCGCTCAAGCATCATTAGAATGTAGCTACTCCTTTTTTTATTGGTTACACTTTATGTATTTCTCGTCCAAATTAGTCGAATACTTTTGAGCCGGTCTAAAAGTAAATCGCTTGCGTATCACCAATAAATAGTTGTAAATGTATAAAGTGAAATCCATTGCAGTATTTGAAATTAAAATAAACAAAAGGAAGTCTCATTATAATATTCGTTGGTAAATAAAATTTTACAATATTGTTTTTGTATTTATGTAATTTTCGCATTTAACTTTTTTTTTACAAGACGTCTTATTTATTATGATAAAGATATATTTTAATATTTATTAAAAAAAAAAACTAAAATTGAAAAAAAAAAAAAAAAACAAAATACATTTGAATCTACTATTAATATTGTTAAACAAAAATAAAACGCATTCATACAAAATTAAAAAAAAAAAAAAAAAAAAAAACACTTGCATTCGCTTTGTCAGACAAAGATTCCAAGTGCATTTATAAAATAAAAATCTAAAGCACCAAATGATTTTGTATAATATTTTATTTAAACTTTTGAGACAAAAATTAGCGATTTAGGAAAATTCCTGTTATAATGTAGACATTCTTTGTCTATATGCCAGAGAAATATAAATTCCAAAACATTTCATGTGATTTAAATTAATTATTTTAGGTAAAACAAAACCCAAAAAAAAAACGGAACTAGGCAAATTTTTGTATTTATTTAAGTTTATCTAAATTCAAAAATACTATCATGTGCATTAATTTTGTAAGATAATTATGAATGAAACAAAAATTATCTGAAAACGTTTCTCTTAAATTATGAAATTTAATTTTTCTTTATGTGGATTACGTAAATTATTTGGTAACTTTAGAATAAACAATATCGCAAATAATTCCAAATACAAACATATATAAAAAAAATTCTCAGTAGATTCAATTTGGAACTTAGACAAAATCATAAAATTTAAGAAATACCTATAATTAAAATAAAATCAAAATATTAACTTTCTCTCTTTCTCTCTCACTGTCTCAATCAATCATAGAATGTATTGCGAAATTCAATACTATTTTACAATTTTTTAACAATGACTAGTTGTTAGTAAAACTTACTTTTAGATTAATAATAAAAATAATAATAGATTGTATGTTTAAAAATAATTTTAAATTGAGATTAAAAGTCAGAATTTTTATCACAAAGAAATTGTTTACATAATATACATATTATATACAAAAAAAAAAAAAAAGTTTTCTCTTTTATACATTAATATATATATATATATATATTATATAAAATGTATGTAGTTGTATATGTCTTAGAGTGAACAGTAAAAAAGCAGATAAATGATATTGCAATTAAATTGTAAGTAAAATCATGTCAAATATTAATCATTTCATATATTATATACAAACAATTACGAATAAATTAGTTAATAATAATGTATTTACTGCCATGAAAAGAAAAATGTTAATCTTAGGGAAATTCATTATGGTGTAGAAATATAAAATCGTTTAATCAAGCATATAATACAATTTTGTTTTCAATATTAAATTGCATTTTTCTAGGACATTAGCAACCCTAACCCCGATTTTATGGGAAGAATGTTTCCTTAATAGGATGATCTAAGACGCTTCTTTGCATCTAAGATGAAACCTAGAGCTATGGAACTCTCTCCTGCAACAAAGCCATCCACGTACAACAGGTTAGTCAAAAGAGTGGTCCAACCAACCTACTCATAAAGAGCGTAGCGGAAGAATTACAACTTTTCTATTAATTGTTTGCGGTTAAAGATCCCAGATTTCCACGTGGTAAATCCAGACATTGAACAAATCACGTACAGCCGAATAATTATTTGGGAACTCTATGTGGGCTAAAGGCCGACGTAAAAGCCACCCAGGAAGTGCGATGGGTTGGAGTTGGAGAGGGCATTATATCCGAAGAAGAATGAAATCGTGCAATGTAATCTTCGGTGAGTGCTCCAAGCAGCACTTTGGTTGTGCATTCGAGTGCCAGCCTGTGGGCACAAATCAACGTGATGCGCATGATTTATACACACAGCGAAAAAAGATATCGAGAAAAAAAGGTTTCGTATGGAATGTTTCCCTCGTTAAAACATTCGGAACGTAAATGTATGTTTCCCTTGGAATTTTTTGGTATCACGAATACATTTTCGTTCCAAGGAAATTTATTCCGTGGGAGATTCACGATAGCAGACAAATTTTTGTGGGAATAAAATATTCCGTGGGAAACAAATTTCCCAGGGAGATTCCGCATATGATGTTTTCGGCTAAGATAGATTCTGTGACAGTTTTCTTCGGGATTTCATCAATTATCATTTAACATAATAGAACTGCAGTCTTCACATCATATTTTTTTACATACATATTTATATTTATAACAAAAAAGTGAGAAGATATTTTTGATAATCAAAGATCTTAAGATGTGACCCTATTCAAAAACATTTAATAGGCATTTAAGAATCAAAGAAACATTTCTTAAATTTTTTGGACGGCACTGAAATGTCTTAGTTTCCCATTGCATATAGAAAAAAGTGGAGATATGTGCATGAGCATTTCATCTACCGAGGCATCCGGGTTTATGTGGCTTTCGCCATCTTGAAAATAAATATACAATTTTGTTTATATGATAAAAAAAATACCCTTGGTAGATCGCCCTTGTGGCACCTACCGAACATGGATTACATGTCTTATGTGCTATAACGTGAATTAACGGTATGGGAAATACGCGTAGGGATGCCCTTTTTCAAACCCGATATCAATGACCTCATTTGCACTTTTATATCCGAAGAAATTGAGCTCGAATTAATTTGAGTACTCCTAATTTAGCTGCAATTTACCCCAAACGCGATGAATCATCACCTGAAACTATGAGGCTATAGCTATAAAACAATTCCTCAAAATACATGCAGTGCAGGCTGCTTATCAAGTGGCTTCGGTAGCGCAATGTGTAGGAAATCAGCTTCTGAACAGCTTGGTACCCGATTCGACTCCCAGTGAAGGCATAAGAGATTTTTCAATTTAAAATGAGCTAGAACCAGACAAAGAACCACTAACAAGGATTCTGATGATCGAGGTGGCACTCGTCTCATAGCTATAACTCCAGCCTAACTTGGTAGCACACATAAGTTGTTCATTCAAAAATGTTCAAAAAATTTTTGTTTAAATATATACTTAATGTTTTTTTTTTTTCTTGAATTTTATGTACACTGTCTACTAATCCTATAACATAATTTCCAGCCCTATTCTGCTATTCATCGGGGGGATTTTTTTTTTGAATATTCAAAAGACAGTAACTTAAAAGTTATAAGCGAAAAAAAAAGTTTAAAAAAGTTTTGTGAAGGGTGGGCGATTTGACTTGGAGACTTTAGGCCAGGCACGCACATGCAACTAAACAGTTTGGTTTCGATTTTGAGTACTATAGGATTATATGACAGTCCGCGCACATAAACCGGCGCGCACTCCCATATAAGCCCATTGTGCTCAAAATCGAAACCAAACTGTTTAGTTGCATGTGCGCGCCTGGCCTTAAGCCTCAGTTTTTAAGAACACGGCTTTGCCGTGTCAAATGTACTGACCTATATTTGAGCAGTTCGTTTTATCTTTAAAGATAGGGCTTATTATCATTCTTAGAAAGTCAGCTGTTCCAAAATAATGTTTTGTATTATAATTTGGGTTAAGGTTCTTTATTACGGTAGTCGACTACATAATATTAAAGAAAAATATAATACTAAAAAATTTATAATAATTATTAATTAAATAAGAAGACATTCTATTATAATTATTATAAATATATGAAGCGACAATTGGTGTTCCAGTAATGGGAATATCATTATAATGGGGAAAAATATTAAGAGCGGATAGTTTTAGTTTTTTATTTTTCTTGAACACCAATAGACCAAAAAAGTCCAAATAGTGAAGTATCGGCGGTGTCGCTCCAATCCAAAACCCAGGGCCTAGTGACTAACAAATCTCAACCATTCCTATTTGCGTGTTTCTAGGCAGGAATTCAGGGGACTTACTATTTGCCAAATCCGAGCGGAGTTTGAAAAGTGAGATTTGTCGAGTTGAGTCGTTTTTCTTCCGAGCCGAAGCGACCGAAGATATCGTCGCTGATACTGCAAAGACGTATGTAACTTTTCTGGGAATTTTTACAAAAAAGAAAACTATTTTCTTTTTATACGAAGGTTTTACTGATGAGTCCAAATGAGATCGCTGAAGTCAAATTTTATTTTTAATTGGTGTTCTAGTTTTGTTTAATTATTACAAAGTATTCCGTAAGGTGACCGTAACATTACCCATATTAAAGACTTTGCAAAAAAGTGGAAAAGTGAAAAACAAAAACATACTTTCCAGATGTCTGTGTGCGAAAAAATAGTTTTTAATCTGTGACTTCAATCTGAAATAACAGAAAAAAACAAAATTTTCTTAAGTTTTTTTTTCACACACAGGCATCAATGACGCATAGTTTTCCACTTTTTGCTAAAAGTCTTGAATGTAGAAGCCTTAAGATTCCTTATAGAACTCGTAAGTTCTAATTA
Source organism: Epistrophella euchroma (assembly GCA_947049315.1). Taxonomy (NCBI): domain Eukaryota; kingdom Metazoa; phylum Arthropoda; class Insecta; order Diptera; family Syrphidae; genus Epistrophella; species Epistrophella euchroma. The sequence continues at coordinate 68,409,161 of OX346247.1, forward strand.
ACTTAAACTTGCTTAAACTCAAGTCTTTTCTTTGACCCTGTCGTTTTCTAAATGACAGGAAAGACGTGTTTGTTTGTATTCTTAAGTGGAAACTCAGACAAAATTGATTTGGAAAAAATATATAGAATTAATATATCAAACCTTTATTGTCTTTCACTTTCTTGTTTTAGACAGAAAAAAGAAAAATGCAAAACTTCTTAAAATGATGATTATTTATTCAAAAAAAAAAGGTTTTATGAAAATGCGATATTAACAATTTTACTTATCAAATAAATGCAATCATATGTATATAAAATAAATTGAGGTAAATAAAATTAAATTATTTGGTTGGTTCTTCTTTTATTTGTTTTTCTTCTTTCGGACTTTTTAACTCATTTTTTTTCACTTTAGTCAAATTTGTATTTTCCAAATTATGATTAGATTTCCTCTTCAAATTAAATTCTTTTACTTTTTCGTTATATATTTTTTCTGTTTTCTTTGTTATCTCGGTTGGAAGTGTCCATTGTGAACCTATGTTAACTTTGGTTGGATCTATGTCTTTTGTATACTCTGGTATTTCAATACCAAGGCGTTTGCATAGTTTAGTCATAATATCATCAACGTAGGTAGAAATTAAGAAATCGGCTTTTTTATCCTGCAAATATATATTAGTGTTAACAAAAATTATAGCTTATAACAGAAAATTTTGCAATAGACAGTTTTTTTCAAAAGTTTTTGATGTCCTGAATTCAAATCGAACCTAAGAACTACTATTGCTTTATTGGCTCAAGTTTTTGAGTTTATACCGTGAAAATACGGAAAACAGTAGGTGTATCTCGAAAACTTCAGAAGGTCGGATTCAGGTTATCAAAAGCTTTTGGAAAGCTATAATCTGTTCCGAAATTGTTTGAACTGTGTAATCTATACATACTTACATGTTTTGTAGGTTGCAAGTTGCAGATGACCAGATTTCCATTATATTTTTTGTTTTTAAGTGGAAGATTACCACTTGGCACAATTTGCAACGTTGTTCCTAACGTAATGTTCAAATCAGCTAAGCTAAAAAATAAGATTAAAAAGTTCGAGCTTTAAAAGTTCCAGATAATAAGTCATCATGATCATACGTTGAGTGCATTAGAGACATGTCGAGATCTTTTTCTGGCAAATCATGTTCCCAGTCCAAAACGTTATCTAACAATGCACCCCCTCGACATGGGCGCGAACTACCACCTCCTTTACATACACCGCCACATGGTTTCTGTCCAACAGTTACAGCAGCTGTTTTTCTTACGTATTGCCTAAGAATGAAAACATTTATCCTGGAACTTGTTTTGATTTAAATGTGATTTTACCTGTGGCATTTGCTACATTGCTCTATAAACATATTCCCATGGAGCTCGGAAATATATTTTCTCGAAAGACCAGATTTTAAATGTAGCCCATCGATATTTTGGCTTATTATGTAGTGAACGTAGCCCTTTTCGACCAAAGCCGTAAGAGCCATGTGGGTTTTTGTGGGAATCGCCTCATTGAATGATATGTTTACTGTAGGTTTTTCACCTTTTTTTTCTAGCGTCCAAACACCATTAGGTCCTCTGGTAAAATACAAAAAGTTAAAATTTTTAATAACATTGCATAGGTACCAGGAATTTAATGTGAAAGTGTCTGAGGAAAGAGCTGACAAAAAATGTGTGCCTATTCCCTTTGAAATTTAAAATTACAAACTACGATTGGTACGATAACGTACAGATTTGTAGAGCCTTATTATCACTCTATACCTGTGTTTTTGTAGTCAGATTGAAATTTATTTATTTTACCTGAAATCGGGAATTCCAGCAGATGTGCTTATGCCAGCTCCAGTATGGACAACTACATGTTTGGAAGCCTCAATTAGTTTAGCCAGCTTCTCACATTTTTCATTTACTTCGTCTTCTCTATCAAACCTCTGTGTAAATAATTAAATTATTGATTTACCTAGATGTTTTAATAGAATAAAATATTAAAAACCTCCGGTACACCGAGTATTCCTTTGTCATCGTATGGGGATAACCCATCGGCATAAGTGCACGACATTTTTATTTATTTTTAATTTAGTAAACAATAAAAGAAATAAAAAAATAAATTTATGTTAAAAATAGTCTGCTATTATTTTTTGTTATGAACATGGAGCCTGATTACACGATTCTTTTTTTCGTTCGTTTCGTTATTCGTCTTTTTGACAGGTACGTATCCTCGTGATTACACGATTCTTTTTTACATTCGTGATACTTGTTTCGTTATTTTGACATTCAGAATCTCCGCGGTGGATTTATTGGAAAATAAACATTAATAATAATTAAAAAAGGGGTTTAATCACTTCTTGTTCAAATGTATACCCTATTTAGCAATGAAAAGCAATGTTAAAACTTATAATTTAAAGTTTAAAAGTTCCTCGCATTAATGCTTTGATTGTAGGGATGAGCCATATTGAAAGATTCTCAGCGATAAATCGGCACACACATTTATCGAACCGAAACATCGGTATTTTTCGAAATCGATACTTGAAAACAAAGGAAATACTTCTTCCTTTTCTATTTTAAGGACCAAATATGTTAAAATTTTCAAAACGTGTTTTTGATTTAAAACGTAAAATAATATGTGTGTCCTTCAAAATTTATAAACTACTTTCCTCCATTAAATCTTCAATATTTTACTTAATAAACAAAAATGATTTGATAACATTTTGGAAAGTTAAAAAATTAAAGCTACTAAAGCATAGGCTTCTTCTTTGTACAAATGTAGACATTTTTCATATTAAGCTAAGTTCTTACATGTAAATCACACCAACAAAAAGCTATCAAAACATTTACTTCTTCAGTAACTCATAAAATATACCACCATAATCTGAAAAATGATTTTACCACACCACGTATGTTTTCCCCAATCCCCAAAGGAAATTTTATAAAAAAAAACACGACTTAACAGTTAACGTGTTTAATGCGATAACAGCTAGTACTTTTACAAAAGCCCAGAGAATTTTCGACTTCTTATCTAAGCGCGAAGAATAGACGTGAATTTCATGCTTGTTATCGATTGTTTGTATTGAAACCTATGTGAATTGTCGACTTCGCCAACCTGTGTTGTGGTTTTTTTCAACCAATTGGGAAGAGTCACACTCGTTTTATTAAAAAAAACATTTTTAGACTAACTTTGGTTGGAACATTTATTGTCTTGGTTAAAAAGTAGATATTGACATAATTTGGAATTTGTACATGATTTATAACTAGTTGTTACGCACCCTCTTTGCTGAACTCTTTGCTAACTCCTTTGGGTATTGAAATTATCTTATTCCCTTTCCATGAAATAGTACCTAATGAACTTTTGTCAATTTTTTTAAAATCCATCAAATTCAATAAATTATAACAAATTAATAAAATTACAATATGCTTTCACATGATAATTTTCTTATTGAAAGAACACACAACTTGATATAAAACAACAAATATTTTTGTGAACTTTCTCTCTTTGCATTTGATTTAAACAAACTATTTTGTTTGCATGGTTCTATTTTCTTGTATGGTCGATGTAATTTATCAAGAAATCGATACTGAAATATGTATCGATGTTTTACTTTGAATAACGAATCCCGGTTACATCGATTGCCATCATCGCTCATCACTAATCGGTTGTCAAACCAGAACGTCAAATGTTCAACCAGAAAAAGTCTTGAAATTTTCATTCCTGCTTTCGTTACTTCATTCCCCTTACATTTCTACACCCCTCACCATATCTGTCAAAATAACGAAAGACGAAACAACCGAAAAAAAGAATCGTGTAATCAGCGTCATGAACTACACACTACAGCCAAACGCCGAAACGCAAGTGAAATGTCAAATACGATTGGTATAAAAAAAGGTGTGTTCTTTTAAAATATTTTATGGCAAGACTGTTTAGTGAAAGTTCACTTAAGGCCCATCAACCACTAGACAACTTTTTGTTGCTCCCAATCCAATTACATTGGCTTTAGTCCCCTTTCACACAGGGCAACTGAGTTGCCGGCAACAATTAGTTCATAGGCGAGAAGGGCAGGAAGAAAGAGGGGGAAATGAAATCTCCCCGGTCAACAAATTCAAGAGATTTTTTTGACGTTTCTCTTCACACTACGTTTGTGTGCGTTCAACCAAGGTAGTTTAAAAGGAAAATAAAGAAAATCTCCGGGTTTTTGTTGCTTGCGTGTGAAAGGTACAAGAGATTGTTAAGGAGATTTAAAGAAAACGTCAAAAAAATCACCAGCAACTAGTATCTTCGTGGCAACTTGTATCTAGTAGGCAACTTGCGCAACTTTTTGTTGCTCGGAGTTGCTCGCGGAACTTTTTTCCCGGCAACTGTTTGTTGCTTACCGTCGCTCACAGGGAAACTTTTTGTTGCCGGAATCCTTAAGATGGATTGACATGTATCTTCATCTGCAAACATCAAGAAAAGTAGAGCGGGAAAGAGTCATACCAAAAAAACGAATGTGTGAAAGAGCACCACTATAAAGATGAACATGTTCGTCTTCGCTATAATCTTCATCTGCGTTCCTATTTTGCAGAACTCGCATGAAGATACATGTAAATCCACCATTATTTGTCAAAAAAATGATGTCAAAATGGCGTTTCCGCTTAGCATTGTGGATGCCAAAATCGCGTGCATTTCCTTTTTACCCTCTGTCATTTTGGCCAATTTCTGGAAATGGAATGTGTTTTCCTTTTTTTCAACAATGTGAGTACCTACACATTATAATAATAAATAATATAATATTTTATAATTATAAATATTAATTTATTTCGCATTGCCAGCTTACGATTATACATAGCTAGACAACCGGAAAGCAGCCATCACAAAAAAAAATATGGCGAAAAAAGTTAAAGTCTAGTACCACAAAGTTGCTCGGAATTGCCTAGTGGGCGATGGCAAGCAACTTTTGTTGCTCTCTGTTGCCGGCAACTCCGAGCAACAAAAAGTTGCTCAACTAAAAGTTGCCTAGTGGGCGATGGGCCTAAAGAAAAAAAGACAGGAGTAAAGTCTTAACTACATTGGCCACTTTTTGCAAAATTACAAAAGTAAAAATATTTTTTTTCCCGCTAGCGCAATTGTTTTGTGAAAAAGAATGTATACAATTCTTTTTAAGGCTCTCCCAAACCAACGCGATTAATCGCCGCGACAATAGAAAACAATAACAACAACGTGTTATTTTGTTTGACAACCACGTGTTGTTATTGTTGTTTTCTTTTGTCGCAGCGATTAATCGCGTTGGTTTGGGAGAGCCTTTAAACCAAAATTTAAGCTTCCTGCATCATTTTTTTAAGTTTTCCAGTGAGAAAAACTATCCTATATAAAATGATAAAATGAGTTTGAAAATTTTTACTTTTGTACTTTTTCACTTTTTTGGCTTATGTAGTAAGGCTTAACGCAGATAAAGATTTAACACTGCTGTCATGATGATACAGTTTTATTTTCAAGGGATAATCCTGATCCGTAAATAATAAAACGCGGCTAAGAAGCTATAAATTCTGAAATGTAATCCGGGACTTAATTGCTATAAGAAGAATTTAGCTGAATGTAGCCTTCACCTGACATTTTTAAAATACCGTTGAATGATTTTAAAAATTTGTTTTTGCGACTTCGCGTCGTGTTGTTTTGGTTTGATTGTTTTTGTATTAATCGTTTGATTTTACCGGCAAAGTCAACTAAATAAATAATTACTTCTTTTTATTCTTTATTTATATATTATCCTATATTATATACATTTTATTACACAAATGGCAAACCCCACGCAGTATATGGTTGAAAAAATCCAAAATTATTTTGTCCCGTCAGCACCAAATCGTAATGCAACAAGTTTAATAAAAGTCCACAATTATAAACTCAATCAAATTGGAGATATAAGCTTTCCTTTAAATCCAGAAATATGGGAAAATTTTTTCAATATAACAATTACAGACAGGGAAAATAATATTTTCGATTATAAAACCAACACTGAAAAAGAAGCCCTAAAAAAACTTGAAGAATATTCTCAGAATTGGACATTTCCCATAGCCGAAATCAAATTGCAAAAAGACCGCTGCGCAGTTTTCCTCGACAGGCAGAAATGTATTGAAATTCTCATAAACCAAGTTTTGACAACAAATAATTATGGTATTCAAATGAAAAATCAAAAAAAGCGTTTCAGACTTGCTGATTTTCGAATCAATGACTCGGAGGGTTTATCGGAATATAGAGCAAGATTGGTCCATAGAACCCTGAGGAAACTTTTGATGTTGTCTAATTGGACCGAAGTTGATGACGATTCAGGGAAAAATGTCAGCGTTGTTAGTGTTGTTACTAAAGTTCCAAAAGCTGACAGTAAAGATCAAGTTATTTCAGTAAGATGCGGAACTGTTTTGGATCCGCAAGATGGTAAACTTGCACGAATAGCACCTGCAGACTATGTCAGGTAAATGATAAAATGAATTTTCTTTATAGCAGAGCATCATTCGTTGGTCACAGATTAATCATTTCCCCCAATTATTGATAAACCAGAAAAACTTTAAAGTGCTATTCTTTCTTCAATATGACATGGTTCGCAAAACAAAACTGCTACGCGAGAGGAACTCTGTAGTTATTTTTTTTTTATATTTTGTTCAGCGGATTAGAACTAATTTCAATTAAGTTCAATTTTGTTGATATTGTTCTCTCTTTTTACGTTAAATGAATAAAAGTTCTCTACTGAATTATGATTTCCACAGCAACTTGGTATTTTCCTCATCAGTTTAACCCCGCTTCGCATCTCATTTTTTAGGAGAACATAACGACACAAATTGCCCATTTCTTTTTATATTAACTTACGGACAAAAATATATGGGACAAAATAGTGCATCATTGCTATTTAATAGCGTAATATTTTTTTACCATTCCACAGTCGGGTTATATAAATAATAATTTATTGTTAAATCTTCTTTCAGTTTACGATCAACAGACATGCGGTTAATGGCTATGCATAAATATGGAATTCGTATCAAAGATGACAAAAAATTTTGCGAACTGTTTGCAAGACTTGGAGAAGCAGCTGTAACAGTTGACATGCTTGAAGTAAAGCCATCAAGTCCAGTGAACATGATAAGAAGTGGCCAAGGCAGTACAAAAGGTAAGTTCAATGAAAAAAAAAGCTATTTATACCCACTCTGACCACAACCACGTTTAATTAACTTTTAAATTTATGATCTATTTTATAAGAGTTTTTTGTTTTAGATCATCTCACTAACTGCAAACTTTTTTATTTTGTATACATTATTTCATTTTCTGTATAAAATATGTTAACATTTCCTTTCATAATGCTGCCTTTGAACTTATGCTACACCTACCATACTTTTCATTTATGTAATTACAACTAGCTTTGTCCACAAAGAAACTAATTTTTTTTTTAAATTCTAACCTTTAGATTTTGCATATTTTCTGGCAAAAGTATTTTCTATTATAACGTAAACATACATTGAAAAGGAAAAATATATTATTGTTGCAGGCGCATCCTTCATACTCTACAATTCTGCTCGATTAGAAACACTTTTACGAGCTTTTGAAGAGAAGGTCACAAATGGCACTTACGAAAAATTACCACCTTTAACAAACATTGATTTCAGTCTGCTTTCGAATGAGGTAAACCAAAGCGCTTAACTTACTTTTTATGAGAAATACAAAAAAAAATGAAAAACAATTCCAGGAAGAATGGGAATTGGTGTATGGTTATGTATTTGGTTTTCCAAATCTTATCAACCGATGCACAGAAAACTTTGTTTCAGGATCATGCGGTGTTCATTATTTGATTAAATATTTGGACGGTTTGGTTTCAACATTTAGTGTTTACTATAGACGAGTTCGTATACTAACGGTATGTTTTTGTAAATGTAGGTAAATTACAAAAAGAGTACTTTTTTTGTTTTCGAATTTCTTAGGAAACCAGAGCTCATTTGATGCCACATATATATGCACGAATCTACCTTCTTAAAGCAGTGAGACAAATATTTAATATGTCATTGGCGCTGTTGGATATTGAACCGGTAGAATTCATGTGAACTGTATTCACATTGCAGATTGATTTTGTATTAATGTTTTTTTTTTTTTTAAGTACATACCTTAAGGCAATGAAATTACTATAATAAAAATGTAACATTTAATAAAGTAAAATGAATAGATTGTTTACTGCACCTTTACCGTTCGCCTTCAAAAACAACTTTTTAGGTTTATGCTATTTTGGTCAAATCGCTAAACAATCCTGCTGCATTTTTTTTGTCAAACCACGTGATCGGTTTATGCGTCTTCGCAGATAACATTTCTGAAAATATTAAAAATCTTATCCTACCACTCTATATTTTGCATACGTATGTTGATGATATATTACACTCTTAATCATCTGCAAGGGGAATTTATTATGTTCTTCAAAGGGCAAAAGACAAGAAACAACTAGTTAAAGATGCATCTCCAAATTTTCATAATCGTCTGTTAGCAAATATATTTTGAAGAGTCGCATGCTGCAAAAGTGGGTGGATATTTAACAAAATTTTAACGGATATTTAGGAACAAAAAAATTTGTCTGCCACTTTTTCGATTCATTCAAAACTATTAATTTTGTCATAGAGTCTCAACTTTGTTTTTGTTGTATAAATTATGGGATGGGATTACCAGCAAATTAAAACTCGAATAGAATTTTCTCATCAAATATGGAAACATTTATGTATGTGTAGCAAAAAAAAAAAACATCAATCAGTGTGGACGTCCGAGTGTACCCAAATTTTTGTGTCACATTCAACACACGCTATCCAATTCATATTTCATATATTTTTTTTCATTTTAATTTTTTAAAGCCATAAAAAAGATATTATTTTAAGGTTTTTTTTAAATACAAATAAATATGAAATATGTACATATTTGTGTTAGATTTGAAATATTACAAAAAAAATACATTATAACTGTCAAATTTAAACAAGTAGTAATATGGTTTCATTTAAATTTATAATATTTTTAAAATGAAATGGTAAACTATTCCAAAGTCTGGCACCTAAGACAAAGAAGGACCTACGAGTTTGGATAACTAAAGCCTTAGGGATAATTATATTTTTAGTTCGAAAGGATAATGAAAATTGAAGTTTTTCGAACAGATAGATGATAGATAGTTGATGAATTAAGTTAAAAACAAACTTGCATATCTCAATAACAAAGTGTGGCATAAGTGGCATGCCGAAGACCCAATTAGTTAGGTAAGATATGTATGTAATCATCAGGCATCGGATTTTGAGGCATTTAAAAATCCAAAAATGTAGTTTATTTACATAAAAAAGGCAAAAAAAAAGGCATTTATAACTTTATTAACAAAATTGTCGAAATTAATTGAGTTAAAACCAGTGGTGCCTGTCTTAAAGGTCCAATATTATTTACGAGTTGTAACTGCTTTAACATTTCTCAATATTGCTAGTTCCTCGTTGGAAGAAAAAACAGCATTCATTTTTTTTATAACTTCTTTGCCAACCACCGCCTTAGCGGTTTTAAATTTGAAATAGGTATTTTCCAACAATAAATACAAGTATGTACATATATTTTTAATTTTTTTTTAAATTACTTTACTTAAAGGTTGGAGTTGCAGTGAAGTTGAGGCTCCTTTTCTTTAAAATAGGAAACTTAAGAAGAACATTTTTTTAAGTATGAGGTCAGTGGCTTCTTTCAAAAGTCGATGAATTAGGAGAATCTAACTTTACATATATTTTGTAAAAACGTCAACCGATTTTCTTAAAGTAAACCTTGTAAAAAGTCGTGAGAACAGCAAAAAACTCAAAATAAACAAAAAAAGGCAAATTAGGTAAAAAAGGCAAAAAATAAGGCAAAATAAAATGTATATATTTGTAACCAGGAGAACGCCAATCGTATTTATTTCAAATCAGAGATTCCGTTCCCTGTTAATCATACTTTTTTAGGGAGTAAACAAAACGAATACATGCATTGAATGCTATATTTAGCTTTTGTTTAGTAATTGAGTCCATATCAGCATACAAGGGTGCACCTCAAGATATAGCTGGTGCAAGTAACGTCTTAACTAACAAAAGTGTACTCTTTTGCGGTATAAGGTATCATGGATTTTCTGCGCACAGCAACAATTTGCGTCCCAATAATTTAAATTTAAATTTTTTTTAGAAAATATTTTCGGCGAATATAAAATTTAAGGAGCACGGCTCGGCGCACAACGTATGTAAGTTTTTATTGATGTCGGATTTTGATAGAAGGGAACAAAAAAGAGTAAGAATCGTTTGTGTGTAACATTGCCTGGTACTGAATCCGTGACTTGCCTTATTGAACTTAAACGCATATAATAAGATTACATAAAAGTTTTTATTTGTATTAAAAACAACATTTATCAATATTAATTTTACAAAAATAAAACAATTTACAAAGATTCATATTTAAAAGAGCATCAATTGCTTTCTTCTAGGAATATAAAAAAGTTTTACATAGGTTCAGGTTTATGTTTACATGCGAGGATTATATTATTTCATAATAAATTTTCAAACTGAAAAGTACTTTTTTTCATACAAAAACCTAACCTAGAACGGGTTTTCACTTACACTAAATAATACTAGTAATACAGTGTCTTTCAGAAACTGATGATGGCATCTTATGGTTGCATTTATCTAATATTTCCCTACGCTCGGTAATCTGTGGCTCACTCATTTTTAGGAAATGTTAAGCCTTGCACATTCAAGTTACCATCTTTACAATTAAAATGTGTTTATAAAACATTTGTTACTATTTATTAATAAAAAAAATATTTGTTATATTTTCAAGTTTGAAAGAAAGAAAAAAAGGGAAATTAGTTCAGATAAGATAAACTAATTGGAACTCCGAAAAGATAAGATACAGCTGCAGGAGGCCGTGGATTTGTAGGTGAACGTTTTCAATACACCCAATTGCTTGTTTAGGCTTTCGATTATTCGTAAAATATTCAGATCTTGCATTCGGTAGACTAATTATTCGAAGATATTCGGTGGAATTTTGGATGAATCTATTTAATTAATTCTTCTTCAACCTGTTACAAAACCATCTAATCATCGGTTTCTAGGACCACATGCATTTATACTTATATATGAAAACCCAAAAATGAGCTATTCTATTTAAATCTACCGTTCCTCTTTTTTCTTATTATATTCAATTATAAAATCTATATTAGCTTTGTTACTTAAAAATATTTCCTCCATTAGTTTTGTGCTGCCAAGTGTGTTGGCTTTTGTTCCCAAACACATATTATATTGCTGTGCTTCCAAGTTACTATCACATACAATATCATGATGTACATGTACAAGTGAAGGATCTGGAGCACGAAAAATGCTGAGACGACGGTGTTTTTCCGCTGCTTCATTATAGCCACTTGGCACATCAGCAGTATTCACCAAAAATGAACCCTGACGATTACCTACTTTTACAATTTTCTCGAGAAATCTTACATCCTCCAGACCCCAACCGGTAATATCTCTATCAAATCCATTTATATCCGGATCCAATATGTCAGATTTGTATATTGAACAAATGCCAAATCCAAATTGCCTGAAATAGCCTGAGTCGTTGTTTATTTCACTTACAAGAGGTTTCGCTGAATTTCGTCTCTTAGGATCGTATTGGCTGAATACTATGGGAAGGTAGACTTGCTTCCCCTGAATTGTATTCATTCGAATTCGTTGTAATGTTTCTAGTTTGAAAACCATATCGACATCGATAAAGAGTATAATATCGTTGTTTTGAATAAAAGAAGATCTAGCGGCTGAATCTAAAGCAATACCTCTGGAGAACTCTTCGTTGCGGTGAATGTAATGGATTTGTTGGTAAACATTTCTCTGACGCAGTTCTCTTATTAGTTTATAGTGATCACGTACTGAAGTTTGGTTTCCAAACATTACAATGACCAAATCGCAATTTGTGTCCAATTTAATGGCAACTTCTTCATAGTTGTCAATGAACCTTTTGAAAGTATTGTAACGTCCTGCAATAGGCAATACGAAGATTATTTTGGATTTGTTTATAAGTTGAGAGCTGGGATCGTTATTGCCAAATCCGGGAATCGTGAATGAACTGCTAAATTTTTCCATTCCCTTGTCGAACATGTTTTTAAAGAGACCTTAAACAAAGATTAATGAAAATTTATACATTATGTATGTTTATATTAACAAATAGACACGTACTTTTTTGCAAAGTTACATTGTAGAAATCTTCTTGGAACTCCTTTACAAATGTTCCAGTGAATGCTCTTTGAACGTATGTATGACGACGTACTGGTACTGTCATCTTTTTCCCTCTATACTTTTTGTAAATCAGAAGAAGATCCAAAATAAGATCCTGTCCATGGAGGGTATTTAGTCGAGAATAGCCATAAAGTAGCTCACGAAATTCAATGACTCGTCCCCGCTGTCGAGAATAATTATTTATATTCTCCATAACTTCGTTGATAACATCTTCTAGGCCTTCACGTGTTGCTGAATCGATTTTGTGTTTTGGATTAGAGTGATCCGTTGAGTAAAGACTTCTAGCAATAAAAGACCATTCTAATAGATCTTCAGTAGATGATGGTGTGAATTTGTTCAAATCAGGACTGATGCCTAGAAAGTTTAATGTTAGCAATGAGGAGATACAATATAAGAAAATATTATATTACCCAATATATTGTGGTCTTCAAAATACCGATTGCCATTTTCTATTTCTGGAATTAATGGAATCCCTGGGACAAGAAATTTGCTTTCATTGGGGATCTCCAGCAGTTTGCCCATTCGGGCAATGTCTCTATGTAGCAATAAGGACTCCTGGCGAATTTCTTCCGCTTTTAAGCCCTTGAAAGAAAAAAGTTGTTAAACATAGAAATATCGCAATGTCACGAACAGTCATATTCCTGAAATATAATTGATCTAGAAGAACTAGCAAAAAGTGTTAGGGGAGGTTTAATGTTTGGACGAGACTAGAGAAATGCCAATTTATAACAGTTATAACAGTTTTTCGTCATTAAAAGTACGAAATATTCAACGCTCTTGGCACGGCTGCGCGCAGTATGGATGCCCACTGATGGAGGGCCTTGTCCCTGCGGGCCCACATGAACGGAACTTTTATAAACAAAACTGGTATAAATTGGCATGTGTATACTTGTAAAGAGTCACTGCCTTAATATCTTTTGTTTCGATATGCTTGCTTTTTTTTGGAATTTAATTCTTAAGCTTTGCAGTGGAGGAGTCTTAATTATAATCTTATTTCTTTATAGTCATTCTTTCAGAATTTGATTTTTGACAAATTTAACATTAATAAACAAAACAAAAATTAACAAACCTGTATATACGAATGCAATCGATGCATAAGTGGTCCTTGTTTAATTGGATGTAACGAAATGGCATTGTGTATTTCTTTTCGCTTTAAATTTCCAGTGAATGCCATTTTTCCACTAGAATTATGCCGCAAAATGTATTGCATCTAAAAATTATATTTTTTTATCATGATTTAATTATTATTATTTGAAAGTAACAAACAAAACCTCATAGTTCCATGTACAAGGAATCCCAGCGAATTTTTGAACGCAACGTCCTATTTCTACATCCTCATGTGTGCTGTATAAATTTTTTAAACACGTTGGTATATGTGGAGCCACTAAAAATATTTGTAAAGTTATAAATTATCTATCCGATAGCTGATACGACTAAGTATACCTCTTCGCAGTGTTTCACTACTCAATATCACTCCTGGTCCACCCATACAAAAGTTTTCATCGAATTCCAAAGATAGCAAACCAAATTCTTCACTGTTTCCCTTGCCTGCTTGACCTGTAGATACAAAATACAAAATTTTTAAAATTTATTGTTAAAATATAAATTATTATCAATTATTTACCAATAAATTGTGGCTTAGAACTGTCAATCGATCTCAAAAATCGTTCTAGCTTGTCTGGTTCCATATAGACATCATCATCTGCTCGAATGAACCATTCAAATTTGTCAATAAAATGCTCATACATATAATAAAGCATCATAAACGACTTCTTTTGTGGTGGATATCGATCGTCGACGCTTTTCAATCCAATTACTGGTAATTCATCAGAATAAGAACCCTCTGCGCTAAAGAAAGCTATACGACCTGGAACTTCTTTGCCCCAAGTATCGTAGACAGCTTTCGCTCGGCCTTCGATGAAATTTTTTGCCGTCATAACTCCAACGAACACCAAATTTTTTTGTGAATTATAAATTGTTTCGTTCGGTTTCATTCCAATTATATCAAATGGTGAATTAGGATTGCCAGGTTTGAGATTACATCTTTTTACTATTTCCAATGCTCGATAGTTTTTTAGTACTGTGCCGATGCACAGGCCAATTGCTATACCAAAGCAGGAGAATATAAGTGTTTTTCTCTTCGACATAGCTGCCTGAAGCATTTTGCTTAGTTTATATCTGAAAAAAAAAAAAAAAAAAAAAGCTTTCATGCATATCGCTTGTAATATTCGTAAGCATTTTCTAATTCATATTTATCAATGCAAATAATATAAAAATTCATTGTTCCACCTGATGATGTGCATAGTCACTGACGAAATGCCTTGACAAAAAAAAAATTGTTTTATCTAACACAAAGCCCATTTAAAAAACCATAACTTATCAACAGAAAGGTCACTAATTTTACATATGTATGTTTGTAGGTACATAGTTAGAACTTTGGGGCTATGGTATTAAAAAAATTAAAATAAATATAATATCCGATAAGGCAACCAAATATTTGATAAGAAAATGGAATTGGAAAACATTTAGGTCAAAACTCATAAGAAATAACAGTTGTACCAAAGAGAAAAATTATAGGTAAAAAAAGAAAATCTTTGGTAAACTAGTCACTTTAATATTATTTTTTTTTTAATACGAATTTACCGTTTATCCTATCTAATTTTTGTTTTGTTTTTTATTAATACAGCTTATTAAGGCCCTAACCCTTATATCGGCCAACTTAGAGCCACCTATTTTTTTGTGTACAGTTTATTTAGTTGCGCAACAGCTCGTAAAGAACCCGGACTTAGTGGCTTACAACTGAAAAATCATTCTTGTGTGTCTGCAAATACAAAAATACAATGGTGTTACTAAAAGACTGCCATGATTTTAAATCACTCAGGGACATAATATCACAAGCAAAGATATTGAATATAAAGATATGAATCTTTCGTACGTTTCACTCTCCAAAACCCATTTGTTTACATTGTTTTATTTGTAATTTAATTTTGTATTATAGCATTTAAAAAATTATTTCATCTCAGTCAAAAATCATCAAATTTAATTTAATTTGTAATCAAAATTTTCTCTTTATGTACAAATATGAAAGCAAAAATTTGATTTGGAAAGTTTTTATGTATAGCGCATTTATTGGGAAATTATGATTAAAGAAAAAAGTTTATTTGCAGATTTTATAAGAAAGAATGTTCTTCTTAGATGTAGGATGCTGAAGTTGGTGCAACTATTTTAAGCAACATAATATACGCGGTTGCAGCTTCGTCGAGTTTTTTCAAAAAATATTCATATTCTAATATGACGGACAGAATATTCCTGTTTATTGCAGTTCGCAAATCAAGTTAATCTTACAATGAATAAATCAGAGCAAAGGATGGAAGAAACGCAAATGAGTGCCCATTCACTTCAGCATCATATTCATCATCATCTCAGTATCATATCATACTTCAGTGTCCACAATCAAATATTTTTCGAACTTTTAAGTGCCAAGCTGTCAAATGACAATTAAATTATCTAACTCTATGACTGCTGGCAATATCGCTTGACAAATTTATAAATCTGACTCATGAAATCAATAAATTTGTCAGAATAATGTTGACATCTGTTATTAAATTGCCATCTGTCAAATCGACATTCCATTATTTTTTTACAATTTCATGATTGATTTTCATCGAACTTCAAGGAATCAAATTAGAAAATGCAATGGCTAGAAGGTGGACTGGACACTAAATGCTTTTCAAGCTGCATTTTCTAAGGATTTACATATGTACTTCGAGGAGCGATAATTTGTAAATGGTTACAATTCAAACGGTGCTCGACAAATATGTGAAATTTTTAGACGTCTTTCAAAATTTTGACTTATCTAAGACACACTATTCAATCTATTACTTTATCGAAGTTTCTTACCCAGTTATAATTCACAGAATATTTTTCGTAATGAGACGAAACAAATTCAAATTTGAATCATACCCGATTAGGGATCTGTTGGAAAATCTCATAAGTTATAGGTTATTTAAATTGAAGTTATATATGGTTATGGCTTTTATAATTTATGAATTTGAAAATTGATAATTATAAAATGTCCGGAATGAGTAGTTTGGAATAGTTAAAGTGATAAATATGTAAATTGGTATGAGATTGGATAATTAAGATCCTTTTTCCCTTGTTTTCAAAACATTTAAAACATTAGTGTTCAAATACTGATGTAATTTATTTTTTTTTTATTTGATATTTTTCTTAAAAGTATTTTCTGGACTGATTTTGTTATACCGTATGATATATGATATGGCCCTTTTGACATAAAAAATGCACAAATGTATTATTAGTACTAACGGACAGCTACATTGTTTTGTTTGTACTGGCGGGAGCTTGAGGCATTCTTGTATTGATTTTGTTAGAAATAATTCTTGCCGAACATAAAAAACATTTAATAACGAGATAAAATTGATAAATTTAGAGGAAGACCAAGACACAGCTGCCCATTACATTTTGAAACTCTCCCACAAACTTCAGACCTTCGTATCCGACTCCTACAGACTGCATTTTTTGATTTAAAACAACCTTTCAGCGATATCGCGGCCCTAAGACCACTATAATACACTTTTAAAATGCAAACAAATGAGCGAAATTAAAGTGTTTTATACCGCTTCAAATTTTGGGAGCATAATGTTTATATGTGTCGAAACTAAATTCCATCGGTCTGGCAGCGATACCGCGGCCCTAACACCTCCATAATGCACTTTTAAAATGCAACAAATAATTGGTGTTTTAAATCGCTCCAAATGTTGTTTACTAAATACTTGTTTGTGTCCAAACCAAATTTCGTCGGTCTGGCAGCAATACCGCAATCCTAATACCACATAATGCACTTTCAAAATGCAAAAAAACGAGCGAAGTTTAAGTGTTTTATACCGCTTCAAATATTAGAAGCATAATGTTTATATGTGTCGAAACTAAATTCCATCGGTCTGGCAGCGATACCGAGGCCCTAACAGCTCCATAATGCACTTTTAAAATGCAACAAAAAAAATAGGTGTTTTAAATCGCTCCAAATGATGCTTAATAAATACTTGTTTGTTTCCAAACCAAATTTCGTCGGTCTGGCAGCAATACCGCAATCCTAACACCACATAATGCACTTTCAAAATGCAAAAAAATTAGCGAAGGTTAAGTGTTTTATACCGTTTCAAATTTTGGGAGCATAATTTTTATATGTGTCGAAACTAAATTCCATCGGTCTGGCAGTGATAACGCGGCCCTAACACCTCCATAATGCACTTTTAAAATGCAACAAAAAAATAGGTGTTTTAAATCGCTCTAAATGTGGTACCACTGAAGTTGGTACAACTGTTTCAATAACAATGCGGTTATGACTTTTTTCGGTTTGTCAAAAATGCTCTTAATGTCCTCCTCTGCAAATGAACGCAAACAAAATGATATCTGTCAGGCTGATATTTTTCAAATTGCCATATCTGTAAAAACGAAATTCCAAATCCATTAATTTTCATCAAACTTGAAGAAGACATATTGAAAAATGCAATGACTAGAAGGTGGTAAACAGCTTTTCAAGCTGCAATTTCTAAGATTTTTTTACTTTGACATGCGATTATTTGCAAATGGTAACGATTCAAACCACAGTACAAAAATCTAAGGTAATATTTATTGCACAGGTTGTGAAAAAAATGGTTGTTCGAGTGCCCCCAGGAACTTCAAACTACATAATTAAAAACAGCAAATATCAAGAAAAGGAGCACTGTATCCATCATTTTCTATCGATTTTGATAGATGCGCAGAACAGAACAAAAATTAAAACGCTAATGATATTACCTTTAATATGTGTACTGTGGATTCAAACGCTCTACAAATAATATTTGAATAGACGTCTTTCAAAATTTTGACTTATCCAAGACACACTATTCAATCTATTATTTTATCGAAGCTTCGTATAGAACTGCACATTCACGATCACTCACGAGAACACTCCTGACCTAGAAGCCGATGGATGGGAGGATAGGACAGCTTGTCAGAGAGAAATTCGTACTACCTCGAATGCCCAACAAAAGTAGGGAATCATGAATCATAGTAAAACGCCAGAAGTGTGATTCATGAGTGGTAGTGGATATCCATCTTAAGACAGAATTGCACTAACCATTATGCCACGGCTACTATCTATACAATCTTGTCCATCTTCGTAATGTTAATTTTGACTAAAATAATTTTTTTTTAAACTGAGCCAATACTCTTCCAAAATAAGCAATTCGAAATGTTCGCGAACTACATTACAAAATCTGAGTAACACTTGCTCAAAACTGATATTGTACATTTTGTAAATTGTTTTGGTCTTATTAATAAACATTGTCTAACTTTAGACAGCCGTCCAAGTATTTAAAAAACCTTTCTAATTTTTGCTAAAGTAATCTATCTTTTTATCTTGCTTTAGACAACGTAATCTATTGTCTAAACCATTTGTTTCCCAGGACTCATGCTATGCATACACTCAAGCACTTCAAAATTTATTTCATCTCCGTCAGAAAAAATTATCAATTTAATTTTATTTGTTTCTCTTTTTGTAAAGGATAAATAATTTATTATAATTTATGTACAAATATGATAACGAACAATTTTCCTTGTTGCGTATCCAAAGTATGGTTTTGAAAGTTTTTATAACATGTTTATTGGGTAATTATGATTAATTTATTTTCAGATTTTATAAGAAAGAATGCACTTCTTAGATGTAGGATGCTGAAGTTGGTGCAACTATTTTAAGCAACATAATATACGCGGTTGCAGCTTCGTCGAGTTTTTTCAAAAAATATTCATATTCTAATATGACGGACAGAATATTCCTGTTTATTGCAGTTCGCAAATCAAGTTAATCTTACAATGAATAAATCAGAGCAAAGGATGGAAGAAACGCAAATGAGTGCCCATTCACTTCAGCATCATATTCATCATCATCTCAGTATCATATCATACTTCAGTGTCCACATTCAAATATTTTTCGAACTTTTAAGTGCCAAGCTGTCAAATGACAATTAAATTATCTAACTCTATGACTGCTGGCAATATCGCTTGACAAATTTATAAATCTGACTCATGAAATCAATAAATTTGTCAGAATAATGTTGACATCTGTTATTAAATTGCCATCTGTCAAATCGACATTCCATTATTTTTTTACAATTTCATGATTGATTTTCATCGAACTTCAAGGAATCAAATTAGAAAATGCAATGGCTAGAAGGTGGACTGGACACTAAATGCTTTTCAAGCTGCATTTTTTAAGGATTTACATATGTACTTCGAGGAGCGATAATTTGTAAATGGTTACAATTCAAACGGTGCTCGACAAATATGTGAAATTTTTAGACGTCTTTCAAAATTTTGACTTATCTAAGACACACTATTCAATCTATTACTTTATCGAAGTTTCTTACCCAGTTATAATTCACAGAATATTTTTCGTAATGAGACGAAACAAATTCAAATTTGAATCATACCCGATTAGGGATCTGTTGGAAAATCTCATAAGTTATAGGTTATTTAAATTGAAGTTATATATGGTAATGGCTTTTATAATTTATGAATTTGAAAATTGATAATTATAAAATGTCCGGAATCAGTAGTTTGGAATAGTTAAAGTGATAAATATGTAAATTGGTATGAGATTGGATAATTAAGATCCTTTTTCCCTTGTTTTCAAAACATTTAAAACATTAGTGTTCAAATACTGATGTAATTTATTTTTTTTTTATTTGCTATTTTTCTTAAAAGTATTTTCTGGACTGATTTTGTTATACCGTATGATATATGATATGGCCCTTTTGACATAAAAAATGCACAAATGTATTATTAGTACTAACGGACAGCTACATTGTTTTGTTTGTACTGGCGGGAGCTTGAGGCATTCTTGTATTGATTTTGTTAGAAATAATTCTTGCCGAACATGAAAAACATTTAATAACGAGATAAAATTGATAAATTTAGAGGAAGACCAAGACACAGCTGCCCATTACATTTTGAAACTCTCCCACAAACTTCAGACCTTCGTATCCGACTCCTACAGACTGCATTTTTTGATTTAAAACAACCTTTCAGCGATATCGCGGCCCTAAGACCACTATAATACACTTTCAAAATGCAAACAAATGAGCGAAATTAAAGTGTTTTATACCGCTTCAAATTTTGGGAGCATAATGTTTATATGTGTCGAAACTAAATTCCATCGGTCTGGCAGCGATACCGCGGCCCTAACACCTCCATAATGCACTTTTAAAATGCAACAAAAAATTGGTGTTTTAAATCGCTCCAAATGTTGTTTACTAAATACTTGTTTGTGTCCAAACCAAATTTCGTCGGTCTGGCAGCAATACCGCAATCCTAATACCACATAATGCACTTTCAAAATGCAAAAAAACGAGCGAAGTTTAAGTGTTTTATACCGCTTCAAATTTTGGGAGCATAATGTTTATATGTGTCGAAACTAAATTCCATCGGTCTGGCAGAGATACCGCGGCCCTAACACCTCCATAATGCACTTTTAAAATGCAACAAAAAATTGGTGTTTTAAATCGCTCCAAATGTTGTTTACTAAATGCTTGTTTGTGTTGAAACCAAATTTCGTCGGTCTGGCAGTGATACCGCAATCCTAACACCACATAATGCACTTTCAAAATGCCAAAAAATGAGCGAAGTTTAAGTGTTTTATACCGCTTCAAATTTTGGGAGCATAATGTTTATATGTGTCGAAACTAAATTCCATCGGTCTGGCAGCGATACCGCGGCCCTAACACCTCCATAATGCACTTTTAAAATGCAACAAAAAAATAGGTGTTTTAAATCGCTCTAAATGTGGTACCACTGAAGTTGGTACAACTGTTTCAATAATAATGCGGTTATGACTTTTTTCGGTTTGTCAAAAATGCTCTTAATGTCCTCCTCTGCAAATGAACGCAAACAAAATGATATCTGTCAGGCTGATATTTTTCAAATTGCCATATCTGTAAAAACGACATTCCAAATCCATTAATTTTCATCAAACTTGAAGAAGACATATTGAAAAATGCAATGACTAGAAGGTGGTAAACAGCTTTTCAAGCTGCAATTTCTAAGATTTTTTTACTTTGACATGCGATTATTTGCAAATGGTAACGATTCAAACCACAGTACAAAAATCTAAGGTAATATTTATTGCACAGGTTGTGAAAAAAATGGTTGTTCGAGTGCCCCCAGGAACTTCAAACTACATAATTAAAAACAGCAAATATCAAGAAAAGGAGCACTGTATCCATCATTTTCTATCGATTTTGATAGATGCGCAGAACAGAACAAAAATTAAAACGCTAATGATATTACCTTTAATATGTGTACTGTGGATTCAAACGCTCTACAAATAATATTTGAATAGACGTCTTTCAAAATTTTGACTTATCCAAGACACACTATTCAATCTATTATTTTATCGAAGCTTCGTATAGAACTGCACATTCACGATCACTCACGAGAACACTCCTGACCTAGAAGCCGATGGATGGGAGGATAGGACAGCTTGTCAGAGAGAAATTCGTACTACCTCGAATGCCCAACAAAAGTAGGGAATCATGAATCATAGTAAAACGCCAGAAGTGTGATTCATGAGTGGTAGTGGATATCCATCTTAAGACAGAATTGCACTAACCATTATGCCACGGCTACTATCTATACAATCTTGTCCATCTTCGTAATGTTAATTTTGACTAAAATAATTTTTTTTTAAACTGAGCCAATACTCTTCCAAAATAAGCAATTCGAAATGTTCGCGAACTACATTACAAAATCTGAGTAACACTTGCTCAAAACTGATATTGTACATTTTGTAAATTGTTTGTTTCCCAGGACTCATGCTATGCATACACTCAAGCACTTCAAAATTTATTTCATCTCCGTCAGAAAAAATTATCAATTTAATTTTATTTGTTTCTCTTTTTGTAAAGGATAAATAATTTATTATAATTTATGTACAAATATGATAACGAACAATTTTCCTTGTTGCGTATCCAAAGTATGGTTTTGAAAGTTTTTATAACATGTTTATTGGGTAATTATGATTAATTTATTTTCAGATTTTATAAGAAAGAATGCACTTCTTAGATGTAGGATGCTGAAGTTGGTGCAACTATTTTAAGCAACATAATATACGCGGTTGCAGCTTCGTCGAGTTTTTTCAAAAAATATTCATATTCTAATATGACGGACAGAATATTTCTGTTTATTGCAGTTCGCAAATCAAGTTAATCTTACAATGAATAAATCAGAGCAAAGGATGGAAGAAACGCAAATGAGTGCCCATTCACTTCAGCATCATATTCATCATCATCTCAGTATCATATCATACTTCAGTGTCCACATTCAAATATTTTTCGAACTTTTAAGTGCCAAGCTGTCAAATGACAATTAAATTATCTAACTCTATGACTGCTGGCAATATCGCTTGACAAATTTATAAATCTGACTCATGAAATCAATAAATTTGTCAGAATAATGTTGACATCTGTTATTAAATTGCCATCTGTCAAATCGACATTCCATTATTTTTTTACAATTTCATGATTGATTTTCATCGAACTTCAAGGAATCAAATTAGAAAATGCAATGGCTAGAAGGTGGACTGGACACTAAATGCTTTTCAAGCTGCATTTTCTAAGGATTTACATATGTACTTCGAGGAGCGATAATTTGTAAATGGTTACAATTCAAACGGTGCTCGACAAATATGTGAAATTTTTAGACGTCTTTCAAAATTTTGACTTATCTAAGACACACTATTCAATCTATTACTTTATCGAAGTTTCTTACCCAGTTATAATTCACAGAATATTTTTCGTAATGAGACGAAACAAATTCAAATTTGAATCATACCCGATTAGGGATCTGTTGGAAAATCTCATAAGTTATAGGTTATTTAAATTGAAGTTATATATGGTAATGGCTTTTATAATTTATGAATTTGAAAATTGATAATTATAAAATGTCCGGAATGAGTAGTTTGGAATAGTTAAAGTGATAAATATGTAAATTGGTATGAGATTGGATAATTAAGAATGTCCGGAATGAGTAGTTTGGAATAGTTAAAGTGATAAATATGTAAATTGGTATGAGATTGGATAATTAAGATCCTTTTTCCCTTGTTTTCAAAACATTTAAAACATTAGTGTTCAAATACTGATGTAATTTATTTTTTTTTTTATTTGCTATTTTTCTTAAAAGTATTTTCTGGACTGATTTTGTTATACCGTATGATATATGATATGGCCCTTTTGACATAAAAAATGCACAAATGTATTATTAGTACTAACGGACAGCTACATTGTTTTGTTTGTACTGGCGGGAGCTTGAGGCATTCTTGTATTGATTTGGTTAGAAATA